>CM031629.1:42721005-42756114 GCA_018398815.1 Conus ventricosus | reverse complement strand
CAAAGCTTTTGGGTGGGTCCAGCAATTGTGCCACCGTTCTTCGGGTAAGCCCTGACTTTGGCATCCTTTCAATTGCGAAATGAATCTCTAATGGTCCGATTTCATCGAACCTTGGCATATGATCAGACTGACAGTGGTGCAAAGTTCACTTGAGGTTTGCGTCCCCGTCCCGTTCTTTCTCCAATTTTAATTTTTCTAACTCAAACTGCCTTATCTCCCTTCTTTCTCTTTCCTTCTTTCCGTTCTCTTTCTCTCTCCCTTTATCTCTCTTCCTTCCTCTTCTCCTCTTTTCCCGTTCTCTCCTCTCTCTTTTCCCGTTCTCTTTCTCTCTCCTCTTTTTCCGTTCTTACTCTCTCCTCTTTTTCCCTTCTCTTCTCCTCCTTCCTCTTTTCTTCTCCCTTCTCTCTCCTCTTTTTCCCGTTCCCTTTCTCTCTCCTCTTTTTCCCGTTCTCTTTCTCTCTCCTCTTTTTCCCGTTCTCTTTCTCTCTCCTCTTTTTCCCGTTCTCTTTCTCTCTCCTCTTTTTCCCTTTCCCGTTCTCTCTCCTCCTTTTCCCGTTCTCTTTCTCTCTCCTCTTTTTCCCGTTCCCTTTCTTCTCTCCTCTTTTCCCGTTCCCTTTCTCTCTCCTCTTTTTCCCTTCTCTTTCTCTCTCCTCTTTTTCCCGTTCTCTTTCTCTCTCCTCTTTTTCCCGTTCCCTTTCTCTCTCCTCTTTTTCCCGTTCCCTTTCTCTCTCCTCTTTTTCCCGTTCCTTTCTCTCTCCTCTTTTTCCCGTTCTCTTCTCTCTCCTCTTTTTCCCGTTCTCTTTCTCTCTCCTCTTTTTCTCCCTTCCCTTTCTCTCTCCTCTTTTTCCCGTTCTCTTTCTCTTCCTCTTTTTCTCCGTTCCCTTTCTTTTCTCCTCTTTTTCCCGTTCCCTTTCTCTCTCCTCTTTTTCCCGTTCCCTTTCTCTCTCCTTCTTTTTCCCGTTCTCTTTCTCTCTCCTCTTTTTCCCGTTCCTTTCTCTCTCCTCTTTTTCCCGTTCCCTTTCTCTCTCCTCTTTTTTTCCCGTTCCCTTTCTCTCTCCCTTTTTCCCGTTCTCTTTCTCTCTCCTCTTTTTCCCGTTCTTTTTTCTCTCTCCTCTTTTTCCCGTTCTCTTTCTCTCTCCTCTTTTTCCCGTTCTCTTTCTCTCTCCTCTTTTTCCCGTTCCCTTTCTCTCTCCTCTTTTTCCCGTTCCCTTTCTCTCTCCTCTTTTTCCCGTTCCCTTTCTCTCTCCTCTTTTTCCCGTTCCCTTTCTCTCTCCTCTTTTTCCCCGTTCCCTTTCTCTCTCCTCTTTTTCCCGTTCCCTTTCTCTCTCCTCTTTTTCCCGTTCTCTTTCTCTCTCCTCTTTTTCCCGTTCTCTTTCTCTCTCCTCTTTTTCCCGTTTCTCTCTCCTCTTTTTCCCGTTCTCTTTCTCTCTCCTCTTTTTCCGTTCTCTTTCTCTCTCCTCTTTTTCCCGTTCTCTTTCTCTCTCCTCTTTTTCCGTTCTCTCTCCTCTTTTTCCCGTTTCTCTTTCTCTCTCCTCTTTTTCCCGTTCTCTTTCTCTCTCCTCTTTTTCCCGTTCTCTTTCTCTCTCCTCTTTTTCCCGTTCCCTTTCTCTCTCCTCTTTTTTCCCGTTCTCTTTCTCTCTCCTCTTTTTCCCGTTCCCTTTCTCTCTCCTCTTTTTCCCCGTTCCCTTTCTCTCTCCCTCTTTTTCCCCGTTCTCTTTCTCTCTCCTCTTTTTCCCGTTCCCTTTCTCTCTCCTCTTTTTCCCGTTCCCTTTCTCTCTCCTCTTTTTCCCGTTCCCTTTCTCTCTCCTCTTTTTTCCCCGTTCCCTTTCTCTCTCCTCTTTTCCCGTTCCCTTTCTCTCTCCTCTTTTTCCCGTTCCCTTTCTCTCTCCTCTTTTTCCCGTTCCCTTTCTCTCCCTCTTTTTCCCGTTCTCTTTCTCTCTCCTCTTTTTCCCGTTCTCTTTCTCTCTCCTCTTTTTCCCGTTCTCTTTCTCTCTCCTCTTTTTCCCGTTCCCTTTCTCTCTCCTCTTTTTCCCGTTCTCTTTCTCTCTCCTCTTTTTCCCGTTCTCTTTCTCTCTCCTCTTTTTCCCGTTCTCTTCTCTCTCCTCTTTTTCCCGTTCCCTTTCTCTCTCCTCTTTTTCCCGTTCTCTTTCTCTCTCCTCTTTTTCCGTTCTCTTTCTCTCTCCTCTTTTTCTTTCCTTCTTCCCGTTCCCTTTGTATTTTCTGGGCCTCGATTACAGGGGGCCAGTTCTCATCTACATATGCCTTCAGTTCCGGACCCTTTAGTCCTAAAGCTTTTCCTTCTTCTATGAGGTCCATCTTTTCAGCGGACCCATTGTCTCAGCACCCTCTTCAGTCGACATTTTGAAGCTATCTAACCCTCGATCAGCTAGTTAATACAACCACAGTAACAAGCGAGATATCCACACGATCACTTGTAAATAAGCGATCAAATAGTTGTGCTACACACAATCAACCTCAACAGCAACCAAATCAAGCAAGTTCAAATACAAGGCCCAGTCATGAAAAAAAGATCAAAACAATCAACACATGACTAACGTCTTTCCAGGTAAGAAAAAAAAATCTAGGTTTCCACAATTACGACAAATTTCAAATCCCTTGCAATTGAACAAAACCAGAATCAAAATCACTTATGGCTCATTTATGTTCATCCCGGACGACAGTCCCCAATTTGTGACGAGTCTCCGACGCTCCCCCTCGTTAATAAAATATGATTTTCATATTCAGGGATGCAGGGGGTTATAGACAGAAGTATTACGCTTTCACAACCAAAATGCGCTCTCGCATAGGCACACGCACTCTGTCACTCACATCGGGCCCGCACAAAGGTGACGGAAACCAATAACATTTCATAGAAAATAATCAACTTTTATTCAACTTGACTCCGAGCCCCCACCCGTCACTACACAACACAACTATCTGTATCATACAACAATGTAAACAGCATACAGACAATTTAATAAATCGCATCCCCTGTTCTTCAGTTATTCTTACTTAGCCAGGAAAGACAATATTCCACTATTCAGTTTGCGCACTTATAACCTTAAGAGCAAATAAAGCGTCCATAACTTGCCAGCATTCCTTGGTTGACCAGTTTCTCTCATCCCACTTTGCGACTATGAGCTGAAGCTGCCACACCGTTGTGTCCTCCCGATTGGCCAAATCCCAGTTGGGGGACACTGGCAACGTAGCTTGAGTCGCACCCTCACACCGAGTCTCCCGGACTCCACCGTACTTCGCCCTCTCCACGGAAAGGGCTCCTGTCGGCCTCTCCCACAGGTCTTCTCTGGCTGCAAACACCCCACCGTTGTCTGGCAGCTCCCTGTCTAGGCACCAACAGGCTGACACGTCTTGCTGTCGACAGTCCCCACACGGGAGACAATTCTTCTCGTCGTCGGCTCCGAGGCTACAGCAACCTCCACTGTCATACGTCCCCACCAGGAGACAATGAGGCGACAGCTAACCTCTGCTTCACGCTGTATTTTCTTGAGCCTCAGCAAGACGGGCGAGTTCACTTTCCCTTAAGTGAGTCACCCACTTCCTGGTTTTCCAAGCACCTTATATTCGTTCTCAAAGAAAGAGAGAACCCGAGTTTAACTGGCTCAACCAATGGAATCACTGGCACACACACATCACACGATTGTACCAATAAATCCCCAAGTTATTTTTATTCCACCAATGGAATCACTAGTCACCTACACATACACACACACCACAGCTGCTAGCGCCAACAAAGACTTGGGCACCCAGTGGTTAATGCATAACCTCCTATTCAAACTCATGTTCGATTCCCCCAAGCTACCCATTGAACTAACAGCCTGGACCTCTCTACCGCCATGACTGATGCTTCAAGTATTTACTACCTCTATAGACAACAAGGCGCAAACCACTCGATAGGCCGCAGCTTTCCATTCATTCCTCAGAACAGGGACGACTGAATGGTCGCTGTACTCTGCCTGCAGGCTGACGGTCACCTTCCCGTGACGGTCACCTGACACGATCGCCTTTCCTTCAGGCCCACTGGAGAACCCAGTGAATAGCCAGCCAGTGGTCGGACTGGACACTCCTCTACCCAGGACCGGCAGGTCGGCAACATCCCTTTTCAATATCCCTTGGACATGCGAAACACTTCCCAGTACTCTCCCTCCCTCAGCATACGACTCGGGGTATCCCCCCTGGTGATGCCTGAATTCGCACACTTGAAGACCCAAGGAACGTGCTCTCAACAACAGCAAACTACCCTTAATTTGCCTAAATGCTCGAGAACATTCGGCCGACTCATTACAGTGCCAGGTGGTGACATGTATCTAAGGTATGGTGCCAGGTGGTGACATATATCTAAGGTATGGTGCCAGGTGGTGACATGTATCTAAGGTATGGTGCCAGGTGGTGACATATATCTAAGGTATGGTGCCAGGTGGTGACATGTATCTAAGGTATGGTGCCAGGTGGTGACATATATCTAAGGTATGGTGCCAGGTGGTGACATGTATCTAAGGTATGGTGCCAGGGGGTGACATGTATCTAAGGTATGGTGCCAGGTGGTGACATATATCTAAGGTATGGTGCCAGGTGGTGACATGTATCTAAGGTATGGTGCCAGGTGGTGACATATATCTAAGTATGGTGCCAGGTGGTGACATACACCTCAGGTTGTAGTGTCAGGTAAAGGCAGACTGTTCAGGCAGATACAGCAGAGGAAAACCATGACTACTAGCAGCGTCAGATGGCGTGAGAGAGAGAGAGAGAAAGAGAGAGAGAAGAGAGAGAGAGAGAGAGAGAGAGAGAGAGAGAGAGAGAGAGAGAGAGGGGAAACAGACAGACAGACAGACAGACAGACAGACGTAGAGGACAGACAGAGGGGAGAGAGAGAGAGAGAGAGAGAGAAAGAGAGAGAGAGAGAGAGAGAGAGAGAGAGAGAGAGAGAGAGAGAGAGAGAGAGAGACAGACAGACAGACAGACAGACAGACAGACGTAGAGGACAGACAGAGAGAGAAAGAGATGCACAAAGAGAGAGACAGAGACAGGTACAGAGACAGTGAGAGGCAGACAGACAGAATGATGGACAGTCAGACAGAGAGACACAGACAGAGAGACAGTGAAAGACAAACAGAAAGAGAGAGACGGAGACAGAGACAGTGAAAGACAGTCAGACAGACAGGCAGACAGAGAGAGAGACACACACAGTCAGAGAGACAGAGAGAGGCACAAAGAGAGAAACAGTTACTGGGAGACAGAGACTGTGAGAGGCAGACAGCCAGCCAGCCAGCCAGCCAGCCAGACAGATGTTAGAGGGGAATGGTACAGAGACAGACAAAAGCCCATACTGAAGTCCACCAGAGACCAGACTCAGAACTGGATGTGAATCCTGTTCCACGTGTTGAAGACACACACAGGAGAGAACAGTAAAGGGAAGAAGTCAGGGAGAATGGTGGCTACATGTCTTCCTCGCTGGTCATGACTGAGGTGATTTTCTCTTTGACCTGGACATGTGTGTGTGTGTGTGTGTGTGTGTGTGTGTGTGTGTGGTGTGTGTGTGTGTGTGTGTGTGTGTGTGCGTTTGTGCGTGCGTGCATGCGTGCGTGCGCGTGCGCGCACGCGCGCGCACGTGTGTGTGTGTGTGTGTGTGTGTGTGTGTGTGTGTGTGTGTGTGTGTGTGCCCTTGTACTGCATTCAAAGAGAGCTCACACTCGGTCTTCACACACACACATGTCAGCCAGTTACCAAGCCTCCTCAGAATCAAATCATTCTGCTTTCCGGAACCCGTCTTCCGGGCTGTCTCTGCTGCTAAAGTCAAGACTGTTGTCAAAGCAGTATGGCCGTTTGTTCGCGTCAAAGGATGTCATTTCATCTCTGACAGTAAGACTCAAGGCCTTGGTCTCTCTAAAGAATACGAAATGGAAATCACTGATATTTATAAATTCAACTTTGGGATGAAGCAATAGTAACTGACGAAACAGACAGGGTATAGAGTCAGACAGAAAAACAGTGTAGAGAGCGACTGGAGACAGAGACAGAGACATAGTATAGGGATAAAAGAAACAGACATGGGGTATACAGACTGTCACGGTCAAAAATAAACACAACCAAACCCTAATCCTCCACGGAGACAGTCTGTCCCCCAGACAGACTAAGTAGCTGACCGACGCCTCGATTTTCTGGTCAACTGAGCCTCGACGACGGCTCAGACTCATCCAGCCAATTTGGCACAGCGAGTAGACTAATCCTAATCCTCACGGAGATGGTACTGTCCACCCAGACAGACTAAGTAGCTGACGACGCCTCGGTGTCTGGTCAGAGGAGTCTCGACGCCTGGATCAGACGATCTAGCCAATTTACGACGTAGCCGGAAAGGGAGAGGGGGAAGGTAGTGTGTGGTGGGGGCGAAATCAAGCTAATCAATTAAATGACCAATTGACCACCACAGAGAGTAAGGCGTGTAGGCGTGACTGTCATGATTTGAAAAACCAATGGAATTAGAGGGAGATAACTTCGGGTATCAGGCGGAAAAAATTTACTGACCAATGGTACTGGCCCTTGGACACGGATTTAGGGCATAAAGTAATGCGTGAGAAGGAGTGAAGGGGACAGAACGAACAGAGAGAGAGAGAGATGAGGAGGTTCTGGGGGTAGTCTCTACACGAGAAAAAAAGGCAGAGAGATGAAGAGAGGAGGAACGAAGAGAGACAGAGAGAGAGGAAGAGGTTCTGTGTAAGCTCTGACGAAGGGGAAGCAGAGAGATGAGGGGAGGAGAGAAGAGAACCAAGTTGAGAGATTAGCATGAGATAGTCTGCAGAGGAAGGACTAGGGAGAGATGTGGAGAGAGAGAGTTGCTAATTTAATGAAGAGGAAAAGAAAGAAAAGAAAAAAGAAAGAAAAGCAACCATGTCCATTTGGATAGAGCAGACTAGAAGAGAGAGAGAGAGAGAGTGCAATGCGTTAATGCGGGAAAGGGAAAGAAAGGAGAACAGATCGATGTTGATAGTCACTGTTCCACCTTAAACCCGGGGTTTTCGACCTCATACCTGGCAGCGTCACTTCGTCAAGCAGAACCACAAAACCAACGCCAGTGCCAGCAGTCTAACCTCCCCCCGGCACCAGCAGACCAAGACCAGTGCCAGCAGTTGTGTCGTGCTTGTGAAAGTGACAGTGAAAAGAAAAAAAAAAGAAAAGAAAAGCCCGTGATTCGTGAATAGTTAAGATCACCTGGCCGGTAAAGTAGAAATCTATTTATACCGGGTTAGTTAATGATGATTTAGATAAATGATTTTGTGAAGTTTTAGGAAAGAGAGAATGTTTTTTTTGTTTGATTCCATATTTCATTGATGGTTCGTTCTATGAACATGTGTAGTAAAGTTATAGACTTTACTAGTGGTTTGATGGACGAATGCATGATATATGAATGAGATCGTAAGCAAGCTGGAGTGTGTTTGGCGTGCGCTAGTCCTTCCTCCCCTCGACATCACCCGAGGTTGACAACTTTTTGGCGAGCCTGCCAGGGTATTCTGGCCCATTTATTATAATTGTTCAACTTCTCAGAGAGGAAGCGGGTGGGGTTCAAGTATTGTAATCCTAAGACAAGGGGTTTGTCTTACTGTATGTTCCCAAGAAGTTAAATACTAGGCTTGGCATTGCTTCCAAGATAGTTAATACTAGGCTTGGCATTTCAGCCCCAGAGTACTATATTTCGCCCAGATTGCCTATAATTCGCTCTCATAGTTGGGTCAGGCGCTGGGCGTCTTATAAAAACTAATTTACGGTTTTCCCAACTAATAAATTTTCTCATAGGATTGTGCTATTACGTCACTCTGTCGGGGAACCCACCAGTTTTTGGGTGTCGTAGTAAATAAAATCTTGTTCAAAAAAAAAAAGAGATATAATGGCGGAAGAAAAGAACACCCCTATTGAAAAAACTTGTGAGCGTCGCTCGTGATTTAGGCTATTCGGAGATGAGTTGCGAGCATTCGTTGAAAACCAAAAAAAGATGGAAAGAGATGGGAAAGTGCGAAAGACGACGTGTCGCATTGGAAATGGCAGAGCAGGAAAAGGCTAAAGAAGAAACAGAAAAATTAAGGATTCAGGGTAATCAGGCTAGCGAAACACAGGAAACAGAAAGATTAAGGGAGACGCAGGGAACAGAAAGAATAAGGGAAGCGCAGGAAAAAGAAAGAATGAAGCAGGAAACGGAAAGATTAAAGGTTTTAATTAGAGTTAGAGAAAGTGAGAATACAAAGGGAGACCACCGAGGGTGGAAGTTCAGTTTCCAGTGACTCTGTGCGCAGTTACGCCCCCCGACCAAAGTTGCCAAATTCTCTGAAGGAACCGATTCGATTGATGCATACATCAGTCGTTTCGAACGTTTGCGACCCGTCCAGGGTTGGCCCTTTAGAAGAGTGGGCATCATTTTGTCAGCGTGACTGACGGGTAAGGCATTACAGATTTTTTTACTGCGTTACCAGCAGAACAACAGTCTGAAATTTTGGCGCTGTGAAGGAATCGTTGATGAAAGGATTTGACCTCACAGAGGAGGGGGTTTAGGAAGAAATTTCGTTCAGCTAAAAAATTTCAAGCAGGTGAAACGTACACTCAGTTTGGTGCACGTTTAGATCATATTTGATAAATGGCTAGAGTTTAGTGGTACGAAAAAAGGGGTTTTGCTGAATTGAAAGAGCTAGTTTTTGAAGGAACAGATTTTTTCAGGTTTCGGCCCTGAGTTAACCATACATTTGAAAGAGAGACAGCCAGAGACAGCAGGGAGTTTGCTGAAGTTAGCAGAGGTGTACAGGAGGCACGTTTGGGCACTAGGTGCGGAGAAACAGGGGCCAGGCACAGGTGAAAGAGTACAAGGAGACCAGGGAGTTTTTCCCGCCAAGTCTGCAAACCAGTGGTGGGGCAGAAGGAAGGGCAAAGGGACATTAGGTGTTTCTTTGTCACAAGAAGGGACATGTGGCGAGGGATTGTCGCATGAGGTTCCAGAAGGCAGCAGCCTTGCAAGAGGTGGATAAGGGTCGCCAGGGGAAACGACCTGCAGTGGAACCAAAAGGGATCCAGTCTGAAGAGGGTGGAGTGCAGCCTATGGCTAGCACTGGACAGCAGTCAGTGTCAGGATGGAGGGCACTAGGCTGAGTGGTTCGTTACCAGTGGAAGAAGGGTGGATTGGCCAGCAGAGGGTGAAAGTGTTACGAGACACTGGTTGTTCATGTGGTGTAGTTAGAACAACGCTGGTCGAGAAAGGGATTTGATGGGGCAAATCCAGACCTGTACTCTAATCGATGGCACTGTGAGGGAGTTTCCAGTTGCTAAGATAGAAGTACGTACCCCTTACTTCTCAGGCAAGTTGTCTGCGTTGGTGATGGAGAAACCCCTTCATGATTTGATCATTGGAAATATTCCAGGGGCAAGGGATCCAGGGGATCCTGAGTTGTTGACTGCTACAGGGGCAGCAGTTCAAACACGGAGCAAGAAGGAGGGAAAGGTTGATAAACCGTTAGTCGTTCCGGCAAGGAAGTCAGGCATAGATGTGTCGCCTGATGAGTTTAGGGCAGCGCAGGAACAAGACCCTTCGCTCGTGAAGTCTTGGGAGTTGGCAAGAGGTGGAGAGAAACAGGAGGTTAGAGGAGGTGAGACAGAATTTCTTGTGAAAGGCGGGCTGTTGTACCGAGTGTTCACCAAGGGGAAGACAGGTAAGGTGACCACTCAGTTAGAGGTACCAGCATGTTATCGTGACACTGTCATGTCAGTGGGTCACGAGTCGCTCATGGCGGGTCATCTCGGCACCAGCAAAACAGCTGACCGAATCTTTGATGACTTTCATTGGCCAGGAGCAAGGGCAGACATCAAGCGTTTCTGCATGTCATGTGACGTGTGTCAAAGGTCAGCCACAAGAGGGGTGAAGAGGAAGGCGCCTCTTAAACATCCCCCTTTAAGTGACACACCGTTCAGGAGAGTGGCTGTTGATCTGATTGGCCCAATCTCGCCCTGTTCCAAAGGTGGCACAGGTATGAGACATGTAAGGTTGCAAGGGAAAGTTTGCAGGAGGCTAGGGTCGTTCAGAAGAAGCAATATGACAGGAAGGTGAGGAAGCAATCCCTCAAGGTGGGAGATCAAGTCCTGGTACTGCTTCCCACGGGTCACACAAGCTGCTGATGCTTTGGAAAGGACCATTCACCATCACTGAAAAGGTCGTCGGGATTACCGAATTGATGTGAATGGGAAACTAAAACTTTTCCATGCGAATTTTCTCCGCAGATATATTCAGCGTGAGACTCAGCACATAGGCGCAGCAGCAATCATTGAGAGGTGAAAGAGACCCAGCAGAAGAAGGGGAGATTTTGTTGCCTAAGTTTCCAGAAGAGTCATACAGGGATGTGTCACTGTATGAAGGGCTAGACAGTAGGAGTTCCTAGGTTTTGTTGTTGGAGGCGACACAAGCAGCCAGAAAAGGGAAAAGGTGGAGAAGATGATGAATTCAGAGAGACCAAAGACACAAAACAGAAGTCAGGAGTCTGCTAGGTTTTATTGGTTTCTATAGGGAGTTTGTTCCAAGTTTCGCAGCAATCACGGTCCTCTCAGTGATTTGGTCAAGGCAGGGAAACCGGCAGTGGTCGAGTGGTCAGACGCTGCAGAGCAAGCACTGCAGACAGTGTTGGAAAGACTAGGTTCCCGTCCCATCTTGAAGCTACCAGATAGTCCAAACCATTTTTGTTGCGGACAGATGCATCAGGTGGTGGGATAGGTGCAGTATTGTTGCAGGAGCATGAAGAGGTCGAGTTTCCTGTGAGGTATGCTAGCAGGAAGTTGACAAAGTGTGAAGAAGGGTACGCAACGGTGGAGAAGGAGTGTTTAGCTGTCGTGTGGGCCGTGCAGAAGTTCCACAAATACTTGTATGGGAAAGAGTTCGTGATAGAGACTGATCATCAACCACTCAAATTCCTGCAGGAGGCGCAGCTGAAAAACAGCAGGGTTCTGCGTTGGGCAATGGCACTGCAGCCCTACAGGTATCGAGTGCAGTACATCCCAGGTCGACAGAATGTCGGAGCTGACTATTTAAGTCGCGTAGTCTAGCAAGCTGCAACTCAGAGGAAGTCAGTCATATCCGGGTGCTTTGTTGATAATATGTGTTGATTACAGTTATGTTGATTGGATATGGGTTCATTCCCAGTTGGCTATGGTTCGTATTTTTGTGTGAGATTTGTTCATGTAAATGTAGTTATGTTGGAGCATACAGTCGCTTGTGTAGTAATGCATTATTTGCAATAAGTGAGGATGGAGATTCCTCAGTGAAGTGTCATGGATCGTGATCATATTATATTGTGCTTTTCATAGAAATTGTGAAGAGAAGATGTGGCAAATCCGCAGGTAGGGGAATTGCATAAGTGCGCACAGAGGTCGTTATAAAATAGTGAAATAAAGCAAGAGCGCACGTCAATGATAACTCATTGGAGTGGTATTCACTAATGATATTTCTAATTTATAAACCGTTGTTTAAATATTTTTCAAACTTTGCACGTGTAGCTGTGTGTCAGCAATTGGGTTGTTGTCTTTTTTGTACCGTTTTTGAGACAATGCGGTGCATAGTCTTTTGCAAGGGGAAATTGTCACGGTCAAAAATAAACACAACCAAAACCCTAATCCTCCAGGGAAAGGGGTCGTCCACCCAGACAGACTAAGTAGCTAAACCGACGCCTCGATGTCTGGTCACAGCCTCGACGCCCACTCAGAACTCTCCAGCCAATTTGGCACAGCGAGTAACTAATCCTAATCCTCTACGAGAGGGTACTGTCCACCCAGACAGATAAGTAGCTGACCGACGCCTCGGTGTCTGGTCAGAGAGTCTCGACGCGGGATCAGACTGATCTACCCAAATTTACGACGTAGCCGGAAAGGAAGGGGGGGAAGGTAGTGGGGGTGGGGGGAAATCAAGCTAACAAAAAAGCCCAAATTGACCACCAAGGTAAGGCTTGGCGTGACTGCATGATTTGAATATCCAAGGGAAATTTAGGGGGAAAAACTTCGGGTACGGCGGTAAAAATACCCCAATGGTACGGCCTTGGCACGGGTTTGGGTAAATTAATGCGTGAAAAGGAGTAAAAGGGGACGAGAACGAAAAAGGGGGAGGGAGAGAGAGGAGGTTCTGGGGAGCTTAACGGGGAAAAAAAGGGCAGAGAGATGAAGAAGGAGGAACAAGAGAAAAGAGAAGAGGAAAAGGTTCTGTGTAACTCTGAGAAGAGAAGCAAGAGATAGGGAGGAGAGAAGAGAACCAAGTTGAGGATTGCAGGATAGCTGCAAGGAAGGACTAGGGAGGATGGGGAAAGGGGGAGAGAGTTGCCTACAATGAAGAGGAAAAGAAAGAAAAGAAAAAAGAAAAGAAAAGCAACCAGTCCTTTTGATAAGCAGACTGAAGAGGAGAGGAGGATGCAATGTTTTAATGCGGAAAAGGAAGAAAGGAAACAATCGATTTTGATAGTCACTTTTTCCACCTTAAACCGGGTTCGCCCTCTACCTGGCAGCGTCACTTCGTCAAGCAACCCGACCAACGCCAGTGCCACAGCTAACCTGACCGGGCACCAGCAGCCCAAGACCATTTCCACATTTTGTCGTGCTTGGAAAAATGACGTTAAAAGAAAAAAAAAAAAGAAAAAAAAAGACAGTGATTCGTGAAAATTTTAAATCACCGGCCAGGGAAAAGTAGAAACTATTTATACCCGGGGTTGTTAATGAGATTTAAAAATATTTGTGAGTTTAGGAAGAGAGAATGTTTTATTTTTTTTTGATTCCATATGCATTATGGTTTTGTTAAAGAAAGTGTAGAAAGTTAAGCTTTACAGGGTTTGATGTACAATGCTGATATTTTGAATTGGATCGTAAGCAAGTGTAGTGTGTTTGGGGTGTGCGTATCTTCCCCCCCCATCGAATCACCGGGGTTTTCCAGACACAAGAAACAAAGAGTTCACACGAAGAAACAAACAGACCATGTGCATACAGATGAAACAGACAGACATAGTACACAGACAATTAAAAATACCGAAATAACGTGTAGAAAAAAATACAGAGAGGGACAGGGTGAAAAAACAATCTGGTAAAACTGACAGTACATACAGACAGAAGGAAAAGATGAACAGAGCGCACAGACAGACAAAACAAAAACAGAGTGCACAGGCAGATGAACCAAACAAACAGATTGTGCACACAAAGTACAGATGAACAGAGCGCACAGACAGACATGAGAAACACACAGAGGAAAGGTGTCATCACTAACAGAAGAAACAGATGGAAATAGTACACAGACAGACAACAAGACAAACACACAGAGGAAAGGTGTCATCACTAACAGAAGAAACAGATGGAAATAGTACACAGACAGACAACAAGACAAACACACTTCAAGTGTAAAAAAAACACAGAAGAAGGAGTGTAGACAGACAGACAACCAGACAAACAGACTTAAGTGTACAGAAAGACAGAAGAAAAAGTGTACACAGACAGACAACCAGACTTAAAGTGTACAGAAAGACAGAAGAAAGAGTGTAGACAGACAGAATAAAAGAGAAAGAGAGTGTGGGATGGACAGAAGACACAGACGGAGTATACACATGGTTGACATGAACAGAGTGGACAGGCGGAGTGTAGAGATGGACAGTGCTGTCCAGTGTCCATGGGGACAATGACGTCACGGAGGTCAGCACCATGTGCCCCACAGCCTTCAGGATGGACAGTGATGGACACTGACGTGTGTGTGTGTGTGTGTGTGTGTGTGTGTGTGTGTGTGTTGTGTGGGGTGTGTGTGTGTGTGTGTGTGCGCACGTTGTGTGTGTGTGTGTTGTGTGTGTGTGTGTGTGTGTGTGTGTGTGTGTGTTGTGTGTGTGTGTGTGCGCGCGCACGCGTGCACGCACACGCGTGCACGAATGCACACAGGCGCTTGCATGCCCATTTGTATAAGTCCATTTCTGTATCTTTGTTTTATTCTTTTGTGATCACAGATGGAAAGGTGTGCATCCACTTTAAATGATCACATGTACACAAAATAATCACGAACACATCAGGCTTGATTTCATACATAGAAAAAAATACCGGGTTTAGCCTATAAAGTTAACAATATGACTGACAGCATCATGGATACACATAGTCCAATGCGTTATCTACTGATAAAATGAATCTTTCTTTTTTCTTCTTTTTTGTGGCATAAGTTATTGGATCACTGGAGCACCTAAGGCGGTGATTTTTTTTTTTTTCCCTAATGCCAAAATCCACCTGTTCAGTTTTTGGTGCTTCACACTGTCCTCTTCATCTGCAAAAAAAAAAATCAAAAAAAAAAATTCGAAAAACCCAACAAGAAACAATTTCCACTACTAGCTTTTTTTAAAATCCTTTTTTTCTCTCCTCCAACCAGTCTCTTTCACTCCATGCATAGTATGTATGTTCTTTCACTCCATGCATAGTATGTATGTTCTTTCACTCCATGCATAGTATGTATGTTCTTTCATTCCATGCATAGTATGTATGTTCTTTCACTCCATGCATACTATGTATGTTCTTTCACTCCATGCATAGTATGTATGTTTCTTTCACTCCATGCATAGTCTGTATGTTCTTTCACTCCATGCATAGTATGTATGTTCTTTCACTCCATGCATAGTCTGTATGTTCTTTCACTCCATGCATAGTATGTATGTTCTTTCACTCCATGCATAGTATGTATGTTCTTTCACTCCATGCATAGTATGTGTGTTCTTTCACTCCATGCATAGTATGTACGTTCTTTCACTCCATGCATAGTATGTATGTTCTTTCACTCCATGCATGGTATGTATGTTCTTTAACTCCATGCATAGTATGTATGTTCTTTCACTCCATGCATAGTATGTATGTTCTTTCACTCCATGCATAGTCTGTATGTTCTTTCACTCCATGCATAGTCTGTATGTTCTTTCACTCCATG
Source organism: Conus ventricosus (assembly GCA_018398815.1). Lineage (NCBI taxonomy): Eukaryota > Metazoa > Mollusca > Gastropoda > Neogastropoda > Conidae > Conus > Conus ventricosus. The sequence goes on along the minus strand of CM031629.1, from coordinate 42,741,158 downwards.
TATAGTCTGTATGTTCTTTCACTCCCTGCATAGTCTGTATGTTCTTTTTACTCCCTGCATAGTATGTATGTTCTTTCACTCCATGCATAGTATGTATGTTCTTTCACTCCATGCACAGTATGTATGTTCTTTCACTCCATGCATAGTATGTATGTTCTTTCACTCCATGCATAGTATGTATGTTCTTTCACTCCATGCATAGTATGTATGTTCTTTCACTTCATGCATAGTATGTATGTTCTTTCACTCCATGCATAGTCTGTATGTTCTTCACTCCATGCATAGTATGTATGTTCTTTCACTCCATGCATAGTCTGTATGTTCTTTCACTCCATGCATAGTATGTATGTTCTTTCACTCCATGCATAGTATGTATGTTCTTTCACTCCCATGTACAGTATTTTATGTTCTTTCACTCCATGCATAGTATGTATGTTCTTTCACTCCATGCATAGTATGTATGCTCTTTCACTCCATGCATAGTATGTATGTTCTTTCACTCCATGCATTTGTATGTATGTTCTTTCACTCCATGCATAGTATGTATGTTCTTTCACTCCATGCATAGTCTGTATGTTCTTTCACTCCATGCATAGTATGTATGTTCTTTCACCCCATGCATAGTCTGTAGTTCTTTCACTCCATGCATAGTATGTATGTTTTTTCACTCAATGCTAGTATGTATGTTCTTTCACTCCTGCATAGTATGTATGGTTCTTTAAAAATGTACATATTTTTGCAGATTTTAGTATTTTTTGGTTTGATACAAAGTGCCTGGGTTTGTTTATGTTCAAATGTGTGTGTACTGGCACTCTCACTCTGATATTGTGCTGTTTCTACAAAGAAAACAACATAAGTTAAACAATAGACTTAATTATTTTCTTTTCTTTCACTTTTTCCAAGAGAGAGAGAGAGAGAGAGGAGAGGGGAGAGAGGAGAGGAGGAGAGACAGAGGACAGAGAGCGGAGAGAGACAGAGAGAGAGAGAGAGAAGAGGAGAGAGAGGGGAGAGAGAGAGAGAAGGAGAGAGAGAGAGAGAGAGAGAGAGAAAGAGAGGGGACAGCGAGCGAGAGAAAGAGAGGGGACAGCGAGCGAGAGAAAGAGAGGGAGACAGCGAGCGGGGAGAAAGAGTTTTGGAGGGATAGAGAGACAGACCGACAGCGGACGGCAGAGGTGGAAATCGTAGCAATGAATGCAAAATTTTTTCCCCAAATCGTCTTTCCCAAATTTGGCTATTCCCGATACGGCCAGCCTTATAGCAAAAAGAAAGAGTCCACAAGGAAGACAAGGGGAAGCCAATACGCATGACAAAGACTTAGGAGTTTTGCTGTTGTTGTTGCTTCCCTTTTCTTTCCCTCTCCCTTTTGATAATTTTATATGAGCATGCGTTTCTAAGTAATTTTTTTTGCTCAATAAATCTCCAAAAATTGTAGAGCGATTGGACATCGCAGAAAAGTGTTCAAAGAAATCAGTTGTGTAAATAAATGAATAAAATGGAGGTATATACAGAAAGCCATGTGTATACCTCTAAATGACAAATAAAGACAGCTTAACATAACGTTTTGTTTCACAGAAGACAAATTTAAAAAAAAAAAAACCAGAAAAAAGCGAAACAAACAAACAACAACAAGAAAGAAAGCAAAAACGCACACACTTGAAATGTTGAAAATATAAAGAATCAGGTATGCAAGGGGAGAAAACAATGACTAACTTACTATAAAAGAATCAGGTATGAAAGGGGGGAAACAACAATGACTAACTTACTATAAAAGAATCAGGTATGCAAGGGGGGGAAAAAAATGACTAACTTACTAAGTAATTTCTTTATGAGCAAAAGAACGAAGTAAAAAAAAGGCCAACCAACCAACCAACCCACAAGCTATTCACTTACTTCGTAAATCAAGTAAATTTGTTAATAAATAGACAACAAACAAGCAAGCCAACAGGAAAACAGGCAACCCAAAAGTTTATAGATACTAATAAAAATAAAGATAATGATGGCCAAGCCAGCCCTGACTGTCAGGGAGAGTGGGGAGTGGGTCTCTACGATGACACTGGGGGAGCAGCTGGATGGCAGGGAAGGGGAGGTTGGAGATGGAGAGAAAGGTAAAATGGGAAGAAAATCACACCCCAAACACACACACACACACACACACACACACACCCCACACTGTTCACGGACGTAAATACTTTGTTTGGAAGATAATTAATTTCTTCCCAACCTGATGTAAAGTGGGGTGTTGCAGTGACATCTTCACTACATTGGCCGGGTGTTGACCAGTTTGTTATTCGTGTCATCCTGGGTGCGCTACGTCCGTGCATTTTGCTCCCTTTCCTCCAATACTTTCTTCATTTTTTTTTTTTTAAGGCTTTCTTTTTCTATTTTTTTCTTTTTTCCACGTGGTTCATCAGCTGATGTCAGGTGACACAGCTGAGCTGTTTTGTTACTGGTTGCCATCTTGTTTTGGCGAGTGGTAGGGCACTCGCTTACGAACTTTGGAGTCGGAGAGATCTCTATCTCTGCCAGCTGGAGCCTTCCCTGTTTGAATCCACTTCGACGTGGGTTGCGTGGAACTGTCTTTCACCCTTCGGTGGGAAGGAAAGAATTCCGCTTGTAACCTCTGGGATCCCTATCCCTGCCAGCGGAAAGAAGCACCTTAGGTATCCCTGACCTGGAGTCCACTTCTTTGGGACTGTCACGGTTTTCGGCTTGCCATCCTTCATCGGATTGGGGAGCGGACCGTTTTCTTACCTCGCCCCCCGCCATTCTGGTAACAAATATGGTCTGTCTTAGGACAGTGTCTTGGTTATTTAGGTTTTCTAACCTCTCAGGGTTGCGGTTTTTCTTCTGCCTTAATATGCTGTTGGCTGGACACACCTTTTTTGTGTGTAACTGTCCAAAGAGGGCGTGCCTGTTTGGAAGTGGTATCGAGATATGCATTATGTGGTGGAATTGTGGGAAAACGCATTTTCTTTAATTGCGTTTCGGTCCTTAGGGGCTAGGTATTCGGTTACTTTGGACTAAGTTGAAGGTTTTCTAACTACCATTTTAGTCAATAGAAGCTGTTTTTGTTGTTTCCCGAGTATGCAGGTTTCGAGTCAAGCTTGTATTGCTTAATATGTGATGTGGGCGGAAGGATTTTCGTAAGTGTTAGTTTTGGTTTCCTTGTTGTTTCGTAGGTACGGGACGGATCGTGGGATGCATGAGCGTTCGAACGGCTCACACTTAGACCCGGAGTGGGGAAATTTTCGGCCGTATCGCCCGCATGGGGTTTCCCGTTCTTGTGTCCTTGTCCTATATGTTTGTGTGACAGACGTATGGATTGGATTTTATTTGGGTTTTTATTTATTGAGATTTTGACAAGGAAGTTATCCTTGTACGGGCATTTTCATAGGTACAGGATGCAAGGAAATGCCATGAGTACAGGTTAAAAGCAAAGGAAAAAGTGAAAAAAGTTATTATAGTTTATTTACCCTTTTTAAAGTGACAGGGGACAATAGTTGACCTTTTTACGGCACTGTGCCCCTTCACACTGACGCACTGCCGAACCCACTAAGTTGCCACACATTGACAAAGACGATAAAGAGATGACTTCTCTTCTGGGAGACTGACTCCGCCGTAGGGGGGGGGGGGGGGGGGGGAATTGCCATTTGTTTCTGGCAGCTCCGGTCTTGGACTGGCTGAAGGACCAGCATCCCGGGACCTGGCAGACGCCATCGGTAGCCGGCACCAGTCGCTGCACTGAGGACTGTTGAAGGTTTTGCCTCACCCTTCACTGGACACCTTCCCCTCGGATGGAGACCATCCCACTGCTGCACGGGAGGACTGTTGAAGGTGTGCTTCCCCTTCACTGGGACATCTTCGACTGGAAGACCAGCCCACTGCGGGCTTCCCCCTTCTTAGGATCCACCTCCCACGGTAAAACCTCCTGGGGCACAGGATAAGAATTTGAGTCTTAGGTCGTGTGTGGTGTGGGTGTGGTTTTGGCGTGTGGGTGTGTGGGCCTGAAGCCGGTCACTGATTCGTTTTTTTTCTTATTGTTTTTTTTTAACCCTAACTAGGTCCTGTTTGATGTATTTTTGTTTCTAGTACTGTCTTTCTTCTGTTATGTTAATGTCTTTGTAGCGGTTTAGTGGGTTAGGTTGGGACGGTAGCGGGATCCCAGTATTGGCGTGTTTTGTGGTCTATTTAATTTACTTTGTTCCCCTAGGTCATTTTAGTTCTGAATAGTGCTTTTTTCTTCTTTGCCCATTGTTGTTTTTTTTTCCTTTCTTTCTTTTTCCTCTCTCGGCTGTTTTTCCTCTTCTTTGTTATGACCCATACCCCATCGGGAGTGCTAGTGTGAGTGAATGGTTGTAATGTGAAGTAAAAATATTTGTTGAAACCTCTTTCTCTTGTGGTCTGGGGGGTGTGAGGGTTTGAGTGATCGCTCCGTTTCTGCCACTGCACATTCCCTGTTTAAGAACCCCCCTGTCAGGTGTATCACACGTGACAATTATGGTGGAGATGCGGGGTAACAGGAATGTGTATGTGGTTTAGTGTAAAAGCGACATCTGAACTCACTACCGCCCGCCCCTTGAGAGATCTGTCTATCTCTCTTAGTGTATTTGAAGGGTGGTTGGTTGGGTGGGTTCTAGAGTAAGTAGGGAACCCATTGGAGCGGGACCGGTTTTGGGGTGCTGTCGGAAAGGTGAGTTCCGTGCTCCGTGGTGGGGACCTTCGGCGCTTCCGTTCCGCGTTCGTCTCCGTGTTTGTTTCGTTTTGTCTAGTACCCCCGGCTATTGTTTCTAGAATTCCGTTCTCCGTTTCTCATTACCTTAGTTAGAATAGGTACTTGGGTGGAGAGGAAGGGGTTTTGGGGAACTCTAGATTAATGGGTTTTGCTTGTGCAGAGTCTCGATATCAGTGCTTGTACTGATTTAGGATTTTGGTCTGCATTTGCCTGTACTCAAAAAAGCCGACTGTGTTAGCAAGGTAAGTGTAGGCAGGTTTGCCAAACTTTTGGTTTTCATTTGCCACTTGGTGCTTTGTTTACAAGGCAAACTTTGACACTGTTTTGATACCGTGTTTGCGCGAAACTCGGTCTTGCGTAAGTTTACCTACTTCAGTTTACAAACAAGGAAAGACTATTCGGGGTGGTGTGTTATTTTGTTATTACACACTAGGTTGTAGGATCTGTGTTGTTTAGTCTAAGGGGATTAGCCCAAAGTTGATAGGCTTTCCTCTTATGTCTAGCGCACATACAAGCAGTTTATTTGCTTTTCTATCTAGCTGCTGATGTTAGGGCTTTTTTAAATTTTTCAACACTAAGTTGTGTGACTGTGTTGATTGGAATAATAAAGTTGTCAGTCGTATGTTGAGAATGGGAGTTTTAGGGGTTTGTGGATACAGTGTCTTTCCAAAGAGCCACTTGTGCCTTTTTCTGGTGCCCCTCCCTCTTTCTTCCGTCTCCCATTCAGTGACAAAAGCAGTGATTTTAGCACGTGTTTCCGTCTGTGGACTAGATCGTGTTGCGCGGGATTTCGACGGCTCATGGGCCACTGTTTTGATCGAGTCAGTCTGTTCTGGTGCCCCAGTGACCGTGTTGGTGCCACGTGTGCTTCCGGGTTTACGTCGGTCGCGGTAGAATTTAGGTTAGTTGTTTGGCCTTGCGGACGGGTCGTGTAAGTTCTATGTCCGTCCCTGCCTTATGCGTGTTTGTTGATGTCTTGTTGCTTTTCTCTTTGGTAAGTTGGTTGCTGGTTGGAGTAACGCGTTGAGTTATAAAGTCCAGTTGTATAGGTTTTGTGTTTTCTTTGGCCTTTTTGTGGGTAAACGTCTTTGAAGTTTTTTTTGAGAGTTTAACATTTGATCCGGACTTAGGTTTGTTACCCAGGTGTGGTAATTTTGTGTGGGGTTTTGGCACGCTGGTGCACAAGGGCAGTCGTGTTACACATTGATGAGTTTGTGCTTTGTCGATTGATTAATTCCACATCGTGTTGGAATGATTCATGTTTGGATATTGTTTTCCATACAGGAAAAACTGTTGAGCTTGGACCACGTTTTTCTGGTCAGCGGTTTTCTTTGAAGATGTTTTTTCTCAACGCTGTGAAGTGTTGAAAACATAACTGGTATCTCCTTCGTTGGAATTCAGGGGAAATAACTCCAGCTCTTTGCTAGTTATTGAATTTGGATACCTGTGTTCATCTGGGGGAGAAGAGGTTAGTTTGCTTTACTTATTGAGCTTGGCCAGGGTTAATCGATTCAGTTCGTTTGGGCTAGCTTAGTGTGGCAGTACTCTTGACTGCAATTTGGTTCGTGGAAAACATTCTTTCTCTTCGAAGTTTGAAGGGTTTTGTGGTTTGACTACACTTAGTCATAAAGTCATACCATTGTTGACTTTGTTGCTCAAATTTACTCTCTTGTCTTGTGAGACATACCTTGGGACTGTAACCTAGGGTTTTGGAGATTTGTTGGTGTTGACTACACTTAGTCAAAAAGTCGCCCCGTAGGACTTAGTCACTTCTCCTTCCCTTGGTTGGGAATATTGGTACAGTTATTGACTACCCTTAGTCATAGTTACATTTGTTGGAACGTTACTACTCCGTATTTCCTTCTCGTGGGAATACAGCTGCACTTTAGGGGTTTGGAGTTGCTGATATGTTGTGGGGCTTACTCAGTTTCTAGTCCCATTCTTGGACTTTGACTTTTGTGGTGCTATTTGTCGGAACTTGGACTTTGGAGGAAATAGTGTTGGAAAACCCACTCTTGGTTCGTTGAATAAAAGCACTTCCTCGTGGTGTTTTGTTAGGGTTGTCCATGCGTGTTTGACTTACATCGAACCCTTACGTCATTTTGCTTCGTGTTTTCAGTGAGTGTTGTCATTCTCGGTGAGGGTGGGTTAACCATCGTGCTGGTGTTCCCCTACATGACTCACTGGTGTAAGAAAAGTGCTTTTTTCCTTTTGGAAATTTGGGGATAGTTCTCTTCGAACCCCAGTGACTATTCACAGAATCTTGGATTTATATCCATTTAGTATCGTCCTGTACTATTGGCTTGCGGTGGATTCAGATACTTTGTGACCCTTTGACGTAGTCGACCGGGGGTACTAAGTGCGAAGTGGACACACACGTCGGAACCTTCGTGGGATTTCGTTAGTCAGGGTTCTGCGTGGGTTTTGCAAATTCTGTGTATCTCTTAGTGATTCGGTGACTTCGTGTCTAGTGAGTTATACTGTCAGTTATGGAGCACGTGGACGACGAGCGCCGGATCACACGTTCTCAGACTCGTGGTGCAGGAATTCTACCAGGGATGGGGAGCCCCCTGACTCAGGCGACGACTGGCCCCACTACCCAGGTCGTGTATTTTCTGGTGGGATTCGTCCTCCAGTCACCGTGATGTCTACAATACAGGAGATAACCCCTCTGGGTCACTCTCTCCGAGGCGACCCCTGCCCCCTCCCGGGTTTGGGACTTCGCCCTCCGCCGTATCTTCGAGATGACTTCCGCTTTCGGCCTTCGCCTATGCCCATCCTCCTGGACCAGTGCCCCTGGATCCTCTTATGTTGATGAGGATTGAGAAGGGAAAAAAGAGAGGCAAGAGAGGAGAAGAGAGCGGGAGGGGGAGAGAAAGCCAAAGAAGAGAGACGATGGAAGATGGAGAGGGAAGAAAGAGAGGCAAGAGAGAGAAAGAAGCGGGAAGAGAGGAGACTAGAAAAGGAGGAGAGAGAAGCCAAAGAAGAGAGACGATGGAAGATGGGGAAGGAGGAGAGAGAAGCAAAGAAGAGAGACGATGGAAGATGGAGATGGAGGAAAGGAGACTGGAGCGAGAGTCTAGAGAACAGAGAGAACGGTTTAGAAAGGGAGGCTCAGAAACAGAAAGAGTTGGACTTTTAGGCTCGTTTGGTGGAGGAAAAGGAAAAACTCCGGGCCGAAAATGGTTCACAGTTAGATGAACCCCAAGCACAGTCTGTGGTTGCTTCCCAGCATGGCTCCGTCCATCGGGAAAAAAGCGGATTTTCACCAGGGCATGGTTATTCCGGTGGACCGCCAAGCTACATATGCCAGTGTACAGTGCTAGCGATAACATAAGACACCTACATTGAGCACTTTGAGGCGGTTTGCCGCGGCGTACCAGCTAAACGACCAGAGTAAAGCCCTTTACTCATCAGTAGCCTGACAGGGAAGGCTAAGGAGGCGTTTGTCGATTTCCACCGGAGTTCTTATACCCAGTTGAAAGCGGCTCTTCGCCGGAGACTGCACATGACTGCTGAGTCTTACAGAAAGCAGTTTCGCACAATGAGGAAACCCTTTAGAGGAGACTTTTCACCAGTTCGGAGAACGCCCGGCGCACCATGGAATACTGGATTGAAGCCTCAGAAATGGATTTGAAGGATTGTTTCCTCTTGGAGCAACTCATGAGTTCGGTATCTCAGGAACTGCAGTTCAAGTTTGGGGGAGGAGAAACCGAAGACATTCGCCAGGGCAATCGAGGTGGCTGAAGCCTTCGCAGATGCGCGTCGTCACTATCGCATGCCTGCACCCGGGACAAGTAGGAAACCCGTCGATCGGGAGTCACATGACTTCAAACCGTCGTCACCCTCAAAGCGATGTCCCAGCAATTCCAGGAACGTCGGACCCAAACTCAAGCTTGCTTCCCTGGGGGAAAAGGGACATTTCGTTCGGGATTGTCCAAGAGGAGGGACAAGACAAAATCCGAATCTCGCACTTTAGGGTGGCATTGGAGGGGAGTGAGGTCACGACCCCAACATGTCCTACTTTCCCGTCGGTAGTGTTGTGGCAAGATAGTGGAGGCTTCAGGGGCACAGGAGCCACAGCGGTCTTTATTGACGAGCAGTTAGTCCTTGTGATGCACCTCGAGGAGAAGAGTGCCAAGTGTCAGGAATCGAGTCATCCTTCAAGGCAAAACGGTCTACAGTATTGGTAGATGTATCTACGCCTTATTTTAAAGGAAAGGTGTGGGCAGTAGCCCTTCAGCGACCGGCGTTTCTCCTTACTGATAGGCAATTCAGTGTACTTTGGGGATGGTCAACGTCGGGAGATTTCGCCAGAGTTGCCAGCAGAAGTATGGTGGCCGCCCCCACGCGTTCCCAAACACAGAGAGAGGAAAAAGGCCCTGAAACCCCCCTGAAGCCCCTGACTCAGCATGGCACTTTGACCAAGGATCCCTCAACTGTACGCAGTTTTGGAGCAAAAGGGTCCACCTCCACAACATCCAAAGTCACGGTCCCAGCTTCAATGGTTGGCCACCCAACAACTCCCAAGGGCCGGAACACCAGGATGCCTGTGGCGTTGTTGACTCAGCAGGTCCTGCATCCGTGGGTTTAAAAAGGCACTGTTAAGGAAGCGAAGGAGCAGACCCAAAATGAGTCGAGCATGCGCTGAATTGAGAGCGAAGGAGGAGTCAAACACCAACCAGGACCGCCGCACAGCCATGAAGCGACACCTGGGCCAGTTTTGTGACAGCCTACACACGTAAAACAGCACGCTTCCTGACAAAGGTGACCACGTATGTAGGAAGAACAAACAGAGAACGCTGAACAAGAGAAATGGAAAACCCTTCTCTACGTGAAGGCATGACCCATTTTGCTGCAAGTCTATCGGCTGTTCAGGACTTTCAGGGACGCTCAGGTTTTACAGATTTCAGGCCGAGATCACCGATTGAAGAAAGTGCTGACAGAGTTGGTCAACACTGAGCTGGTTTTTCCATGCCAAGGCCCTGGAATTCTGCGCGCTGTGCTTCCAGACCCTGAACGTCATGACCCAGGCGGTGGCCTGGAGGAATTCAAGCTGCAGATGAAGCCAGCCGATGCAGTGCGTCAGGACACGGTGCGTATGGCTGTCCAGCAGTCCCTGAACAGCAACAGCAGCAGTCGTCTTGCTCATCACCCTCGGTGCCACCCCTTTTCTACCCATATCCAGTGCCCCGATTAGCAATTTGGGGTGCCCCGAGAGGACTGGGGTGATGACATAGATGACTATGAAAATGATGATGATGAAGGCTGATTACCTCAGCCGGATGGAGGCTGAGTCAAGGTTTAGGAATGAAGGTTAATGAGTGCAAGTGTGTGCCGAACATATTGGAGGCTGTGATTTGGCTGTGCTCAGTGGCACAAGCCTCTTTGGTTGGGGTGGTATTGTCACGGACGTAAATACTTTTGGTTGGAAGATTTAATTAATTTCTTCCAAACCTGATGTAAAATGGAGTGTTGCCAGTGACATCTTCACTACATTGGCCGGGTGTTGACCAGTTTTTTATTCGTGTCATCCTGGGTGCGCTACGTCCGTGCATTTTGCTCCCATCCTCCAATACTTATCTTCATTTTTTTCTTTAAGGCTTTTTTTTTCTATTTATTTGTTTTCCACGTGGTTCATCAGCTGATGTCAGGTTTACACAGCTGAGCTGTTTTGTTACTGGTTGCCATCTTGTTTTGGCGAGTGGTAGGGCACTCGCTTACGAACTTTGGAGTCGGAGAGATCTCTATCTCTGCCACTGGAGCCTTCCCGTTTGAATCCACTTCGACGTGGGTTTGGTGGAACTGTCTTTCACCCTTTGGTGGGAAGGAAAGAATTCCGCTTGTAACCTCTGGGAACCCCATCCCTGCCAGCTGGAAGAAGCACCTTAGGTCATCCCTGACCTGGAGTCCACTTCATTGGGGACTGTCACGGTTTTTGGCTGCCATCCTTCATCGGATTGGGGGAGCGGACCGTTTTCTTACCTCGCCACCCGCCATTCTGGTAACTATATGGTCTGTCTTAGACAGTGTCTTGGTTATTTAGGTTTTCTAACCTTCAGTGGTTGCGGTTTTTTCTTTTGCCTTAATATGCTGTTGGCTGGACACACCTTTTTTGTGTGTAACTGCTCCAAAAAGGGCGTGCCTGTTTGGAAGTGGTATCGAGATATGCATTATGTGGTGGAATTGTAGGAAAAGCATTTTCTTTAATTGCGTTTCGGTCCTTAGTGGCTAGGTATTCGGTTACTTTGGACTAAGGGTTTAAGGTCTCTAAATACCATTTTAGTCAATAGAAGCTGTTTTTTGTTGTTTTCCCCAGTATGCAGGGCGAGTCAAAAGTTGTATTGCTTAATATGTGATGTGGGCCGGAAGGATATCGTAAGTGTTAGTTTTGGTTTCCTTGTTTTTTCGTAGGTACGAGACGGATCGTGGGATGCATGAGCGTTCGAACGGCTCACACTTTGACCACGGAGGGGTGGAATTCCCGGGCCCTATCGCCCCGCATGTGGTTCCGTTCTTGTGTCCTTGTCCTATATGTTTGTGTGACAGACGTATGGATGGATTTAGTTGGTTTTATTTATTGAGATTTTGACTAAAGGGAAATTATCCTTAGTACGGGCATGTCATAGGTACAGGATGCAAGGAATGCCATGAGTACAGGTTAAAGCAAAGGAAAAGTGAAAGAAGTTATTATAGTTTATTTACCCTTTTTAAAGTGACAGTGACATAGTTGACCTTTTACGGCACTGTGACCCTTCACACTGACGCACTGCCGAACCCACTAAGTTGCCACACTTGACAAAGACGATAAAGAGTGACTTTCTTCTGAGACTGATCTCCGCCGTAGGGGGGGGGGGGGGGGGGGGGAGGAAATTGCCATTTGTTTCTGGCAGCTCCGGTCTTGGACTGGCTGAAGGACCGCATCCCGGGACCTGGCAGACGCCATCGGTAGCCAGGCACCAGTCGCTGCACTGAGGACTGTTGAGGTGTTTCCCTCCCCCTTCAACTGGGACACCTTCACCCGGACTGGAAGACCATCCCACTGCCTGCACTGAGGACTGTTGAAGGTGTGCTTCACCCTTCACTGGGACATCTTCGACTGGAAGACCAGCCCACTGCGGGCTTCGCCCTTCTTAGGATCCACCTCCCACGGTGAACCCCCCTCGGGCACAGGATAAGAAGTTGAGTCTTAGGTCGTGTGTGGTGTGGGTGTGGGTTTGGCGTTTTGGGGTTTTGTGTGGGCCTGAAGCCGGTCATGATTCGTTTTTTTTCTTATGTTTTGTTAACCCTAACTAGGTCCTGTTTGATGTATTATTGTTTCTAGTACTGTCTTTCTTCTGTTAGTTAATGTCTTTGTAGCGGTTTAGTGGGTTAGGTTGGGACGGTAGCGGGATCCCAGGATATTGGCGTGTTTTTGTGGTCTATTTAATTTACTTTGTCCCTAAAGGGCAGTTAGTTTGAATAGTGCTTTTTTCTCTTTTGCCCCCTTGTTGTTTTTTTTCCTTTCTTCTTTTTCTTCTCTCGGCTGTTTTTCCTCTTCTTTTTTATGACCCCTACCCATTGGGTGCTAGTGTGAGTGAATGGTTGTAATGTGAAGTAAAAATATTGTTGAAACCCTTTTCTTTTTGGTTGGTGGTTTTGAGGGATTGAGTGATCGCTCCGTTTCTGCCACTGCACATTACCTGTTTAAGAACCCCCCTGTCAGGTGTACTCACCCCGTGACCCCACACACAAAACACACACACCACAACACACACACACACACACGCACACACACACACACACACACCCACACACACCACACACATGCACACACTTATGCATGAAAGGCATGCAGCCCTGCATACACAATACACACACTGTGTTCTTGAGCACTTCGTACATTATGCTTCATATGCACAGAGAGAGAGAGAGAGAGAGAGAGAGAGGGGGAGAGAAAAGGAGAGAGAGAGAGGAGGAGAGAGAGAGATCAACATTTCTTCACGTGACAGAGGAAGACTATGTCATTTCTTTCCCTGTGCACAGGAAGCCCCGTGTGACAGGAAAGGCGGGTCTGATGTCTCCTCGTGGTACTGTCAGCTGCCTTTGCTCTGCTCCAGCAATGTGCCCACACACACAGGCCTGGAGGGGGGGGGGGAGGGGGGGGGGGGGGAGTGGGTGCTGGGGTAAGGGTGAAGGGTGGGCAGGTTTTTCCGTGATTATGGTGGCGTGACAGCGGCGGCATTTCTGAAAAAAAAGGATCGCCCAGCTAGGGAAAGAAACCTGTTCGTCCTTGACCGGGTATGTTGCAGTGAAGGAAGTATTTCGAAAAATGATTCTGAAACAATGGACCGACCACTCCTCATCTCCCTGTCTGTCCACTGTCCACAGTAAAACAGCAAACAACAGAACATGATGAAAGATAGTAACAACAGGAACACCAAAATAAACAGGAGAGGAGAGAGAGAGGAGAGAGAGAGAGATGAGGAGAGAGAGAGAGAGAGAGAGAGAGAGAGAGAGAGGGAGGGAGGGAGAGAGACAGACAGACAGAGAGAGAGAGAGAGACAGAGACAGAGACCAGACACACACACACCACACAGGCAGACTGACAGAGAGACAGAGAGACAGATACAGACAGACAGAGGGAGAGGGAGGGAGAGGGAGAGACAGACAAATGGACAAAAAGACAGAGACAGGGAGCCAGAGAGAGAGAGAGAGAGAGACAGAGACAGACAGAGACATACAGAAAGACAGAGACAGAAAGATGGAGAGAGAGAGAGACAGAGACAGAAAGATTGAGAGAGAGAGAGAGAGTGAGAGAGAGAGAGAGAGAGAGAGAGAGAGAGACAGATGGATAAACAAACAAACACACAGACAGATTATAAGAGAGATAAAGGGAGAGAGATGGGTAAGAGACAAAAAGATATGATTGGGGGGGGGGGGGGGGGGAGAGAGAGAGAGAGAGAGAGAGAGAGGAGAGAGAGAAGGAGAGAGAGGAGAGAGAGAGAACTCTGAACTCTGAACTCTGAAAGTTTTAATGAATAGGCCATTGGCCCAGGGCCCTGGGGGGCCCTGCCAAAATTATTTATACAAAAGAACAAAGGGCATATAAATATGAATAAACACAAGGTTGTACTAAAAATTCCCAAAAAACATTCCCCCTTGGGTTCAAAATACGTGGCGCATTTTTCAAAGCCTTGTTTTAAAAAAAGTGCCAGGCGAACATTCAAGATCGGGTTTTAAAAATTCCCAAAACCCTTGTCAATTTAAAAAGGGGGGGACCCCCTTTGACGGCCTTGGGGGGGGATAAATTGTTCCCTTAATTCTTGATAACCCCCGGACATTGAAATAAAAATGGACTTCTTTTTTCTTCTTTGGCTTTCAAAAAGGGGGGAAATTTGTTTTTTTTCCCAATTAGGTTTCCCCCGAAACGCTTTTTGGGGTTCTTTTAAAACTGCGCCACCCTAACCTTCATTCAAATCAAACTTTTCTACCCTTTTTAAATCCCAACTAAAGTAGTAGGGGGCCCCAAAAAGGTTAAAATCAGACTTAAATGCCCGGGGTAAAGCGGAAGGGGTTTCACTCCGATTTTTTTCAATGGCCCACTCCCTTTTTAAAGTTTTGGATCAATCTACTTTAAACTTTTTTCAAAAAACCCTTTTTCTTTCCCCCAACCCCTTGTTTTCTCCCAAACTTCTTCAAATCCATCCTTTAGAAGAAAAAAGCAGAATTAGATGCCCCGATTCTTTTCCGTAAACCTTTTTGAAAAGGAAAACCCTTTGAAAACCCCCCCCCCCTTTTTATACCCCCCCCAACCCCCAACCCAAAACCCCCCCCCCCCTCAGCCATTTTTAATATTTTTTTAAAAAAAAATTTAAAACATGCAAAAAAAAACCACCCAATTCTCCATAGATCAAAACCCTTTTGGGGTTCTGATGCCCCACTTTCAAAAATCTTTTAAAGGGCCCGAAGGGGTTTTGCCCCCTTTTTCAACAATACAAGTTTACCAAATATGCCCCAGTTTTCCGCCCCTTTAACTAAGAATTGGTTTGAATTTGGTGTCAAAAAATTTAAAAAATTTACAAAAAGGGGATTTTTCCCCCACAACCACAAAAGTTTTTAAAAAATTTTTTTATGACGCCCCCTTTTTGGTTTTTCTTGTCATTTCTTTAGAGGGGTATGTGAAAAGGAGAGTCTGGGAACATTATGATTCCTAGAATCTGTACATGTTTCCCCAAACATTCATTTTTTAAATTCTAAACCAAAAAACCCAACTGTTCATGCTCAGAGTATGGCCACCATTTTAAATATCACTATATTTAAATTTATTCAATTTACTTTTAAGCCCTGGGCTTTTAGCTAAAATTTTTAAAAAGGGGACTTTTAAATTTTTTTTTGGGCCAAACCCCTTAACTGAATCAAGGAGGTAACTCGTTTTGCAAACATAAATTAACATTTCCAAAAATCAGGGAAAAAGTTGGTTTCCATTTTTCCCCCTTTCATTTTTTCCCTACGGGCCAACCCTTGGTTAAAAAAGGGGGAGAAAAAAAAGGGGGATTTTGCACATTTCCCCCCTTTTTTAAAAAACCGAGGGGAACACAAAAAGGTTTCCCCTTTTAAATTTCGTTCCCAAAACTCAAAACCCCTCGTTTTTCACTGTGTTTTTTTTATACTAGTAATACCCCTTTACATTTTTCCCTTTTTAAAACCCTCTTTTCTTTAGAAAAACCCACAAGTTTGCCGAAAAAAGGGGAAACCCAAACCTTTTTTTAAAATAAATAAAGGCAACAAACCCATTTTTGGGTTTTGCAAAAAATTTGGGTTTTTTTTGAACTATAGCAAAAAAGTGTAAAAAACGGGTCAATAGTATTTATATTTTTTTCTAAACCCGGGAGTTTTTCCCAATTGTTTGACAAAATTTTCTTCAATCCATTTGTTCCCTTTGGGGTTTAAATAGGGCTGAACAATTTACTGCCACACCAGAAATGATATCCCTTAAAATTTTTGGCTACATTCACATCCCCTTTTTTTTTAAACCCGAGGGGGGGATAATGGCTTCTGACCACTGTAAAGGAAAAGTTTCCATAAAAAAACAGTTTTTTAAAACAAAAGAATCAAAAAAAAAAAAAAAATTTACTGAAATGAATTTTTGAAAATTTTCCCCCCAAAAACCCCCTTTCGGGGCCCTGCGGTTTTACCGTTCTTTAATGAACGAAATGCAGCGTAAATTTAATTTTCCCTGAGAATAGTTTCTAGAATGTCTGTGTTAAAAATGATTTGTTTCCTTTATTCGTTTGTACTTTCCGCCACAACAGAAAAACTTTTTTTTTCAGGGGTTGTAAATTTGGGGACTGAAAGACCCCCGAAAATTTGTTGGTCCCAAATTTCACCCTTTGGGCCAATGCCCATTTTAAATTGATTTTTAAAACGATAAAGTTTTTAAATTTTGCCCCAAAATTTCGTGGGAAAGTCTTTCTATTTTTTGTAAATTTAAAGCCCTTTAAACAACTTTTTTGGGGGGGTTTTTTTTCTTTTAGTCTGAGAATTTCTTTTAATCCCCCCGGCGTTTTTTGATTATAAAATTAATTCTATTTTCTCTTTGTCCGCCCCGTCTGTATACTGTCTCAAATTTTTGGCGGGGAGCTCCCTTTTTTTTTTTTGGTTCTTTCCCTTTAAAAAAACCAGGGGTCTGTTCTTTTTTTGGGAAATTGTAATTGTTTTTTCTCATCCCAACTACTAGAAATAAATTTGGGGGGAACCTTTTAAACACAAAAAAATCGCTTCATTAACTTTGGGGGGAAAATTATTAAGTCGGGTTCCCCTTTCCTTTTTTTTCCCTGAAAAACTCATAAACCCATAAATTTTCCCTTTGAATTCATCAATTTTTCGGGGGCCCCATACAATTTTTTCAATTTAAATGTTTTTTTTGGGATTCGTAGATTAGTAATACCTTTAGTGCTAAATACGCTTAAAAGGCTGTTTTTTTTAAATTTATTCTTGGGCCCCGAACATTCAAAGGGGCCCCCAATTTTTAAGGGGGACATCTAGACAAAAAATTACGTAATCAAAAATGCTACATCCTGTTTTTGGCCCAAAAAGGGTTAAAATCCCCGAAGTCAAAATCTTCTTTAATGGCCCCATTAAGGATGAACAAACCAAAAAAAACCGCAGCCCTTTAAAACCCAAGCATTTCCCAAAAATCTTTCTGTATCTATCTTTTGAAGTTCCCCCAGAAAAAAACGTTGTCTGGGGTTTTTCCTTCCCCTGAAAAGGGACAAATGATTTTGACATACCCTCTGTTTCTGTCCATTTTCCCCCCCCCCTGACGTGCATTGAAGTCACCGAACAAAAAAACAGGAAAAAAAAAAGTTGCCAAGAGATTCCACAACTTTCCAAAATCCCTTTGCTTTTAAAAAAAGTAATCCCCTTTTGTTTGGTTTTAATCACGTAAAAAAGGAGAAGAGGAAGGGGGGTTACTTTTAAAACCCCCAAGCAAAAGTACTGGTGAGTGGGCCCAAAAAATTTTTTTTTTTTGACAATTTGACACAATAAGGTGTATATTCAACATCGATTTTTTCAAAAAATTTTTGGGGGTCAGTTTTTTTTTCATAGCGGGCCCCAAGCCCCCCCGCCATTTGGATTAAACACCTCAGACAGTTAAGCCTGGTTTTTGACAAAGTCTGGGGGTTTTGGGGAACAAATGGTAGGGAATCTAGTAGCAAACTTTCCCCCAAATTTGGGGGACAAAAAATCAAACTCACCCAATGTAAGATCGGAGCTCGGGGATCTAAACCCGAGAAAAAAAAACCTTCGTTTTATTATATGCAAAAATTCGAATGTCTCGCATGCCCTAAACCGGGGCCGAATCCCTAAAAACCATCCCCCGTTTTCTAAACTTTAAAGCGGGGACCTCTCAAAGGGTTTTGTCGGGGCTTTTTTTCCCAAGCAGTTTTTGTGCTTTAAGATCCTTACCCGGGGTTTGTTTTTTCCCTTTTTTAAATTTTTTTTGTTTTCGAGGTCCGCGTCAATCGCCCCTTTTTTGGGGTTGTTGTATTAGAGGGCCTTTGTCATTTTGTTCCTTTTCTGTCGTTTTTTGTAGCGTCTCTTTTACATCATCGGTCCCCAAACATGTTATGTTTGTGTCAATAGCTTTGTCGAACTCTTTGGCCGGTTTTAGGGGCATTTTTTTCACTCGTCCCCTGTCTCGCCATGAATGTCTGGGGGTGGTCTTTTTTCCGGTTTGTTTTAAGGACGCGGGGTGGTTTTTCATGCCAGGGGGTCTGGTGTTGATCTGTGTGTCATTCTTTGGGAAAATCAAAGTCACCCCTGGCGTCGCGCCAAATGTGATCCCGGTTATGGACGGGGGCATTGTCAGGGCGACTGATGTTGTCCGTCAGTGTATGTCACTTCCAAAGTATCTTTGTTTAAAATGTTTATTTCCCGGGAGGGTTTTCCATCCACTCCCCCAACCCCCCCCCAAAACACAGATTTTGGGCCCCCTGTCCCAAATGACTCAAGTGATGTCTTTTTAAAGTGTTTGGATCAGAATTTTCCCTCGTTCCCCGTTTATGTCAGAAAAACCCCAAACTGCCACACAGTATGGCTCGGCAAATTTGGGTTTTTTACAATTTTCAACTAACCATGATTCCCCCCCCCCTCTCCCCTTGGGGGTTGTCCCGGACACCAAGTCAACAGCTTTGATGGGCTTTGGTCTTTGCAACCCTTTTTTTCTTAAACCCCCTACTGTTTCCCGGGGGGGGGATGAATACGGAAGGTTTAACACTGACCAAAAATTTCCCAGTGTCCGGTGCTGGGGGGCCCGGGATGGAAAATGATAATGGACTGGGCGGGAGTATGGTTGGCCAAAAGTTTTCCCGTCCCGTGCCCCGCCCCCGTTTTGTCCTCCCCCCCCACCTCCACATCCCCCGAATAGACCCTGGATCCCCGTCATGTTGGTATTGGCCTTTAACCCCACCCACGGGTTTGGTTTCCCGCCTTTCCCTACCATACCCCTGACTGTCGTAGTAAAGCTCACTAAAGGGGGGGGTGGGTCGCTTGTCCCAACCCTGTGTTGATGCGGGAAGGGGCGTAAAAACTGAGCGCTTTTCCGGGGGTGGGGGTTCCGGTTTGGGCTGCCAGCGGTGACCGGGAAAATTTGCCTCGTTCCCCCCCCCCAGGGCTGTTGCCCTTTAGTAGGGGTTTCATCCCTTTTTGTCCGGTATTCTTGAACGGGTTTCCCCTCTGGGGCTGTCTGTCGATCGGCGGCAAAACCCCACATTTTTTTTTTTTTCCGCAGTGCTTCTTTGCCTCGGGGGAAGCACCGCCATTTATCAGCCCATCGCGCAAACTTCACATCAAACGGCGGGGGGGGGTTTGGGTTTTTTGCGTTGGTACGTCCCAAAACGGTGTTCTCTGATGATGTCATCCCGGCACCCCACTTGTCGGCCCCGTCCCTTTTTAGCACCTGGGCCAAACACTGTCACAAAAAAATCCCTCATGTGGCTCACCTTGGGGGGACCTTTGGTGAACATTTAAAAACCCTTTAAATTGTCCCGCCCAGGAAAACAATTTTTAAGCCTTTCAATTTTGTCAGACCAAAAACACCCGTTGTTTTGTACCATTTTGTTTTTTTAAGTTGTGACCAATTGGGTTTTTTCCCCGGGGTGTTTCGAAATGGCCCCTTGTCAAGTTTGCTTCTAAGCTCGAAGTTTTAGCAAAGAGCTCATGCATTTTTATTTTTTAATCACCAAGGCTTGTCCAAGCCGACTGAAATTGCGGGGTTTATTTTTTCAAATCGGGGAAAACCAAAGCTTTTTTAAATTTTCTTTTTGAAATTTTTTGTTAAAATTTTTTCATATTAATGTCGAACCCGAACCTGCACACAATTTTGGCGTTCATCTTGGTTCACGCAGAGTTCGTTAAAACCTGAAAATTTAAAAAAAATGTTTCAAAAATTTTTTAAAGAGCACCCAAAATTCCCCGGGCCGCCCGCTGCGTGATCCGAATCAGCCCCCAGAAGGGGGAGAGAGGGGAGGGGAGAGAGAGAGAGAGAGAATGAAGGTGGCCCATAGGGCCATTGAAAAGCGCCCCCGCGCACGCACACCAAAGTTTTGTTTTTTTGGGGTTGGTGTGTGTGTGTGTGTTGGGGGTGTGTGTGTGTGTGGGGTGTGTGTTTTTGTTTTTGTGTGTGTGTGGGGTGTGTGTTTTGTGTTGTGGGGGTGTTTTGTGCATGCATCCAAAGCGTGCTTTTTATGGTGCATTTTTTCGTGCCCAAAAGGCAAAGTTGTAAGTGCAGGATGGTTGTGTGTGTGTGTGTAAAATTTTTTGCATGGTGTTGTGTTTTGGGCGTGCGTACGTGCGTGCGCGAAACGTGGTTTTGTGTACATCTGCGTGCGTGCACGTGTTTTTTTTGTTTTTTTTTTGTGTGTGGTGTGTGGGGGTT
>CM031629.1:42694395-42712104 GCA_018398815.1 Conus ventricosus | reverse complement strand
CTTTTGCGCTGCTGGGCGCGCACGTGTATGCATATTGTAGTCCTGAGCAAAGCCGGCTGCAGCAAAAGTCAACCGTGTTTCTGGATAACTAATTTTTTTAAAAACTGTCAATGTCGATTCCTATGCTTCTGTATAGAATACTTTAGGAACTTAGGTTTGTGTTGTTGTTTTTTCTGTCTCGGTCTGTCTGTTGTCTGTCTGTCTCTCTCTCTTTCTTTACTATTGATTTTGAAGAAAAAAAACGGAAAGCTCCAAAATAGTAAGTTTAATGTGTGACACTGACAGTGTAGACACAATGTTATGCATATTTTAATATGTTATCTTAAATGGGAAATTCGCTGTTCTTTTTGCGAACTTATTGCAGCTTTGTAATGCATTTATGTAAGATAAGATCTACTGTCATTTTTGGTTTTTGTAGTGCTGTTTTTGTTGCTGGTTTGTTCTGTGTTTTTTTTCTTTTTCGAGATTTCCATGTGTAAATTTCTTTACAAGCAAATAAAAAAAAAAAAAAAAAAAAAGTATTTTAGGAAGAAGAAAAAAAAATATATATATATGTATGTGTGTGTGTCCGTGTGGATGTATGGATTGTGTGTGTGTGTGTGTGTGTGTGTGTGTGTGTGTGTGTGTGTGTGTGTGTGTGTGTTTTGTGTCTGTGTGTGTGTGTGTGTCTGTGTGTGTGTGTGTGTGTGTGTGTGCGTGCGTGCGTGCGTGCGTGCTTTGTGTGTGTGTGTGTGTGTGTGTGTGTGTGTTTTGTGTGTGTGTGCGTATTGTTGATTTTTTGTTGTGTTGTGTGTGTATGTGTAATGTGTGTGTTTTTGTGAGCATGTGCGCGTGCGTACATGCCTGCGCGCCTGGTGTGAGCATGCGCGTGTGTGTGTGGGGTGTCTGTGTGTATGTGTGTGTGTGTGTGGTGGTGTGTGTGTGGTGAGTGAGAGGAGAAAGGGAAGCGAGTGAAGAAAGAGAGCGAGAGCGAGAGGAGAGAGAGAGAGAGGAGGGGAGAGAGAGAGAGAGACAGAGGAGAGAGAGAGAAGAGAGAAGAGAGAGGAGAGAGAGAGAGAGTGCGTAGTGTGTATGTGTGTGTGTGTGTGAGTAATAATAATAATAATGTTAATTTATATAGCGCTTATTCTCTATAATTTAGGGCTCTAAGCGCTTACATTACCAACAACAACAACAACAACACAGCAACAACAACACACACACCCCACACACACACACAACACAAACCACACACACACACACACACATACACACACACACACCACACACACACCCCACACCAACACACAATACCACGCGCGCGCGCGAGCGCACCCCGCGCAGAACCGCGGGGTACACGTGCTCACGCAGGGACCACACACCCATGCTCTCAGAACCCGCACGCCCACGCAAGCACTCACATCAACAGGGCCCTGCACGTACAAGCAACACAACCACCAGGCACTCACGCGTGCACGAAAAAAACCCACTCACGGTGGATTGGGAAGTTAGGGGGGGGGGGGGGGGGTGCGACTGATGAAAGAAGTTAGTTTTGCTGCAGATTTTGAAAGAAGAGGGTGAAGGTAGGTGGTCTGACACTGATGGGAAGTGTATTCCAGACATTTGGGTCCTTGGAAGGGAGAGAGAACGTTGACCAAAAGATTTTGTTCTGACAGAAGGAATGCGCAAGAGGCGACGGTCGGCAGAGGAACGAAGTTAGCGGGATGGGGTAGATGTGGAGGATGTCGGAAAGATATTTTGGTCCAGTCCAGAAACAGAAGAGAAACAGATAAAAACCCAGCTTGTAGTCAATTCGCCTCTGGATTGGAAGCCAGTGGAGGGGACTGCAACAGAGGAGTGACTGTTTACGTTTAGACGCTTTGCAAACAAGCCTGGCAGCGCTATTCTAAACCTTCTGTAGTTTATTGAGTAGGTACTTTGGTTGAGCCACCCAAGAGACTGTTGCAGTATTTCCAGCCTTGAGAGATCTGGGAACAAACCAGAGTTTTTGGGGCTTCAGTGGAAAGGAAGTGTCTGATTGAATGATCTTACGTATTTCCAGATATGCTGCCTTACAAAAATTAGACACGTGGTGCTTGAAAGAGAGGGTGGAATCAAAAACCACACCGAGGCTACGAGCCTGGGATGAGAGTTGAATATCAGAACTTCCGATACTGGAGGAAAAAGGAAGGGAGGGATGACCTTGGAGTTTGGGGGGGGAGCAAGGAGAAGAACTTCAGTTTTGTCGTCATTCAGCTGCAACTTATTCAAAGTCATCCAATTCTTTAAATCCTGTGAACAGCTTTTAACATCCCCTGACAACGTTCTTGAGTTGAGATACGGTGCTTGAATTGTAATTTTGGGGTCATCAGCAAAGCCTCATGCAGCAATGAGTGCTGATCGATAATGTCTGACACAGGTCTGACATACAGAGCAAACAGAACTGGCCCCAAAGGGCGGAACCTTGCGGTACCCACAGGTTAAAGGTGTAGGAGATGAAGAAATACCATTGACAACAATTCTCTGGGAACGATCACTGAGTAGGAACCCAAGCCACGCAAGAACAGTGCCCTGAATGCCAAAAAAAGTTTGGCGTCTAGAAAGGAGAATGTCATTTATCAATGGTGTTTAAATGCCGCGGGAAAGATCTAAAGAGAGAGAAGGGAGACTTTGTCATCTTTAAGGGAAAGAAGAAGATCGTTTACAACTTTCAGGAGAGCGGTCTCTGTGTATGGCCAGCCCTTTAAGCGACTGGTAAGGGTTCATTCAATTCATTTTGAGTAAGATGAACTGACAGCTGAGCAAGACGATTTTCCGAGGACACTTTGCAAGGGAAAGGTGTTGTGTGTGTGTGTGTTGTGTGTGTGTGTGTGTGTGTGTGTGTGTGTTTTGTGTGTGTGTGTGTGTGTGTGTTTTGTGTGGTCTGATAGAGAGACAGAGAGCTCAAGCGAAAAGTGAGTGTGTGTGTGTGGTGTGTGTGTGTGTGTGTGTGTGTGTGTGTGTGTGTGTGTGTGTGTGTGTGTGCCCTTGTGTGTGTGTTTGGCTTATGTGTGTGTGTGTGTGTGTGTGTGTGTGGTGTGTGTGTGTGTGTGTGTGCGTGTGTGTGTGTTGTGTGTGGTGTTGTAGTTGTTGTTTATGTGTGTGCATGCAAATGAGGTGAGTGCATTTTTGCTTGGGTATATGCATGCGTGTGTGTTTTATGTGCGTGTGCACGCATGCGTGCATGCTCGCTCGTGTGTGTGTATGTGGTGTGTGTGTGTGTGTGTGTGGGGGTGTGTGTGTGTGTGTGTGTGTGGGGGGGGGGTGGGTTTTTTTTTTTTTTTTTTTTTTTTTTTTTTTTTTTTTTTTTTTTTTTTTTTTTTTTTTGGGGGGGGGGGGGGGGGGGGGGGGGGGGGGGGGGGGGGGGGGGGGGGGGGGGGGGGGTGTTGGTTGGGTGGGGGTTGGGTGTTTGGGTTGTGTGTGTTGTGTGTGTGGTTTTTTTGTGGTGGGGTTTGGATTGTTTTTGTTTTGTTTTTTTTTTGGGGCGGCGGCGGGGGGGCGGTGGTGTGTGTGTGGTGTGTGTGTGTGTGTGTGTGTGTGTGTGTGGTTGTGTGTGTGTGTTGTGTGTTGTGTGGTGGTGGGGGTGCTGCGTGTGCGGGGCGTGGTGGTGGTGTTGTGGGGTGTGTGTGTGGGGTGTTGTGGGGGGGTGGGGGGTGGTGGTGTGTGTGTGTGTGTGGTTGGGGTGTGTAGTTTTGTTTTTTTTGTTTTTTGTTTTGTGTGTGTTTTTGGGTTTTTTTTTCGATGTTTGTGTGTGTGTTGTGTTGGGTTGTGTGTTGTGGGTGGTTGTGGGTGTGTGTGTTGTGTGGGGGGGGTTGGGGTGGGGTGTGTGTGTGTGTGTGTGTGTGTGTGTGGTGTCGTGTGTGGTGGAAAAGAGAAAAAGGGGAAAGAGAAAAAAATTTGGGGTTGGGTGTGTGTGTGTGTGTGTGTGTGTGTGTGTGGTGTGTGTGTGTGTGTGTGTGTTTTTTTTTGTTTTTTTGGTGTGTGTCTGGTGGTTTGTGTGTGGGGGGGGTTGTGTTGTGTGTGGGGTTGTGTGTGTGTGGGGGTGGGTGTGTGTGTGTGTTGTGTTCTGTTTTATAAATTAAAGGGTAAAAAAAAATTTTTTCTTTTTTTTTTTTTTTTTTTTGTGGGTGGTGTGTGTGTGTGGGGGTTTTGGTTTTGTGGTGGTGTGTGGTGTGGGGTTTTGGTGTGTGTTGGTGTGTGTGTGTGTGTGTGTGTGTGTTGTTTTTGTTTTTTATTTTTGTGTTTCCCTTTTTTTTCCCTTTCCCTTTTTTTTCCCCCTTTTTTTTTGGGGTGTGTGTGTGTGTGTTGTGTGTGGGGGTGGGGGTTGTGTGTGTGTTGTTGTGTGTGTGTGTGTGTGTGTGTGTGTGTGTGTGTGTGTGGTGTGTGTGTGTGTGTGCGTGTGTGTGTTGTGGTGGGGTTTTTGGTGGGTGTGTTGGGTGTGTTGTTGGGGTTTGGTGTGGAATTGGTGGGTGGTTGTTGTGGTGGGGGTTGGTGGGGGGGGTGCGTTGGGTGTGTCTGGGCAGCAGGGGTGACTGGGGATGTCGGAGACGGCTGGCACCCAACTGTGTGGAAAAGTGGTTTCGCTAAGCTCAGCGACTGCCCCGACTGAGTAGGGACAGCTCAGGATGACCATGATGTCGGGAGACAGTCAGCGACTGAGTGTTGTCAGAGACAGCTCAGCGACTGACCGTTGTGTCGGGACGCTCGCGGGGGGTTTTTCAGTAGACATCAGCAAAGAACGATGATGTCAGGAGACGCTCAGCGATGCCCGATGGTCAGTAGAAGTCGCGACTGCGTGAGTCAGTGCGTCAGGAGGAAGAAGTCGGGAAGTCCGATGATGTCAGTAGCACTCAGCGACTGACGATGATGCGGGAGACAGCTCAGGACTGTCGTGGGCGTAGCAGGCCCGCGATGTGTCTTTGACGCTAGCGATTAAACGTTGATGTGGAGACAGCTCGGGATGCCCCTGTGTCAGTGACACTCGCGACTGAACGACGATGTCAGGAGCAGCTCGGTTTTGATGATGTCAGTAAAGCTCAGCGCTAAAATGTTCAGTAGCCTCAGGTTTAAACGACTGATGTCAGGAGGAAGCTCCCACGATAAAACAAATGATGTCGGGAGCAGCTAATGACTGATGTCAGTGACGCTGCGACTGTGTCGGACTCTCAGCGACTAAAGCTGATGTCGGGGAGAGTCGGATGACCGTGATGTCAGTAGACAGTCAAGGTTAGTCAGTGAAGCTCAGGACAAAGTGATGTAGAAGACAGCTCGGGTGAGGGGATGTCAGTGGGACAGCTCGTGACTGAACGACTGAGTCATGACGCCCTTTTTCCCCCGGGTGACAAAAGAGATGTCGTGACGCTCAGTGACTAAAATGTCAGTAGACAGTCGGACTAAAAGACTTTGTCAGTAGACATCCAGTGACTAAAAAGACTATGTCAGTGACAGTCAGGTGAAGACTTTGTCAGTAGACAGCTCAGGACTGAACGACTTTTGTCATAGAAGTCAGGACGAACGACTGAGTAGTAGACGATCAGGACTGAACGTTGTTTTTGTCAGTAGCAGCTCAACGGACTGATGCAGTGGACCCCAGCGACTAAACGCGAGTCAGTAGACAGTCAGGGGACTGATGTCAGTACCCCAAAGTTTTCAGGGGCCCTGGAACGGATGATTCAGGGCCAAAGAGGTGGGGGAGGGGGGATTTTGGGTGTAAAGATAGTCAGTGCAGCTCAGTGACTGAAGACTAAGTCGTAGAAGCTCAGGATGAAGACTGATGTCAGTAGACAGTCAGTGATAAACGACTGATGTCGGAGACAGCTCAGAAAATGAACGATGATGTCAGAGACAGCTCAGGACAAACGATAATGTCAGTAGACAGCTCAGTGATCAACGTGATGTCAGTGCAGCCGTGACTAAAAACGACTAATGTCGAGACGCAGGAGAACAAATGATGTCAGTAGACAGCTCAGTGTGAACGGAATGTCAGTAGATAGTCAGGGAAAGGGAAGCTGATGTTAGACAGCTCAGTGATAACGTCTAATGTCAGTAGCGCTCTGACTCGCTTAGTCGCGATTTTTAGTCAGTAGTGTAAGATAGAGTATAAAAAAACCTTTGTTGTTTTTGCGTTGTTGTTGTGTTGTCGTTGTTTTTGTTGTCGTCGTGTCGTTGGTCGTTGTTGTGTTGTCGTCTTGTTGTTGTGTCGTTGTTGTTTCGTCATTGTTGTGTTGTCATTTGTTGTTGTTGTTGTTGTATCGTTGTTTTTGTTGCGTTGTTGTGTTGTTGTTGTTGCGTTGTTGTTTTGTTGGCACAGACAACAAAAAAGGGAAGAAAAAATACTGTAGTTTTTCATCTCAAAGTCATTGAAAAAAAAAACCAAAAATAATATAAAAAACTAGTGAGACCTTGTATAAAGAAAAAGTGGGTTCATGGGTTCATCGTTATTTTTTCTCCACCAGTTTGCAGTAAAGTCCCAGTTTTGGACAGAAGTCCTGTGAATGTCACAACATTGCTTTTCCGTACGAAAATTTCCAAAACCATCTGAATGTATTCGTCCCCAATCCCGTACTCCAAACATTTTAGAATATTTTGACCACTCACAACACTCAGGGTCTTTTTGCAGTGGTTATTTTTCGAACCTGTTAATCTTTTTTCAAATTTGGGAAAAAATAGGATGTCTTTGCAGTGATTTTTGTTTTTGACCTGTAATGACTTTTTCAATTGGTAATATGTATGTCTTTGTAAGTGTTGTCCATTAACCCGGAAAAGCGGTGGTTATACGACCGTTTACTAGAGCCGTCAATTTTCGGCCGTTGCTGAAAGGAAAAGGGTTATATTGAACCGTCGCGGAACGCCGACACGTCAAAGCCCGGGTGTACAAGGGAAATGGCAAGAAAGAAGAAAACTGTTGTTGTGGTGGTGGTGGAGAAACAGACAAAAAACAGAAGAAAATCGTTTTTCGTGCATCCCTTAAAAAATGGGAAAATGCTGGTGCTTATCTCCTTATGCCCCAGCTGTGGGAAGACGGGTAATTTTGTTTTATTTTAGAATGAAAAAAGACGCGTCGTTTTCCCCGTCCATGGTGGCCATGTTGGAAGGGAAAAAACCCCAAGGGGGGTTATTTATCCCAAAAATCTTCACGAGTTTTGTCCTTCACCATCAAGCCCTCAACGGACGGTTTGCACACCGTTGATCAACGGTGGGGAAAAAAGCGGGTGCAAGAGGTCAGTATAACACGTTCACCGTCTCCCTAAGCCCGAGAAGGGTTTTCTGAAACCAGCGTTTAGTTGGGGCCCCCCTAATTGGGCGGGTTGTAGAGGGTCGTAAAAAACCCCAGCCTAACATTGCTTTGCATTTTTTTTCAGGCTTTTTGGGTGTTTCGCCTATAGCGTTCGACGTGTGCTTTGGAATCAGCCCCTTTTTGGCTCCTGAATGTGTTGCAACAGTAAAATGTTTTCAAATAGCCGGGGTTTCTTCTATTTGGGTAAAAAAGGGTTTCTCGTTTTTGAAGTGAACGTGTGGGTTTTTTTATTGCCAATGTCTTTCCCTGCGGATATTTTGTTTTCAAAAAAAACGCCCGGTGGTTTTTAACATGCTTGCTAGCTCAAAATTTTGGGTTGTACCGAGTTGTAGTGTTGAAATTACTGCCCAAAAAAAAAAGTGCATTTAGTGTGGAGCCCTATTAAGGGGGTCAGGGCTTTGTACCTGTCTGGAAAAAACTGATGTTTCACAAAAAACCCTGAACATTCTGTGTGCAGTAGTTTTCGGGGAAAATGTTTATCTTTTTCATTTAAATGAGCGTAAAACCCAAAAAAATAAACCATTTTTTTCTAAAAGAAAGAAAAAAAAAAAAAAAAAAGTTTGGGGGAGACCTTTTTTTTAAAACAAATGTAAGCTTCAGGGGGCAAATCGTTATGTTGCCCAAAGTCAAAATGAACTTATCTCCCTTTCAATAGCAAACTGCATCCCGCGTTGCTTTTGACCAAATTCACTGGTGCTGGGGGGGTTGTTTCACCCAGTGTTGGGGTGTTGTTACCTGGGTTGGGGTGTTGATTTAAGGTGTTGGGGTGTATGATTAACTGGCGTTGGGGGGGTATGATTCACTGAGTGTTGGGGGGTATGTTACATGAGTGTAGGGGTGTTGATTACATTAGTGTTGGGGTGTATGATTACATGAGTGAGGGGTGTTGTTACATGAGTGTAGGGGTGTATGATTACACTGAGTGTGGGGTGTTGATTCACTGGTGTAGGGGTGTATGATTACACTGGGTTGGGGTGTTGATTACCTGGTGTGGGGTGTTTTTACACTGAGTGTAGGGGTGTATGATTACATGGTGTTGGGGTGTATGATTACACTGAGTGTTGGGGTTGTGATTACACTGGTGTTGGGGTGTATGATTACCTGAGGTTGGGGTGTGTGATTCATGAGTGTTGGGGTGTATGATTACATGAGTGTTGGGGTGTTTGATTAAATGAGGTTGGGGTGTATGTTCATGAGTGTTGGTGTGCATGATTGCACCGAGGCTGGGGTGTATGATTACACTGAGTGTTGGGGTTAGATTACATGAGTGTTGGGGGGGATGATTACCTGAGTGTAGGGGGTATGATTACCGGTGTTGGGGTGCATGATTGCACCGAGTGCTGGGGTGTTGATTACATGAGTGTTGGGGGGTGTGTTCATGAGTGTTGGGGTGGTGTTCCTGGTGTTGGGGGGTATGATTTTACTGGTGTTGGGGTGTATGATTACCCCTGGTGTGGGTTATGTTTCACTGAGGTTGGGGGTTGATTTCACGAGTGTGGGGTGATGATTACATGAGTGTTGGGGTGTTTAAAACAGAGGTTAGGTGTATGATTACACGAAATGGCAGGGGTGCTCTCTATTGTTTCTGAAATGGCGGGGTGCTCCCCAATGGTTTTGGGTTCGAGGAGGTTGGGAATGGCTGACTTGTGTGGTGGTGGGTTTTGGGGTGTGTGAAGACCCGGGGTGGTCTCTTTGAAGCAGTACAAGGGCAACAACACACACACAAAACACACCCACACACACACACACACACACAACAACCCCAAAACCCCCCACCCCACACACTCACACCCAAAAACAACAAAACTGTCCTGTGTGTGTAAACCCTGGTCAAAGGCAATCACCTCAGTCATGACCAGCGAGGAAGACATGTACCCATTCTCCCTGATTCTTCCCTTTACTGTTCTCTCCTGTGTGTGTCTTCAACACGTGGAAAGGATTCACATCCCGTTTTGAGTTGGTCTCTGGTGGACTTCAGTTGGGGTTTTGTTTCTCTGCACCATTCCCTCTAACTTTGTTGGTGGCTGGTTGGGGGGTGGGTGTCTGCCTTCACAGTCTCTGTCTCCAGTAACTGTTTCTCTCTTTGTGCCTCTCTCTGTCTCTCTGACTGTGCCTCTCTCTCTCTCTGTCTGCCTGTCTGTCTGACTGTCTTTCACTGTCTCTGTCTCCGTCTCTCATTCTGTTTGTCTTTCACTGTCTCTCTGTCTGTGTCTCTCTGTCTGACTATCCATCTTCTGTCTATCTGTCTGTCCATCTTTCTGTCTGTCTGCCTCTCACTGTCTCTGTACCTGTCTCTCTGTCTCTGTCTCTCTTTGTGCATCTCTTTCTCTCTCTGTCTGTCTTACGTCTGTCTGTCAGTCTGTCTCTCTCTCTGTCTCTCTCTCTCTTTTCTCTCCCACTGACCACAGGGAAAGTCCTGTTGACAGTGGGAAAGACTACAACTTGGATTCTCTCTTGAGGGCACATAAGTCCGTATGGCGAAGCTTGGCTGTGTCTGGAGTGGCACCGTCTCTATCTGTCCGTGGGCAGGGGTGGTTGGGTCTGTGGGGTGTGCTCGGCAGCTGGAGGGTGGTGTTTTTTGCCGGTGGCTCTGCAGTCATGAAATACTGGCTGGTACACCCATGGGGGATGCTACTTTAAGGCTGTTATGAGCTGCATCCTGTAGTCTATTTACCTCTGTTCAGGAGCAGTTATGTCCTTAATATCTTAATTAGTGTCCTGCGCGTGCCTGTACCCATCGTCAACACAGCGCAGGCCTCCAAGGGTGGTACGGGACTGCTCTAAAGGCAGGTGAAGACGGTGCTCTCTGGTCCTCCCCAGCACCTTCGGTGTTTCTTTTTCTTCTTTGCCTTAACTAGGCTGACCCTGGAGAAAGGTCCAGTGACGGTGAGGAAAGACCCACTGACCACAGGGAAAGTCCTGTTGACAGTGGGAAAGACTACAACTTTGGATTCTCTCTTGAGGGCACATAAGCCCGTATGGCGAAAGCTTGGCTGTGTCTGGAGTGGCACCGTCTTCATCTGTCCGTGGGCAGGGGTGGTTGGGTCTGTGGGGTGTGCTCGGCAGCTGGAGGGTGGTGTTTTTTGCGGTGGGCTCTGCAGTCATGAAATACGGGCTGGTACACCCATGGGGGATGCTACTTTAAGGCTGTTATGAGCTGCATCCTGTAGTCTAATTTACCTCTGTTCAGGAGCAGTTATGTCCCTTGATATCTTAATTAGTGTCCTGCGCATGCCTGTACCCATCGTCAACACAGCGCAGGCCTCCAAGGGTGGTACAGGACTGCTCTAAAGGCAGGTGAAGACGGTGCTTCTCTGGGTCCTCCCGCACCTTCGGGTGTTTCTTTTCTTCTTTGCCTTAACTAGCTGACCTGGAGAAAGGTCCAGTGATGGTGAGGAAAGACCCACTGACCACAGGGAAAGTCCTGTTGACAGTGGGAAAGACTACAACTTTGGATTCTCTCTTGAGGGCACATAAGTCCGTATGGCGAATGCTTGGCTGTGTTGGAGTGGCACGTCTTCATCTGTCCGTGGGCTAGGGGTGGTTGGGTCTTGTGGGGTGTGCTCGCAGCTGGAGGGTGTGTTTTTTGCCGGTGGGCTCTTGCGTCATGGTAAATAGGGCTGGTACACCCATGGGGGATGCACTTTAAGGTGTTATGAGCTGCATCCTGTAGTCTAATTTACCTCTGTTCAGGAAGCAGTTATGTCCCTTGATATCTTAATTAGTGTCCTGCGGTGCCTGTACCCATCGTCAACACAGGCGCAGGCCTCCAAGGGTCGGTACAGGACTGCTCTAAAGGCAGGTGAAGACGGTGCTTCTATGGTCCTCCCCAGCACCTTCGGGTTTGTTCTTTTCTCCTATGTCTGTCTATACGTCTGTTCTGTCAGTCTGTCTCTCTCTCTGTCTCTCTCTCTCTCCTCTCTCTATCTCTCTCTCTCTCTCCTCTCTCTTCTCTCTCTCTTCTCTCTCTCTCTCTCTCACGCCATCTGATCTGCTAGTAGTCTTGGTTTTCCACTGCTGTATCAGCATGAACAGTCTGCCTTCACCTGGACACTTCAACCTGAGGTGTATGTCACCACCTGCACCATACCTTTAGATTATATGGTCACAACCTGGCACCATTACCTTAGTTATATGTCACCCCTGGCTCCATACCTTGATATATTGTCTCCCACCTGGCACCATACCTTTGATATTATGTCTCCCCCTGCACCCATACCTTAGAATATGTCACCACCTGGCACATACCTTAGATATATGTCACCACCTGGCACCATACCTTAGATATATGTCCCCCTGGCGCTCGCACCATACTTTGATATATGTCACACCTGGCACCATACTTTAGATATATGTCACACCTGGCAACATACCTCAGATACATGTCCCACCTGGCAATACCTTAGGATACAGGTCACCACCTCGGGCACCATACCTTAGATACATGTCACCACCTGGCACCATACCTGCGTGTATGTACTGTCTGTGTACCCTCTTGGTGCAACAGAATCTATGCCTTCCTCCAGTATGTTCTCTGAGGATTTGACAAGACTGACAGTTCATTCCCCTGACAGTCAATTTGGACTACAGGATTCAGCTTTAGTTGAAATTCCCTACCCTGACAGTTCATTTTGACTACAGAATCAGATTTAGTTGTCAGTTCATACCCTGACAGTCTTTGACTTTAGATTCAGCTTTAGTTGACATTCCCTACCCTGACAGTCATTTTGACTATAGATTCAGCTTTAGTTAACAGTTCCCAGTACCTGACAGTCATTTGACATAGATAAATCAGCTTTAGTTGACAGTTCACTACCTGACAGTCATTTGTCTATAGATTCAGCTTTAGTAGACAGTTCACTACCCTGACAGTCATTTGACTTTGATTCAGCTTTAGTGACAGTTCACTCCATGACAGTCCATGTGACTACAGATTCAGCTTAAGTTGACAGTTAACTACCTGACAGTCATTAGGCAATGGATTCAGCTTTAGTTGACAGTTCACTACCCTTTAAGCCATCCGGCCATGGATTCAGCTTGAGTTTCTTTGGTTATTCCTCATGGTGATGGTGAAGGACGAGAGGATTATGATGGTGCTGTCAGTGTGATTGTGGCCGTGTGCTGAACAGTCGTGGATGACAGTAAACAATGGACGTGTCAGTGTGATTGTGGATATAGATCGTGGCTGAACATTGTGGATGGAATAAAACAAATGGAGATGTGTCGTGTGACTTGTGGGTGTGTTGACAGTGTGGGATGGACAATGAACAATGAAGTGTGCAGTGTGATTGTGGGCGTGTTGAAACAGTGTGGAAGACCAATATGAAACAATGGAGTGTGTCAGCGTGTTGTGGGTGTGTTGACTGTGTGGATGACAAAAACAATGGGGTGTGTCAGTGTGATTGTGGGTGTGTTGAAAGTGTGGATGACAATAAACAAGGAGTGTGTCAGTGTGAGTGTGGGTGTGTGAAACAGTGTGGATGACAATTATAAACAATGGAGTGGTGTCAGTGTGATTGTGGGTGTGTTGAAACAGTGTGGATGACAATAAACAATGGAGTGTGTCAATGTGATTGTGGGTGTTGCTTGTGTTGAACAGGTGGATGACAGTAATACAATGGACGTGTGTCAGTGTGAGTGTGGGTGTGTTGAACAATGTGGATGACAGTAAACCCAATGGAGTGTGTCAGTGTGTTTGTGGGTGTGCTTGAGCAGTGTGGATGACAATAAACAATGAGGTGTGTCAGTGTGATTGTGGGTGGTGAACAATGTGGATGCAATGAACAATGGAGTGTGGAGGACATTGTTGTGATGCACATCATGTGGGGAAGGGGTATCCTCAGCCAATGATAGCTAAGTTCTGGGACTGGGGGGGGGGGGGGGGGGGAGATCATAGTAAAACTGTTGTGAAATAAAGATCTTCACAAAAAACCCTCTGGATTAAAAGGTATAAACATAGTGGTCTTGGAACAAACGATAAAACATGGCGCATATTTGGAGAAGGGATTCGAGCAAAGTGCACCCCAAACAAGCTGACATGCGCAGTTTCACACAATCGTGAGCGGCGCGCGAGACACAGGACGCCTCCAGTGTAATGCGGGGTTCCTTATCGAAAACGCTCTCTGCAAACACGGAATAAAGATTCGCACACAGTGATTAACTTACGCAGCAGACATCGCCTAATCACAAAGCGCCCCCAATCAACGTGCTAGTTTGGGTGGGCGCAGGACCAAACAAGCCAGTCATGCTCTACTCTGCAATATGACAGTGTGCAGCCAAACGGCGGGTCGTATCGAACGAACGGCTTGTCGGCCAGCAGACAAAACAAGTTACTGACACAGGATGCTCAGGGGAAGGGGGTGGGGGGGACAAGATTGATGACGAATTCGTTCAGGGGAGGCAGAGCCTCAGTCTGATAGAGCTGTGTTGTTTGTCTTCTTCCAGTATAACATATAGGTTTTGTTTTTCTTTTGTGGGCAGTGTTTTTGGCAGAGCTGTGTGTTTGTTTATCCAGTAAAAATCGAACAAATAGGTTGTTTTTCAACTAGGTGGCAGAGTTTTGGCAATTCCAAGTTGAAATTGCAATGTACTCCATTGGGCATAAGGTTGTTGAAACTATTGTCAATAAATTCATAGTCATCATCATTCTCTCTCTCTCTCTCTCTCTATCTCTGCTCTCTCTCTCTCTCTCTCTCTCTCTCTCTCTCGCTCTCTCTCTCTCTTCAACATTATAAATCATGAACTTTTACTCAGAAACACTAACTTTGTAATAAGCTTTCATACAAAACACTGAAACTGATTTCATCTTTTCTGTCCAACCGACAACATATTGTGTCGTAATTACATACAAATCTAATTTTCTTCCCACAAAATTGGACGTCCCACAAGGGTCAGTATTAGGTCCTCTGTTGTTTCATTTACTATCATGATCTGCATTGTACTTGAAAATAAAACAGCGAAATGTTCGCTGATGATACAACTTTAGATCACAAGTAATTTGATGCCAACAGGTTTGCAGTGACATCCAAGAAAAATTCAATCTTTTGGTTAAATGGACACGATTTAATCAATGGCTATACATCCTCAAAAAACTAAATCTGATGATAATACAAAGACAGAAGCGTCAAATTCTAAGCCAGATCTCCAGTACTTTGTATTCTAATGTAACCATCGAGAAGTTTCCGTCACAAAGTCTTAGGAATAACAATAGATAATAATTCTAACTTGGTCAAAACACTTAGAGTCTTTATCTAAAAACGTTGCAAGAAAACTACATCTTCTAAAAAGGATAAGAACTTCTGAAATTTGATGCAAGGAGAAAACTATTTTTCACTCTTATATTCAGGCCCTATTATAGACTATGCCTCAACATATGGGACTCAGCGAGCAAGACTCACTCCAATCCACTTAAATTAGCCTTCACAACAAGAGCTGTCAAAGTAACATTTGGTCAGCCTCTTCACTGGTAGATTCAGGACTATAAGCAATCAGGCATTTTCTCCATTTAATGCCAAAACTTCTATACAATAAAGGACTCTTTAGTTAGGTTAAAACCTTTTCCATTGGAAATGCTCCACGTTCTCTAACAAATATGTTTCACTTTTTAAGGACTATCCGACTTCGCATAAAATAAAACCTCCAGTTTGCCATGATTAATCTATACAAGTCTGTCTGCGTTATTCGGGGGTTGGCTATGGAAAACAATATTCCTGAAGAACTTATAATTCAATCAACATTTAAAAGTTTCAAGTTAATTTTCAAAAATTCTTATGAATGTCTCAGATTTGACTGCACTTACCGAAAAATGTTATGATATTTCTCAATTAGATTCAATTTAACAAACATGGGTATGTTCGCGAGTTGACCTTAATATCTAGCAAATTGCATGATCATCCATGCCATTAATGTGTTTTTTCAAAGTTTTTCGTTGGTGATTATTATATCTGCTTCATCGTTTTTTCTTCCTTTATCTCTGCCTTTCTTTCGCCAGTCGGTCGGTCGGTCGGTCGGTCGGTCTCTCTCTCTCTCTCTCTCTCTCTCTCTCTCTCTCTCTCTCTATCTCTCTCCTCTCTCTCTCCTCTCTCTCTTCTCTCTCTCTCTCTCCCTCTCTCTCTCTCTCTCTCTCTCTCTCTCCTCTCCTCTCTCTCTCTCTCTCTCCATCACACTCCCCCCTTTGCCCTCATCATTTGTTCTCGTTGTTGTTGTTGTTTGTTGGTGGTGGTGGTGGTGGTGGTGGTGGTGGTGGTATTCTCGGTTTCTTTTTCTTCTATCTTCTTTTTTGTCAAAGGTTCCACTGCAAGGAAATTGTATCCTTTTTTTTCTGATTTGCTTTTTATATATATCGATTTTTCCCACAGAGGGCTGGATGTAAAAAAAGTAGTCATGTTAATCCACTACCCTCTTAAAATAAAATTCGTTCGTTCGTTCGTTCGTTCGTTCTTCTCTCTCTCTCTCTTATCTCTCTTCTCTCTCTCGCTCTCTCTCTCGCTCTTCTCTCTCTCTCTCTCTCTCTCTCTTCTCTCTCTCGGCTCTCTCCTCTTCTCTCTCTTCTCTCTCCTCTCTCTCTCTCTCTCCTCTTCAACCACTCTTCAACCTATGTATCGCCAAAATATCATTTTCCATAGTTCAAAAAAGCAAAAAGTCCATTCTATCTACAAAGCAGATTGACAGCTCAGACCCTGCAAAACTACAGAGCAATCTCAATCATTTCCACTCTTTCCAAACCTTTGGGACAAAACACATACCCCCCATTACACCACTTAATACATACCACTTGCTTCATCAAAACGTCCGGGTTCCGACACAACCATTCATGCCACACAGCCTAATCAACCTGGTTGAATGACTGGCTCTAAACTGCATTTAACAACAACCAGATATTGTGGTGTCCTATTCATGATTTAAAAAATGCATTTGATGTGGATAGACCACAACCTTCTTCTTGATAAATTAAAATTCTATGGCTTATCCACAAGAACTCTGAACTCTTACGAGTTTTTCACTCTTATCTACAAATAGGCAACAATGTGTAACATTAATACAACTTTCTCTTTCATTTCAAACACTTTCTATGGCGTCCACAAGGCTCTATCTTGGGTCCCTTATTATTCACAATTTACATCAATGATTACCTCTACATATCACATCCACCTCGGGACTTTTTCTGATGACACAACAATCAACACAAAATCGTTCTGGATGTTACTGTTCTTGCACAAACTTTACAAAGAAAGTGCGAATGATTCTCGTGAGATGGATACTGAACTAAAGCACATGTCGCTTCACCTCAAAAAACTAATCCATGTTATACCCAACCAGACAAAAAGACAAAATCTCACTATTAAATTTCCTCCGCGGGCATCTTAAAGAAGAACCTGATGAAACAGGTTACTACTCAAAGTTGCTAGGAATAACAATTGATAGCAATGTTAGCTGGCAGCTCACATAACCTCATCTGTGCAAAAATGTCTGTCAGAAAGTCCTATCACTCTCCAAAATTAACCGCTTCCTCGACCTGCATTCTACGCAAGCTCTTTTTTCATTCTCATATTTCATCTTGCTAGACTATGGGTCTACTCTATGGGACTCTGCTAGCGCTATTAACCCTCAAACAATTTCTAAGCCGACACTAATGCGAGCACTCAAATTTGTCATATCCTATAAAACTACTTTCCTAGATCAGACTATAAAAAAAGGTTCAAATTCTCCTTATGTCTGAGATTAGAAATACAACAAAGGGATCATATTGCACAGAATTATGTCTGGGAAGGGCACCCTCACATTACTTCAAATTTTCTCAAATTAATTCCTCAGGGCTCTACCCAAACTACATGTCCCTGTTCGAGAATTGACTTATTCAAATCCAGTTTACATATTAGGTTCATGTCAATGGAACTCGCTTCCTGGTCAGCCAAGCAACCCAATGCACATCACCTTCAACGCCTTATTCATCATCTTATGTTAAATACTCGCATACTCCGCCATATATCCACCACCAACCACTACACCCCTCTTTTCCTTACGGATGAGACCTGGATTATTATGAAAGTGATTTGTACTTGAAATTGCAGCATGCTACTTGTTCAATAAGAATCTTATGTAAGTATGCGCCCGTGTTTATGCTGGTGTGTGTGTGTGTGTGTGTGTGATGTGTTGTGTGTGTGTGTGTGTGTGTGTGTGTGTGTGGTGTTGTGTGTGTGTGTGTGTGAGTGTGTGTGTGGGTGTGTGTGTGTTTGTGTGTGTTTGTGTTTTCCTACTACCTCTTGCCCTCTCGTCACTATGTCGTAATGCTTGTATTCTTATGTGACTTTCTGTCTCTGTCTCTCTGTCTCTGTCTGTCTGTCTGTCTGTCTGTCTCTCCTTCTCTCTGTCTCTGTCTCTCACGGTTCTGCTGG
>CM031629.1:42675427-42694295 GCA_018398815.1 Conus ventricosus | reverse complement strand
TCTCTCTCACACACACACACCAAACACACACACACACACCACACACACACACACCACACACCAAGCGTGCGCGCGCGCACCCGCGCGCTTGCACGCGCACACGCACACATACACACACCATGATAATTAGCGTTATGACTATTGACGCTAGGACTTTATTGTTGCTAACTGATAATTGATTGTAGTACTGCTCATTCTTGTCTTGCCTTGTAACCATATTATATAATTGTTAAAGAAACAAACAAACAAACAAAAAAGTTGATATTACTGATGCATTGTAGTTGTCTAATTATTATCCTTAGCAGCTTGCTGTATGTTAACATTTTACAAAAGGAATGTAACTCTCTCTCTCTCTCTCTCTCTCTCTTTCCCTCTCTCTCTCTCTCTCTCTCTCTCTCTCTCTCTCTCTCTCTCTTCTGTCTCCCCCCCTCTCTCCCCTCTCTTTCTCTTCGATAGGAGGATCGCTTATTCTATGTTGTGTGTGCCGATTTTTTTTCTCTTCTATGAAATTTATTTCTTTATTTATGTTTGTTGTTGCAATTGCTTTTTTTTTTTTTCTCCTTCAAAGTCATCTATGCCTTAAATGTTAATGGATGAACAATTTATCAAGTTTTAATGCATTTGTGAAGATATGTGAGTGTCACGACCGACCCCTGGAGGTCTGCCCTGACAGGATCGGTCTAGGTGGGAGTGAAGGGAGTGACTGACCTCACACGCCCGCAAGAGACCACACAATAAAGATTACGATACAACACCCCATTTATTCACAACACACACAATAATAAATAAGCATTCCAACACACACAACATGCACAATCACAATCAAGCATTCCAACGCACACAACATGCACAATCACAATCAAGCACTCCAACACACACAACATGCACGATTATAAATAAACATTTCACCATACGACGTACACAATCACAATTACAGCATTTCAGCACGTATGACATATACACAATTATAAAGAAACATTTCCAGCATCGATCCCTTCTAACACCATGGAGTGCGTCCACACCCCTGCCCCTGTCAAGTCTACTGGGAGCACCCTGTCGCACTAGGTGCTCCGAGCCGGGTCGGTTCTCGCAGGGAGTCGCTCAAAGCCGACACCCTCGACTCACAAGCCGGCAGTGAAGAGCGCGTCCCGGAGGGGGGTGGGGGGGGGGGGGGGGAAGGAAAACGAGGCGCTGTTACTGGAGGTCCTGGACGGGGGGTCAGGGCCGGCCAGTCAAGACGGCGGGCTCCTCTACCAGTCCGCGGTCCCGACCAGGGCGTGGCCTCGACCAGCGTGTGGCACCATCCAGTCCGTGGTCTCAGCCAGAGCGTGGCCTCAACCAGCACGTGGCACCATCCAGTCCGTGGTCTCAGCCAGAGCGTGGCCTCAACCAGCACGTAGCACCGTCCAGTCCGTAGTCTCAGCCAGAACGTGGCCTCAACCAGCACGTGGCACCATCCAGTCCGTGCTCCAGGTGAAGCCCCCGGGAGGGGGGAGGACGTAGCTGGGAGGAGAGTAGAAAAGGAGGGAAAGAAGAAGGAAGGAGGAAGGAAGAAGGGTACTGGAACCCGCCGTCAGTACAGTCTGACCCATGCTGTCAAATCTTAACAGCCACTCGCATGATGGGCGAGGGGAAGTCTATTAAATGCACCCACAATCCCAGCTCAACAAAGATCTGAGCATAACACAGTAAACCCATTGAATCAGGGATATTCACTAGGGTCTTCTCACACGATGCAGGTAAAAGACTGCATTAAATCAACAGGTTATAAAACAAATATGAATTATCTTCATCCTTCTCTCACTCATGCTTAACATTTTACTTCCTTAGGAATAAATCAACACAGCGACCATCGCTTTATAACCGCCACCACATTTGCAAATAATAATTCAATGGCATAATTGTCACATTTTATAGCCACATTTCAAAATAACACAAATCTCCAGCCACGCATCCGAACGACAAATCATGCGTACGCCGCTCGCGAACATAAAACTCGTTCTCCTTGCACACACAAACAGATGGTGGCCGAAGGATAAGAGTCCGGCGAATGTGACAGGGGCGGACGAGCGAGACCAAGCAAGTTCCAACCCTGAATCACCAGGTTCTCTCCCATCCCCACTGACTACCGCATCACCAGATGCATAAACAGGAGAAAGAATTTTGGAAATAATTTAGAATGGCCAGGTTAAAGATTGAATTAACCAGAGAAAAGGTCTCAAACAATATTTCTCTTACAATTTCGAAAACAAAAGAAAATTGCGCAAAAGAGGAGACTAAGCCGACTAACAACAACAAACCAAAACAAACAAACCACGAAATTGATGCTTACCAGCTACCCGTGGGTGACCCAGAAGAGGCGGGTCAAACGACTCTCACTGCCCTCTGTCCAGTCGAGAGGACAGAGGCACAGGTGCGGAGAAAGAAGAAGTGATGTCCCTCTCCTACAGGCCGACTGCAGGAATTGAAAGTACTGACTGTACTTTCGATGATACGGTGAAGAACCAAGACCGGAGCAGGCGCCCCAGAGACATCTTCCGCTCGAGTGAAGAGCTAACCTCCCTCAGCAATGGCGGCCAACATGCCATGCTGCGTCACAGAGTGAGCATACTTCAAACTAAAAGAAATGAAGCACGTGCGACAGGTAAAAAGACAGGCGAGAGGCCGATAGACAGCAAGTTCGAGAGAAAGGTACCAGCCACCCGTGAACCTACAGGATGAATAGCACGGGCAGTGGAATAAGAGAGAGAGAGAGAGAAAGCAAACCGAAGTTGAGCTGAACTACACCAAGGTGCAACCGCACCACAAGCCACATTAAGGGACGGATACACGACAACAGCAACGACAATAAATAAATAAGTAATTCCGCCACCCTAGGTGGGCCGAACGTCGTAGGCCTCGTGACAAACTCGTGACAAACCCCCCTTCTAAAAGCATCTGTTTCTCTGAGATACAGTGCTCCTTTGAACCTTGACGCATGTGCAAATTCACAACAATGGGACCGAACCCAACTCTCTGTGATCGACAGAGTACGATAAATCCAATACAGACATTCCACGATAGAATCACACAGGGAAATACATAATACTACATTTATCAAACAACTAAGCGAACCTTCCAACCATGAAAGTAACAATCCGAACCACTGGTGATTCACTACCGTTAACATCACTGAAGTGAAAACTGACACTACACCTGATACAGAGAAAAAAAGGGGATATGACCCTGGTTGAGGGGAAGTGTCCCCCTGACTGATTTTCCAATGTACTGACTACGGACCCGGGCTAAGATAGTCGCATCCGTATTACGGGAACCCTTGATATGACGGAAAGTGAACGCATGACTCTGCAGCTCCACTGCCTAACACATGAGTCGACCGACTGACTGGCCGGATCCGGTCCGGCACTGGAGAGGATGATGATCGCTCTCCAGTAAAAACTTCGGCCGTACTTCTTCCTGGGCACGCCAGTGCGGTCCAATCTGCCGGAGAGCTTCAGCAATAGTAGGGGTATCGATAGTCCAAAGCGGGACCGCCCTCGGGTTTCGACTCGCAGATTCTACCACTCCCGAAGTGTAGCGGTGACCGCGATCGGATGGAGGATTAATGTGTCCACCAGGTCGCCCCCAACCTTGCTGAATGCCTCCCCAACCCGTGGCACTGACCCCAGGGGAACACGCCTCAAGCGCCCCTTAGGCTTTGTCCGTTGGCAGACATCGCAACGCGGCAGTACTGCCAAACCCTGTTGAGTTCATCCCTGGCCAAAAGAAGTTCTTGTCTTACTCGTCGAGAGTCCGCTTGGAGCCATATGACCTGCCATGGGGGAATCGGGGGCCTGCCGGAGAACAGACTCTCTCAGGCTTTGGGGAACAACAAGCTGCTTGGCCAACGATCTGCCTGGTTGAACCCTAAAGGGGATCCCCCCTTGTGGAGTTGAAAGCTCACCTGGCGTGTCGGGCCGACTGAGCGGGACGATCCACAAGTTGTTTTAGGCGTTGGACATCCAAGTCCCTGGCCTGAAGACGGATAATGCTAGCAGGATGGGCCCCTTTGCCAGAACCTCGTCAGAGATCGGCTGGAGAACGGGACGCAATTCCTGTTCCTGCTTCTTAGCTTTGGCGCGTGTGGTGACTCCCACGCCGCCTGTAGGGCAAATCCGTGGGACACGGACTGACTGCGTCCGTCTGCGAAGGTGAAATTGTATTCCCTATGATAAGGAATACAGAGGTCGCTCCCCGCGTTTGGCCCATACTTCCCCACAGAAGTAGGGGGTGGAGATAGAAACGAGTACTGAAGGGACGGGTGGAGGTAAAACCAGCCTCCAACCCGCACACATCGTAACGGGCCCGCCCCGCCGGGCCTTAGGGGAAACTAAATCCTTATCCACAAAGAGTGTTGATGCTCCCGAATCCCTGATGGTTTTCGACCAAGGATGAACCAACAACAGAAAGGAAAAACACTCGGCACTCTGTCCCACTAGAAGCTTGGATGGACCCCACGTTACCCGAGGGTGAGGACGTGGGAAAGGACCAGCCACGACTACCAGCGGCTTTAGGACAATCTTTCCTAATGTGGCCAGGACGACCAAAAAGAAAACACAGTCGGGGCGCTAAAATCCCCGATGAACTCCCTGCCTTGTTCACCCCGCTAGCAGTTGTCGGCGCCTTACCGCCACTAAATTCCTGTGGAGGGCTTCCTCTCCGTATCTGGGCGATGCCCATAAGCCCTGCGAGCTTCAGCAAACACCTCAGCAGTGTGAATCGCAGCCGCGAAATCCTGAGGTGCTGTCTGCCTATCCGGATCCTCAACTCTGGGGCACAGTGTTGGTGAGCTGTTCAATGAGGATCAGATCCTCCAGCTCCAACTTAGCCAACTGGACGCAGTACCCTAGCGTTTTGCGCAGCCTATCACCAAATGCACGAAGGTCTCGTCGTTATTCTTCTTCATGGACCTGAACTTCTCCTGAAACGTCTCTGGGGTAAGGTGGAAAAACGCTTACGCAGAGCCAACTGCATGTCTGCATAAGACGCACCTTCATTTAGAGTGAGCACACACTCCCTTGCAGCACCAGATAATCCAGAAAAAAAGGTGCATAGCCTTTTGTTCCTCAGACAATTGGTAATGAACTAGCAACTTGTCAAAAGGGCTCTAGGAAACATATCAATGTCCTCACTAGGTCTGAACTCTGGAAGCTTTAACTTTGGGCCCCTAACTCTATCACCTGCCTGGTGATTAACCCCCTGATTTACAGATGTGGGAGACCGCGAAAGAAGTTTTTCCCTCTCCTCCCCACGCAGAGCCTCCATCCTGTCTAGTTCTTCCCTACGGGGGGGCGTCCTTCCCCACGCTGATCCCCCTGTCTGGCAGCCTCCTCCCTACGCTGAGCCGCCTCTTCCTTACGAAGGGCCTCCTGTCGGGCAGCCTCTTCCTACGCTGAGCAGCCTCTTTCCCTTTCGAAGGGCCTCCTGTCGGCAGCCCTTCCCTACGCCGAGTTTCCTCCTCCCCACGCGAATAGCCTCCTCCCCATGCATAATCTCCTGTCTGTCTGTCTCCTCTCTGCGCAGAGCCTCCATCCCATCCAACTCTTCCCTTCGCAGGAGTTTCCTGCCTAGCAGCCTCTTCCCTACGCTGAGCAGCCCCTTCACTACGCTGCCGCTCCAGAAACATCAGGACGGACGTGATGTCCCGGGAAAGGGTTCACCACTCCCGACACGGGAGGATGACCCGTCTGACCGTCCCTTGGGTCTCGACCTTCCCTGAGGAAAGTCCCCCGGAGCAATCCTTACGGGGGATGCATGGGGAATAGGGGCTTTGGTTTCTGCGACTTACAGAAGCCCACAATTGCTTCGCTATACTCTGACGCTTCCCAGCGGAAGTGCCCGTCGGGGTCTCAGCAGGAAAATCCCTAGCGAAGAAGAAGTGAAAGTACTCGCTGGACTACCCGCTATAGCACTGGAATAAGTTAGAAGTTACCGTAGTCGAAGTACTGGTACTAATAGTAGGGACTACAGTACGTTTTGAATACCCCTTTTTCTTCGACGGGACGCGTCGCCACACCACCCGCGTCGGACGTCGCCATGACAACAATATCCTACGGTTTTTTTAAATAAGGGGAAGACAATTCCACTAAAAAAAAAAAAAAAAAAAAAAAATTTTTAGGGGCGTGTGTATATGTGCGTATGTGTGTGTGGTGCGTGGTTGCGGACAAGTCCTGCTCCCCCTCTGGCAACACCGCGCTCTACAACACGAGCAACAGTGCGGTGGGGCTCACCGAAAAAAAAAAAACAAAACAAAAACTATGTCCGGCTGCCCCCACTCTGGCAACACCCCGCTACACGCACGAGCAACAGTGCGGTGGGGCTGGCCGGAAAAAAAAACAAACTGGCAGACGGAATCCGGAGAGTGGGAAAAAAAAAAAAAAAACTAACGTCCCATACAACCCCCTGTACTCAATAACCCGGGAGAGAAAAAAAAAAAACAAGAACTGGCTAAATACAAAAAAGGAATGGAAGACTGAGCGGCAAAAGAAAGGCAAGACTTACGGCCGTACTGCGTGAGGTACCCGGCGGAAGGAGGTCTGGACGCGGTCGACTCCCTCGGTCTCACCTCGACCCCCCGAGTCACACCGGATGTTCCCTCGGCCCAAAAAGACTCCCTTCCGCTGAGTCACCCAGCCAACCACCCAAAACAAACACCACAAACTGACTAAACATATACAAAACAAACAAAACTAAACAGGTACTCCGCGAAAACGAGAGAGACAGCCAGAGCCCTTCACATCCCGGCGAGCCCCCACAATTGTCACCCACCGACCCTGGAGGTCTGCCCCGACAGGATCGGTCTAGGTGGGAGTGAAGGGAGTGACTGACCCACACGCCCCGCAAGAGCCACACAAAAAGATTACGATACAACACCCCATTTATTCACAACTCACACAAATAATAAATAAGCATTCCAACCACAAACAT
The DNA here is from genome assembly GCA_018398815.1 of Conus ventricosus. Lineage (NCBI taxonomy): Eukaryota > Metazoa > Mollusca > Gastropoda > Neogastropoda > Conidae > Conus > Conus ventricosus. The sequence continues at coordinate 42,687,329 of CM031629.1, read as the reverse complement.
GCACAATCACAATCAAGCATTCCAACGCAACCCCAACATGCACAATCACAATCAAGCATCCAACACACACAACATCACGATTATAAATAAACATTTCACCATACGACGTACACAATCACAATTACAGCATTTCAGCACGTATGGACATATACACAATTATAAAGAAACATTTCCAGCATCGATCCCCTTTTAACACCATGGAGTGCGTCCACACCCCTGCCCCTGTCAAGTCTACTGGGGGCACCCTGTCGCACTAGGTGCTCCGAGCCGGGTCGGTTCTCGCAGGGAGTCGCTCAAAGCCGACACCCTCGACTCACAACCCGGCAGTGAAGAGCGCGTCCCGGGGGGGGGGGGGGGGGGGGGAAGGAAAACGAGGCGCTGTTATGGGGTCCTGGCGGGGGGGGGTAGGGCCGGCCGTAAAGGGGCGGGCTCCTCTACCAGTCCGCGGTCCCGCCAGGGCGGCCTCGCCAGCGTGGGCACCATCCAGCCGGGGTCTCACCCAAAGCGTGGCCCAACCAGCACGGGGCACCATCCAGTCCTGGTCTCAGCCGAGCGGGGCCCCAAACCAGCATTTTTCCCACCTTCTCCGTAGTTCGCCAGAACGGGGCCTCACCAGCACGTGGCACCATCCAGCCCGTGCTCCGGTAAACCCCCCGGGAGGGGGGAGGACGTAGCGGGGAAGGGAGTGAAAAGGAGGGGAAAGAAGAAAGGAAGGGGGAAAGGAAGGGGGTCGGGAAACCCCCGCGTCAGTACGTCTGACCCATGCTGTCAATCTTAACCCCACTCGTGAGGGGCAGGGAAGTCATTAAATGCCCCCACAACCCCGCTCAAAAAGATCTGAGCAAAAAACCAGAAAACCCCTTTAAACGGGGATATTCATAGGGTCTTCTACACGATCAGTAAAAGACTGCATTAAATAAAAGGGTTTATAAAACAAATAGAATTATCTTATCCTTCTCTCATCATGTTTAAACTTTTATTCCTTAGGAAATAAATCAACACAGCGACCATCGCTTTATAACCCCCCCCCCACTTTGCAAAAATAATTAAAGGGCAAAAATTGTCACTTTTTTATAGCCACATTTCAAATAACACAAATCCCCACCCACGCATCCGAACGACAAACATGCTACGCACGCTCGCGAACATAAAACTGTTCCCCTTGCACACACAAAAGACGGTGGCGAAGGATAAGAGCCCGGGAATGGACAGGGGCGGACAGCAGACCCAGGTTCCAACCTGAACCCCGGTTCTTCCACCCCCCCGACTACCGCACACCGATGCTTTAAACGGGAGAAGTTTTTTGGGAAAAAATTTAGAATGGCCGGAAAAGTTGAATAACCAAAGGAAAAGGTCTCAAACAATATTTCTCTTACAATTTCGAAAACAAAAAAAAATTGCGCAAAAAGAGGAGACAACGACAAACAAAAAAAAAAAAACAAACAAACCACGAAATTGTGCTTACCAGCTCCCCGGGGGGTGACCAAAGAGGCGGGTCAAACGACTCCCCCTGCCCTCTGTCCAGTCGGGGGACGAGGCACAGGGCGGAGAAAGAAAATGATGCCCCTCTCCTACAGGCCGACTGCGGGAAATTGAAAGTACTGACTGTACTTTCATGAACGGTGAAAAACCCAAAGGGACCGGAGGGCGCCCCCAGAGACACTCCGCTCGGTGAAAGCTAACCCCCTCAAATGGCGGCCAACAGCCATGCTGCGTCACGAGTGCATACTTCAAACTAAAAGAAATGAAGCACGTGCGCGTAAAAGGACAGGCGAGAGGCGATAGACAGCAAGTCGAGAGAAAGGTACAGCCACGTGAACCACAGGATGAATGCGAGGCAGGGAATAAGAGAGAGAAAGAGAGAGAAAGCAAACGAAGTTGACTGACTACACCAAGTGCAACGCACACAAGCCACATTAAGGGAGGATACACCAACAGCAACGACAAAAATAAATAAGATTCGCCACCCAGGGGCCGACAATCGTAGGTTTCGAACTGGATGCCGGGTGTGGTTTGAATCTTAGTAGTTTGTCGCTATTTGCTTACTAGTCGCTAGTTATGCTTATTAGCCCTTAGTGGGGGGGAGGCCCGGGGATGAAAAAAAAGCATTGTTTGCTTATCTTTACCTTGGAAATAAAGATTATCATCATCATCATCTCCTCTCTCCTCTCTCTCCTCTCTTCTCTCTCTCTCTCCTCTCTCTCTCTCCCCCCTTTCTCTTCTCTCTTCAGTCTCTCTCTCTCTCTCTCTCTCTCTCTCTCTCTCTCTCTCCTCTCTCTCTCCATGTATGCTGGTGGTGTTTTGTGTGTGTATGTGCGCACACGTGCAATGTGTGTGTGTGTGTGTTGTGTGTGTGTGTGTGTGTTGTGTGTGTGTGTGGTGTGTGGTTAGAGAGAGAGAGAGAGAGGAGGAGAGAGAGAGAGAGAAGAGAGAGAGAGGAGAGAGAGAGGGGACAGACAAGACAAGACAAAATTCTTTATTAACGAGAATATAGATAAGCACTGAGTGCTTTTTTACATCCAGTCCTCGCCCTGAGTAGGCAACAATGTAAATAAAAATGAGGCATAGAAGAAGCATGCAATAGTGGCTAGAACAAAAATTAGACATGGAATTATTTAAAAAAATAAATTAAAAAAAAAAAAGTAATTGAGAGAGAGAAAAGCGGGGGGGGGGGGGGGGGGGGGGGGGGGGGGCGGACGAGAGAGAACGCAGGAGCGAAAAGAGTGCAGGGAAGGAAGGGCGAGAGACAGGGGGGGGGGGGGGGGGGGGGGGGGGGGGGGGGGGGGGGGGGGAGGGGGGAGAGAGGAGAGGGAGGAAAGGGCGAGATTGGGGTGCGGGAAAGAGCATGTTAGTATAGTCTGACAATCAAAAGATACCAGGAGTTGCAAGACAATCGATTTTGAAGCACCAGGAAGGAAAACACACACACACACACACACACACACATACACACACACATTCACACGCACACACACACAACACATACACACACACACACACACACACAAACACACACACACACACACACACACACACACACACACACACAACACACACACAAATGGAGAAAAAAATGCATAATGATAGCCCAGTCACCCGGGTACAAGGAGGAGGGGGTGTCATAGAGATAAAAAATCAAGTCATTCCAGCAGAACCTGAGAGACAGAGACAGAGAGAGGAAGAGACAGGCAGACAGACAGCAGAGACAGACAAGAGACAGAGACAGAAAGTCACATACGAATACAGCATTACGACATAGTGACGAGAGGGCATTGTTGCCTATTTGTGAGATATGAGTGAAAAGCGTAAGAGTTCTTGTGGATAAGCCATAGAATTTTAATTTTCTAAGAAGAAGGTTGTGGTCTATCACATCAATGCTTTTTTTGAAATCAATGAATAGGACACCACAATATCTGTTTGTGTTAATGCTGTTTAGCCAGTCATCAACCAGGTTGATTAGGGCTGTGTGGCATGAATGGTTTGTGTCGGAACCCGGACTGTCTGGATGAAGCAAGTGGTATGTATTAAGGTGGTGTAATGTGTGTTTGTTTATGTGTTTTTCCAAAGGTTTGGAAAGAGTGAAAATGATTGAGATTGCTCTGTAGTTTGCAGGGTATGAGCTGTCACCTGCTTTGTAGATAGGAATGACTTTTGCTTTTTTGAAACAATTGGGAAAATGATTTTTGTCGATACATAGGTTGAAGAGTGGGTTGAAGAGAGAGAGAGAGAGAGGAGAGAGAGAGAGAGGAGAGAGAGAGAGGAGAGAAGAGAGAAGAGAGAGAGAGAGAGAGAGAGAGATAGAGAGAGAGAGAGAGAGAGAGGAGAGAGAGAGAGAGAGAGAGAGAGGAGAGAGAATGATTAATGACAATGATTTATTGACAATAGTTCAACAACCTTCATGCCAATGGAGTACATGTGCAATTTCAACTTGGTATTGCCAAAACTCTGCCGCCAGTTGAAAAACAAATCCTATTTGTTACAACTGGATGAAGAAAACACACAGCTCTGCCAAACTCTGCCCACAATTGAAAAACAAATCCTATTTGTTATGACTGGATGAAGACAAACACACAGCTCTATCAGACTGAGCTCTGCCCTCCCCTTGACGAAGTTCGTCATCATTCGTTGTCCCCCACCACCCCTTCCCCCTGAGCAGCCTTGTGCAGTGACTTGTCTGCTGCGACAAGCGTTCGTTCGATACGAGTGACCCGCCGTTGGCTGCACACTGTCAGATTGCAGAGTAGAAGCATGACTGGCTGTTTGGTCTGCGCCCCCCCAAACTAGCACGTTGATTGGGGCGCTTGTGATTAGGCGATGTCCTGCTGCGTACAGTTATATCACTGTGGTGCGATCTTTTTCCGTGTTTGAAGAGAGCGTTTTTGATAAGGAACCCGTATTACACTGAGCGTCTGTGTCTCGCGCGCCGCTCACGATTTGTGTGAAACTGCCCGTGTCAACTGGTTTGGGTGTGCACTTGCTCAGATCCCTTCTCCAAATATGCGACCATGTTTTTTCGTTTTGTTACAAGACCACTATGTTTATACCTTTTAATCAGAGGTTTTTTTTTTTTTGTGAAGATCTTTATTTCACAACAGTTTTTACTATGATCTCCCCTCCCCCTCCCCAGTCCCAGAACTTAGCTATCATTGCTGAGGATACCCCTTCCCCACATGATGTGCACACACAATGTCCTCCACACTCCATTGATTATTGTCATCCACACTGTTCAACACACCCAAAACACCATCAAAACACTGACACTACTCCATTGTTTGCTGTCATCACACTGTTCAACACACCCACAATCACACTGACACACTCATTGTTTATTGTCATCCACACAGGAGACACACAAGATGGCGGCCACGGTCAACAACTAGAGCAGAAGCTAGCTGAGTTTTTTGTAAAGTTAAAGAAAATGATGACCAGGATGACAAAAACAAGAAATGTAAGAGGTAAGCCATCAACTTTGCTAATGGAAAAAAAGTAACAGCTGTTTGCAAATGTTCAGTCGACTGTAACGAGCCAATCGATGTTCGAAGCGGGGGTGACCGTTTAGTTACCAAACAAAAATGTCGGTTACGCCTGCCGACAATAAAGGCCCCGCAGAAGACAACCCGAAAGAGAAGCGGGAAGTAACCCGAACGATATCAAAGCTCTCTAATGACTCTGAGCGAACGAATCTTGAGTCTAGAGAAAATAGTTGAAAAACAGACGAAAATAATTGAATCTAACCTCAAGATAACGAAAAGCGAAAGTGTCGCCAGTCAGACCGAATCGACCGAAACATCATTTGCAACGCCTCACCGCTCTTATGCAAAAGTTGCATCAACATCGCTGCCGGCAAAGTCTCCTCCCCAACACAACAAGGGCGTTGATGAATTGTACGAGCCGTACATTAGGCCAAACAAAGAAAATAACCAAATGAAATGTAAGCAGTCAAGGGTAGAGGGGGAGAGTCATCCGTCCATCACCCAAAACCGTGTTGATGTTGGACATTTCCGTTTATTCAGTCAATCAAAACCAGATCAACTAACCAGCCAAGCCAACCTGGAAAATTACCAGGAACAACATATTTAGAAAATTGGCAACAAAAGGAGAAATCTCCAAAAGCATGAATGAAATGAAACATACATTTATAACCATGAGTACACAACCATGGGTGAATCTGCAAAAAAATGAACTCAGCATAACAATGGAACAAAAGCAAAATAAAATAACAACATTAAGATACTGTGAAGATACCGGCATCTGTTCTGTTACAGTAAAGGTTGTACTGCCTGCTAGCAGCACTGACCCTTGTGTCTATTAAGACCACAGAACAGGGAAACCACAATTATCTCAACAGGACATGGACTAGATTATTACTCAGCAGATTCAGTTAGTCTCTCATAATATGAAAACAAATTTTCATTTATTCATGATAATACATACACAACATGATTCAATCAATGGCTCTGACAAAAGAAAAACATATCATCTTCATTCAATACCATTGATTGCATCCACATTGGCTTGTGGTAACAATAACCATTGTGACCACCAGCTTTACAAAAAAATCCATGGTACCCAAGGTACAATGAATTGCACAGGGACATGTTGAAAATGTCAAAACAAAACAGAAAATTTATAACAGAATATCAACATGGGAAAAACATTATCAACCTCAGGACAGGGTGTTGACACACACCCGGTCATCTGTCCCGGCCACCTCTCGGTGTGGAACAGGCATCCCCTGAAAAGGGCAACATGTGTGTCCCTAAATCATAGCACCAAGACGCACATGATCAACAAAAAAAAAAAGATAATAAATGCCTGGCATCAACATAGCCAGCAGGAATACAGCAAAGGGAAGCAACTCATACGTTTAAATGGTTTACTCTTCAAAAAAAAAAAAGGTTACTTCCCTTCATTCACCCATCGTCGCAACTCGCCCAACTTCGTAATTCTAGGCCTGAGTGTAGCCGAGAATGGAACACAATTAAAAAAACGAAGTTTCTGACACATCTAAAACTGAACATTAAATAGATCAGCATTGATTTTCAGGAATTGCTTTCAACAACACTGTAACTACAAGGAGTGAGCATAACTGAATAATTCATTCCAGCCTCCATCACATCAGTACTGATTCCATGAAAAAATAACAAGCACAGAGAGCGAGAGCGAGAGAGAGGAGAGAGAGAGAGAGAGAGAGAGAAAAGAGAGAGGAGAGAGAGAGAGAGAGAGAGAGAGAGCTGTCCAAGATCTCTTGAAAGAAAAATACAACCAGTTCTCCTCCTAAGTGAAAACTCTTAGTCTTGTAAACATCTCCATTAAGTGGCTTTTAACATTTTCTTTAAAACACTTAAACAAGTCAACAACAACAAAAATATTTATCAATAACAACCAGATTCCCAATGAACTTGTTCCCAGTAAACTTATTTTGACATACCTAAAAAAAATAATCACCTTTGCCTTGGTGCTGTGGCTAACCAGCATGAAACCGGTCTTCCTTTCCCAAACGAACAGGCAAAACCTCTGTTGGCTGTGACAAGCAGTGGGGAAAAGATCGCGTTCTGGCGGGAGGCTGGTATTAGTGCATCCAGTTCACACCAACAGCTAATACGCAGCAAAATATAGGCCCTGAGCTTCAGTAAATAACCGTATTAATTAATACTTTGTCCTTACCATGAATAAATATCCATTAATGTCTGGTAATTCGTGCACATTCCTAAACAAAGATTATGCCAAGTAGACTGATTATACCCACAAACCAACTATTGTATTCCTACTCATCCACTGGAATTCTAAAAATAATTCTGGAACCAACTAACTTGGCACCAAGGCGGATAACGCTTCTGACAAAAGATCAGAATTCACTGAAATCCCTATGCACTTACACTACCCTTATCAACTCTACTATAAAAGGCTCAGAATTCACTGAAATCCCTATGCACTTACACTACCCTTATCAGCTCACTACATACAAAAAATAAAAATAGCCACAATAAAACGAAACATGCTCTTCAAGAGCATGAATATTAAACATTTGCAGAAGTAAACTTCTGTCCAGCCACAGAAACAAAACCAAAAAGAACAAAAACTGAATTGTGACGTAAAGAGTCAAAGCAACGTCAAACAAGGTTCTGCGAAATTACGTAACACATCTGTGGAACAAAAGATAGAAAACTTCAAGTCTCTACACAAACAAAACGTCAAACAAAAACACTCTGGCACAACAAAGAAAGACGTATCCCATTCTGTTTCTACCTCTGGTGGCGACTTGCCTCGTGTCCTCCTGATACATGACAGTATCATGAAGAAGGTTGATGCACGGAGACTTGGCCTGTCATACGGTCTGCAGGTGGCAAAGAGAAAAGCGTATCAGATTGAGCATTGCACACGCGCTCTGAAGGAGGCAAAAGTATCTCTGAATCCTGAACCCGAATGTGTAGTTCTGCATGTAGGAGTGAATGATTTGAAGAGGAAAGATCCGGAGAAATGCAGTATGGAAATGCAGAAATGCGTCAACGAGGCCAAAGGTCAGTTTCCCAAAGCCAAGATCGTAGTAAGTCAAGTGGCTCCTGTCAAAAATAAAACACTAGACATTAAGAAAGATTTGTTCAACGCAATGACAAGACAGAAACTACTGACAGAAAACGACATTACTTTCGTCTCCTTTAAACCTTCGCCGGAAAGTGCTTTTGACTATACACGGAAGACGGTGTGGGTCCATGTGGACCCATGTCCCTCAAAGAGGGAAAATCATGTCCACCCTTCCACAGATGGTGTGGGTCCACACAGACCCACACCGTCCGCGGAGGGGTAAACACAGTTTTCCCTCTTTGCGAGCCATGGGTCCACACGGACCCACACCGTCATCAATGACTATATAAAATGTCACCTTTAAAAATTACCTTTTGAAATTTTGACCTATATTTTCGAAATTTTAGGACAAGGAGAGAATTTGTGTGTTTGGAGCATATCTAAAATTTCATTGAAAAATATCTATAAATATACGAGATATTGGCATTTAAAGACCCTTCTGGGTCCACATGGACCCACACCGTCCGGCGAAGGTTAACGAGTTGAGGATGGAAGACAGAAGAGTCCTGACAACTGACGACATTCACCCCACGACCAGAGGAGCGAGCACCATCGCGAGGACCCTGGGCAAACACCTGCATGGAATGTTTTGGGAAAAGCCACGGAGGAGACCCGCAACCTTTCGTTACAGTTGCCAAGGTTTTCTTCCTCCGCCTTATCCACATCCTTGGTTCTACTAACTGGTCGTACTTTGACTCTCAGCTGTTTACAGTCAATCATCAAGATTTTCTGTTTTCATCTATAGTCATATCTAAGATGGTTAATTTTCTTTCTTTCAAAAGTCATAACAAATTGCTTTGAAAAGCATAGATTTTTAAATAGCGTTTAATGAACTTAGCTAACAATTCTTTGAACATTCTACAATGGAACTGCAGATCAATAGTGAAAAACTTACTTCAATTAGAAAATCACATCTATTCTAATAACTATTGCATTCTGGCCTTACAATCCTTAAATGTTGAACCTTTTAAGTTACCTAAATTTCGTGGTTTTTATTATCCACCTTTATATGACTGCAGTGTGTCAACTAAACGTGTTCAAACTGCAATTTATGTCAGATCAGACTTGAATTACAGTCCTCTAAAGTTATTATTCAATCATTCAACTAATGTCATTGAAAACTTTTTTGTTATTTCCATATCGTTAAAGGTGAACAAAGATTTTAGTATAAACATACTTTCTGGTTTACTATCCAAATGGGCCAAATGCTGACAACACGATTGGATAAAACATTTTCCTAATGTAAATAAGAAATGGATAATTTTGGGTGATTTCAATGCGCATTCTCCATTCTGGGAACCTGATTGCTTTGTTATATCTTGCAATCGATTTGTAGAAAATATTGTTGATTCTAATTTAGTATTAATGAATGACGGCAGCATAACAAGAGTGCCTGATATATCAACGCATAGACCAACCTCCATCGATCTGACATTAATTTCTCCTGATTTGGCCATCAATGCTACTTGGACAACAGAAGATGATTCATTAGGGAGTGATCATTTCCTATTGTTGTGAAAATAAATGAGCAAATAGTTGATGAAGAAGCAGAAGCTGAAGATAAAATACCAAAGTTTTTATACAATAATGCAGACTGGAGTTTATATGAGTCAACCCTTCTATCTATAGATCGCAGCATTATTGAACACGAAGATATTGAAGTGTTTTATAACAACTTTAGAAAAGCTATTATATCTGCAGCTGAGAGATCAATGCCAAAGTGCAAATCTTCTACAGATAAAAATTATCGAGGAAATAGTTGGTGGAATGAAGAGTGCGCAGAAGCCGTATCTAATAAAAAGAAAACATACAAAACATGGCTCAAAGATAGAACTGATGAAAACTTTATTGAAATGAAACGTGCAAAAAGCCACAGTAACAGGGTTGTCGCAAAAGCAAAACGTCTCTATTTCAATCATTTTTGTCATTCAGAAATATTTTCATCAAAGGACATGCACAGAGTATGGAAAAAGGTAAAGGAGTTAAAAAACAAGTATTATCTACCTTCATATCCTATTAAATTAGAAAAAAATACTATTCCAACATCATCAGAGAAAGCTGAAGCATTTGTACAAGCTTTTTCAAAAATAACTCATCAACTAGACTACCTACAGATACCAAAAGTTACAGAGAACTAGAGGAGAAAAAGGATACTTATTGTGATCCCACACCGGATCCAAACCATTACTTAAATGCATCTATAACATTTGAAGAATTTAAAGAAGCACTAATTTCATTCTCCTCGAATAAGACAGCTGTTGGATTAGATGGAATTTCGTATCAATTGTTATGCCACTTACCTTTGTGCTGGAAGCAATTACTTCACTCGTTTTACCAAAAATGTTGGTTAATGGAACTCTTCCTACTTTCCGGAAGAGGATAGTGGTAATACCAGTTCCAAAACAAGGTAAACCTAGGTCTGCAATTGATAGTTATCGACCAATAGCATTAACATCTCAAGTTGGAAAAATACTAGAAAAAATAGTTGAAAAACGCATTTTACATTATTGCGAAAAGAATGACATAATTCCCAACAATCAAGCAGGTTTCAGAAAAGGTAGAAGTACAATCGATCACCTTGTAAAACTTGCAAGTCATGTTAAAAAACAATTTGCTTGTAGAAAAAGTACTCTTGCTACTTTCTTTGACATTAGAAAAGCATACGATAGTGTCTGGCATTCTCGTTTACTTTATAAGTTGAAAAATATTGGGATTAATGGCTCAATGTATCAGTTCATAAAATCTTTCTTATCTGAGAGATCAGTTTGTACAAGGGTTGGTAAATGTTACTCTTCGTTTAAAGATATTGACATTGGCATCCCTCAGGGCTCCATTATTGCACCTATTCTATTTACAATTCTCATTCACGATCTTCCTAAAATACTGACTAAAAGTATGCATGTAGTGCAATATGCCGATGATATTGCAATGTGGATGAATACAAACATCAAAAAACAGACAAATAAGAGAACCATATTATATATACAAAAAATATATCAAATTGAAATTGACAAACTGAATAAATATATGAACGAAAATGGACTAGAACTATCAGGAGAAAGACACAATTAATGTTATTCAACAATGGTAAAAATCCAAAAGTTTTGCCTCAACTTGTGCTAGAAAATAAAACTCTTCAATATTCCAATAATGTTAAATTTTTAGGTGTTTATTTCATCCTAAATTAAACTGGAGATTCCATATTGAATATCTTATAAACAATGCCAGACAAAGGCTATCTTTACTAAAAATAATTTGTGCTCAATCGTGGGGTCAAGATTCTCAAACTCTTGTACATCTTTCTATTAGTCTGGTTCGTTCAAAATTGACTTACGGACAGGAAGTATATTTTTCAGCTTCTCAAACATTACTTAAGCGGTTACAAAGTATAGACAGTAAAGCTATTAAATAGCCCTTGGTGTTCCAGTACATTCTAATACTTTTAAAACATATAAAGAAGCTAATCTCTTGTCACTTGATGATCAACGCAAACTAGCAACAGCCAAGTGTGTAACCAGAAGTCTTTCTGTATCAAATTCAGTAACAAATGAAATCTTTCTTGATTCTAAATCGGATTTTCCTAAAAGGGCACAGAATATTTCTTACCTGCAGCCCATTCGAAATTATACTGATGATTTATTTAAAAAATGTGACATCGATATTGCATCCATTTCAAAACCTCCAACTATGCCCACAGTTCCTCAATGGGAGCATATCTCTCCAAATTTTGATATAGATTATACTACTCTAAAAAAAGAAGACAATATTAATTTGATATCAGTAGAAGCAAAAGAACATCTTGAAAAACACATATCCA
>CM031629.1:42667927-42670427 GCA_018398815.1 Conus ventricosus | reverse complement strand
AGTACAGTGAGAGGTAGGGGACGGATAAGGATGGTCCTTTCGTATATGTTATGTAAATTAAGTAGTAGGTTAATGATTGACTCACTTAAAAGTAACCTCATAAGTATGAGTAAATAAATGTAAGAAACTATAAGTACTTACTTATTGGACTCTTTGATAAAGAAATAAAGAATTCATAGGTTAATGCTGGTGATTCGAAAATATTTGTAATATACTGTTCAAAAAAAGAAACGCAAAATGCCAAGCTGCCGATTTGAAACACAATTTATTGAAGCTCAGTGTGACAACACGTTTAATGTGAAAATGACAGAAACAGGTCATCAGTAGGACAGAAGTCTCCCCTGCAATGCTGTGGTAAAGAACCAGCCCCAGACCCTCAGGGAAATCGGCAGGCCGCTTCCAAAGTCAGTAACGGGTGTGACCCCCTCTGGCTGCAATGGTAGCCTGGCATCTGCGGGGCAATGAAGCAATAATGTTCCTGATTGTCTGCTGTGTGATGGCCGCCCACTCGGCCTGCAATGCCCGGAACAGTTCATTTGGAGTCGCTGGGGCGTTGGCCCTCACTCTCAGGCGTCTGTCCAAAACGTCCCAAACGTGCTCAATAGGATTCAAATCCGGGGAAAGAGAGGGCCAGGCCAGGGTGTTGATGTTGTTGGCGGTAAAGAAGGCTGTGGTCAGGCGTGCTGTGTGGGGCCTGGCGTTGTCCTGCTGGAACACGGCCCTGGGAGTGGCCATTAGAGGCAGGACGTGTGGCTGAACAATGACCTGGACGTACTGCTGGGCTGTCAGGTGACCTTCCACGCGAACCAGCTGGCTCCTGCCTGTGTTGCTGATGGCCCCCATACCATGACATTGCCGCCACCATGCGGAGGTGCCTCGTCGACGCAGTTCTGCTGGTTGCGTTCATTAACCCGGCGGTAAACCCTTCGCCTCCTGTCATGGCGCTGCAGCAGAAACTGTGACTCATCCGAGAACCAGACGTGTCGCCAATGGTTCCTCAGTGTCCAGTGTCTGTGTTGCGTAGCCCATTGCAGTCTGGTCTGTCGATGGCGCCCCGTCATTACGTTGCCACGTAGGGGCCTGTAAGCCCTCAGCCCAGCAGCATGCAGCCTGTTCCAGACAGTCTGGTCGGAGATGCGACGGACACCAGCGCATGCCTGGACAGTGGACGAGGCCGGCAGGAAGCGATTGCGGAGATGTCTTAGCCGTATAAAGCGGTCCTGGGCTGGCGTTGTGATATGAGGTCGGCCTGACCTCGGGGCATCAGCTGATGACCCTGTCCTCTGGAAGCGAGTCCAAAGTCGGCATATGGTACTGGGGGAGACATTCAAAGCATGGGCCACATCAGTTGCACTCTGACCAACTTGCAAACGACCCAGGGCGTTTTCTCTCTCTGCTGGGCTCAAACGTGGCATGCTGTTTTTTGGTACGGTGTGCCTGCCGGTTGCCAAAATGACCCGGCTTTTATACTGATTTATGACCATGGTGTGTGTGTGTTCACCACTGAGTTGGGCATGCTTTGCAGGCGAAACAACAGAAGCACAACCCAATGTTTGCACTGTCGCACCTGGCCCACAACACGCACGTGCACATAGTGACAACCGGAATCAATGTTATCCTAGCTCGTCGACGTTCAAGACATACATCAGGGCCGGTTTTTGGCGTGTTCTCAACTGTATGGTCCACCCAGGTGGCAAAATTTCATTTTGCGTTTTTTTTTTGAACAGTATAGTATATGTAGAAAGCATGGGTAATAAATTGTTTGATAGCGGCACATGAGATAATATGATCAACTGTGATGCTCTGTCCACAAACACATGAGGCATTTTTACTAAATTTGTTGTAAAAGCATCGACTTTCCACTTATACATAAGGGACGATAACTTCCTGCTGATGTGGGAGTGTGTTTTTTTAAGTTTGCAATACTAAAATCTGCGTAAATAAGCTTTTGGTGAGACTTTCTGAAGTAATTCTGGAAATGGTTCCAAGCAAATGATTCCACTATACTATATTGTTCTTGAACCGTAAGTGGAAAATCTATCCTGAGAGACTCTGAACTACCTTTTGCACCTTGTTTTGCAGCTCTGTCTACTTTGTCGTTATAATAAAACGAACAGTGTGACGGTATCCAGCAGAAAGTAATTGCCGTGCCTTGTCTATCTACCTGATCTATTCTGCAGTTTTAATGATTTCAGTGCCTGAAGCACAGACTTTGAATCAACACAAAAAAGTACTTGAAATATAGATCGTGGGAAATTGAGAAGATAATTTAACGCCATTAATATTGCAGTAAGTTCCGCAGTAAAAACCGATTTATTTTCCCCCAGTTAAAAACATTTCTCTACTTTTAAATCAGGTATCAAATGAGCAGAGCCCACATTTTCTGGATTATGACCCATCTGTGTATACTTTTAATGATTTGGATACTTCTCTTCAATATGAAATTTAGCATTACTTGCCACTATATTATATTGTCCTTCGACAAAAAGCAGAACACAAA
>CM031629.1:42656895-42666927 GCA_018398815.1 Conus ventricosus | reverse complement strand
AACAAACCCCAACACACCCCCACCACCACACCCCCCCCCCCCCACCCCACACACCCCCCCCCCCCCCCCCCCCCCCCCCCCCCCCCCCCCCCCCCCCGCCCCCCCCCCAACCCACAAACAACAAAACCCCCACCACACACAAAACCCAAACCCCAAAAAAAAAAAAAAAAAAAAAAAAAAAAAAAAAAAAAAAAAAAAAAAAAAAAAAAAAAAAAAAAAAAAAAAAAAAAAAAAAAAAAAAAAAAAAATTTTTTTTTTTTTTTTTTTTTTTTTTTTTTCTCTTTTCCCCCTCTCTCTCTCTCTCTCTCTCTCTCTCTCTCTCTCCCCCTCTCTTCCTTCAAACACCAAACACACACCACAAACGAAACCAACACACACCCGCAAAACCAACTAAGCCTCATCACTTCTTTTTGTCTTACTTCCTTACTCTTCTTCACATCACACAACACACACACACACAAACACACACACAACACAACACACACACCAAGACAGAACACAGCAGCACGCGCGCCGCGCGGCGTGCACAAAAATACACAACAGAAACCCTTCATAAATACACACGACAAACCCACAAACAGCACCACACACCCCCACACCCCAACCACCCCAACGCACCCCGAACCCAACACCATCGCACATCCCACATACACCCGCCGCGCACCCGCACCACCACGGATCCACCGCTCTCTCCCCTTCTCTCTTCTTCCCCTTTCTCTTCTCTCTCTTCCCGCCACCAAACAATAAAACCCAAACACGCCCAACCCCGCACCATAGCACGCATCACGCACAAACATCCCCAACACTCAACACATACAGCGACCCCCAAACCCACCCCACACAACAACCCCACCCAACACAACAACAACACAACCACACACACACATTATTCTCTCTCCTCTTCTCTCTTCTCCCTTCTCTCTCTTTTTCCCCCTTCTCTCCTCTTTTGTCAAAACATAGTACATAACCACGGCCCGCGCACCAGACCTTACACACACACACCAAACAACCCCAACCCCACACACACACACCCCCCCCTTCACACACACATACAGACGCGCAAAACCCACACAACAAAAGCGCGCGTGCATTCCCGTGCGCATGCCCCAACCCCGCACCAATATTTGGTCTCTTTTTTCTGTCTTCTCTGTCTGTTCTTCTTTTTCCCCCTTCTCTCTCTCTCTCTCTCTCTCTCTCTCTCTCTCTCTTCTCTCTCTCTCCCTCCAGAAACCACACCCAGCCGCACAACACCAACAACCCAACCCCCACAAACAAAACCCCAACCCACACACACACACACACACCACACACACACACACCCACAACAACCCCCTTTTCCACACCTCTCTTTTTCTTCCCTTCCCTCCTTTCTCCCCCACTCTCCTCTCCCTTCTCTCTCTCTTTCTCTTCTCTCTTCTCTCTCTCTTTTCTCTCTCTCTCCTCTCTTCCCCCTTCTCACCCCCAACAAGCGCGCAGCAAAACATACACACGCAAAACACACACTCACCATGCACACACAACCACACACAAAAACCCCACACCAACACCACACCACACACACACACACACACCACGCCCCCAAACCACCACACCACACACACCCCCCCCACACCCACCTCACACAAAAGACGCTTTTCCCTTCTCAATTTCTCTCTCTCTCTCTTCTTCCTCTCTTTCTCTCTCTCTCTCTTTCTTTTCTTTTTATTATAACTTCATATTGAAATTTTTGGATATAGTTTTGGGAAATCATAAATGTGAATTTGCCTCATTGTAAAAAATGGCATATAATGAGAACGTAGGGGATGTCAAACATGCAAAAGGGCAGGCGTGTTTTCAAGAATGAAGTTGGGGAATAAGGGGAAAAAATGAGCAAAAGTGAGCTGGATGCGGTATGCTCTGTCTTTTGTCTGTCGCTGTTGCGGGTCGTCTGTCTGTCTCTCTCTCCCCTTCTCCCCTCTCCTCTCTCTCTCCCCTTTCTTCTCTCTTTTCCTCTTTTTTCTTTTCCCCATCCTTTCCCGTTGGGTGTGTGTGTGTGTGTGTGGTGTGTGTGGTGTGTGTGTGGGGGTGTGTGTGTTGAAAATGCTGTTTAAAACACACTCTTACACTTTAATTCCATAATTTTCCAATGTAAAACCCCGTGACGGAAGGATTTGTTTCGAATGACACTACACATGCTGACTCAAATAACTTCGCGGAAATATGATTAGAATAAATCTCTTGGAACTCGAACTCATAGGGAATTCCAATAAGTAAACAAATGCATACACGAGCAGTTATTTGTATTCCCCACGTTGTTGTGTGTGGGAAACCCTTTTCCTGTCCTTGAGATATTTAGGGTTAAGAAGACATCAATTAAACGGGGGGCCGGAATAGCCAGGGTAGAGCCCCAAACCTCGTCATCGGGGATCCGGGTTTTGGGGGTTGAATTCCGGGGGGGTTTTTGGGTATGGGTTTTTTTTTCCCCTTGGATTTAAACATGGTTCTGACCCTTCCCCAAGCGCCCTTGGAGGCCAAAAACGGGTTTCTTGTGTAAAGCACGAAAACATTTGCACACACGTGAAATCCCATCCCCCCTTTGGAAGAAAAGGCCTTTTGGGCTTTGGATGGATGACACGTTAAATAGTATACCCTTCCGAAGGGATATGGCGCTTAATGGGGGTAAAAAAACGGGCAACCCCCAAACCCCACTCCCTTTTATGGGGAGGGATAATCCTTGCCTGTCTATAAAAGGGAGGTCCCCACGAGTAAAACCGCGTACACAGAAAAAAAATCTAAAATGCATACGTGTTTAAAATCAATTGAATGGGGATGGAGCAAGGAGCAAAATGTCACTTTGGAAAAAAAAGAGCAAAAGCACCTTTATCCTGGTCTCCCGTCCACACTGCCCCAAAAAGAAAACAGCACCTTTCACCCGGTCTGTCCGTCCCCACTGCCAAGACAGAGCAACCCCCTTTCATCCTGGCTGCCCCCTTCCCACTGCCCCAGATATTTTAATGCAAAACATTGGCTTGATCAGCCATTTTTTTACCACACCCGCACCCAGGGTAAATAAGTCGTGGGGCATTGTGTCACAATTGTGACTTTTTTTTGGGTAGTTGTGACATTTTGTGCGGGGAAGGACTGCACAAAAAAGTCACAATCGCGTTGTGACAATGGGCCCTATGCCTCTTTTTTAATTCACTCTTTCAAAAATGTCACAGCCTGTCAGCTTGTTGTCGCCCCTTTCAAGAAAACGAGAAAAACTATTAAGTCGCTTGTGTCTGTTTTTGTGGGGGGTTTTCTTTTTCGTGTTTTTTTGTTTTTTTTTTGTTTTTGTGGTGTGTGTTTTGTGTGTTGTGTGGTGTGTGTGTGTGTTGTGTTGTGTGTGTGTGTGTGTGTGTGTGTGTGTGTGGTGTCTGTGTGTGTGTGTTTTGGGGGTGTGTGTTGTGTGTGTGCGGCGTGCTCGTTGGGGTGGTGGGGTTTGGGGTGTGTTGTGTGTGTGGGGGTTTGTGTGTGTGTGGTGTGTTTTTGGTGTGTGTGTTGTCCCCCCCCCCGGACATTTTTGGCAATTTTCTCTTCCCACTTAAAAGCCTTCTCAAATTTGTTTGTTGTTAGGGAAGGTATGCTGATTTGCTCGCAAAAAAAAAGGCAAAGGGCAAGTTCAAGGTCACGCTGATCGTTGAACACCATTTCCGTTTTCCCTGCAATTTTTCCCTACTTTCAAGCTCGATTTCCAAAATTGCTACAGGGGGCAAGCCTTGGGCCAAAAAATGACAACAACCTGTGCGCGGGGCATTCGTGAAGCGCAGAGAAGAGAGAAAAAGGAGAGGAAGAGAGAGAGAGAGAGGGGAGAGAAGAAGAGAGAGAGAGGGGAAGAGGAGGGGAGAAGAGAAGGGAGAGAAGGGAGGTGGAAGATGAAGAAGAAAAGGGGAAAAGGAGGGGGGAAAAGGGGAAGAAAAGGGGCCTGTCCTGCCGGAAAAAAAGAAAATTTCCCTGGTTTTAAAGGGAAAAAAAGCAAAAAGACCCCAAAGCTTGTTGAGAATAATGGCAAATTTTAAAAAGTAAAATTTCATCCCCCCCTTTTAAGGGATAGTGGAAATATTTGGGAACAATTTTAAGATCAAAAAGCAAAAAAAGGTGGCAGCGAATAAGGCAAAAAATGTTGTTTTTATTTGCCCCATCAAACCCAAAATGGGCCATCTTGTTTGGGCTGTCACCTCGTAAACATGTGCAGTGAATACAGACTAAAAGTATATATCATACATAAAATTGAAAATTATAAATTGCAAGCCAAATTGAAAAACGCAAAAAACAAACAAACCAAAAAAAAAAACTGTGGACATCATAGAGTATATCCACCCATCCACCCACCATCCACCCACCCACCACCCACCATCCACCCATCCACCCATCCACCCATCCACCCACCCATCCACCCACCTCCCATCCATCCACCCACCACCCACCCACCCATCCATCCACCCACCCATCCACCCCATCACACACCCCATCCACCCACCCATCCCCCCCACCCCACCCCATCCCACCCCATCCACCCCCCACCCATACCATCCATCCACCCATCCATAACCACCCCCACCACACCCATCCCACCCATCCACCCACCCACCACCCATCACACCCACCCATCCCCATCCACTCCACCCACCCACCCATCCACACCCATCCACCCAACCCCCATCCACACCCACACCCACCACCCATCCACCCCATCCACCCCACCCACCACCATCCACCCCCCATCCACCCACCCACCCTCCCACATCCACCCACCATCCATCCCACCCATCCACCCACCATCCACCCATCCACCCATCCACCACACCACCCACCCATCCCACCCACCCATCCACCCATCCACCCACACCATCCACCCATCCACCCACCCATCCATCCATCCCACCCATCCACCACCACCATCCCATCCATCCATCCACCCACCTCCACCCATCCCCACCCCACCCATACCATCCACCCATCCACCCATCCACCCACCCATCCAACCACCCACCCATCCATCCACCCATCCATACCACCCATCCACCCATCCACCCATCCATCCACCCATCCATCCACCCACCCATCCATCCACCCATCCATCCACCATCCACCATCCACCCATCCATCCACCCATCCACCCTTCCATCCCCATCCACCCATCCCCCACCACCACCCATCCACCCACCCATCCATCCACCCACCCATCCATCCACCCATCCACCCACCCATCCATCCACCCCACCCATCCATACCATCCATCCCATCCACCCACCATCCACCATCCATCCACCCATCCACCACCATCCACCCATCCATCCACCCATCACCATCCATCACCCATCCATCCACCATCCATCACCCATCCACCATCCCCCATCCATCCACCCATCCCCACCCACCATCCACCATCCACCCATCCACCATCCACCCATCCATCCACCCATCCACCCACCCATCCACCATCCATCCACCCATCCACCCATCCATCCACCCATCCACCCACCCACCATCCACCCACCATCCCCCATCCACCCATCCACCCATCCACCATCCACCCACCCATCCATCCACCCATCCACCCATCCACCCATCCATCCATCCACCCATCCATCCATCCATCCACCCACCCATCCACCCATCCATCCACCATCACCCATCCACCCATCCACCCATCCACCCATCCACCCATCCATCCATCCACCCATCCACCCATCCACCCATCCATCCACCCATCCACCATCCATCCACCCACACACACCCCCCACACCACACACACCCACACACGCCCACACCCACACAGAGAGAGAGAGAGAGAGAGAGAGAGAGAGAGAGAGAGAGAGGAGAGAGAGAGAGAGAAGAGAGAGAGTTGTGATAATTCATGCAGCAGTGATTTCAAAAAAGGCATACAGGTGCACAAATTGTCACAATCTCTGCTGTGAATAACTGCACAACATGTCATTGTGACATTTTGGGCAGTGGTGACATTGTAACAGACGTCGTCTACGCCTTGAAACGCCAGGGCCGCACACTGTACGGCTTTGGTGGTTAGACGCTCGCCGTCGGCAGCCCTTCTACCAGTCTCTTCACGAAAGGAAAAATCGAACGAACAAAAAAGCCCTCAACAATAAACAAGTAGGGTAACTCTTGCTCCCACAAGAAAACATAACTCCAAAGGAATGCTGCTAACGACGCCGAATCGTCTTGCAGACATGACAGCACAGAGCACACAGAACAAACAAGGAAACATGACAGCACAGAGCACACAGAACAAACAAGGAAACATGACAGCACAGAGCACACAGAACAAACAAGGAAACATGACAGCACAGAGCACACAGAACAAACAAGGAAACATGACAGCACAGAGCACACAGAACAGACAAGGAAACATGACAGCACAGAGCACACAGAACAGACAAGGAAACATGACAGCACAGAGCACACAGAACAGACAAGGAAACATGACAGCACTGAGCACACAGAACAGACAAGGAAACATGACAGCACAGAGCACACAGAACAAACAAGGAAACATGAAAGCACAGAGCACACAGAACAGACAAGGAGACATGACAGCACAGAGCACACAGAACAGACAAGGAAACATGACAGCACAGAGCACACAGAACAAACAAGGAAACATGACAGCACAGAGCACACAGAACAAACAAGGAAACATGACAGCACAGAGCACACAGAACAAACAGCAGACATGACAGCACAGAGCACACAGAACAAACAGCAGACATGACAGCACAGAGCACACAGAACAGACAAGGAGACATGACAGCACAGAGCACACAGAACAAACAAGGAGACATCTCCAATAAAGGATGCTCCAAGCTTGCCACATCCCCCATACGAACACATCTACACAGCAACAAGAACTGGGGAAACGAATAAATATAAAGTGACTTCAATTCAAGACTGGCACAGCCTTTTAAACTTGAATACAGTCAGACAAATACAAAGACGGACAGAAACAAACACAAATAACCTCGATTTAATTGAAACGAAATTTAAAAAATCATTTCATATTTAATTTCGTTTCAAAAAAGCCCTTTTCAGGGCTCCAATACTTCCCAAGTGTGCTGGGCATTTTCGTTGCAGAGTTGGCTGGCTGTCCTGTGCTTTGTTTGTGTGTGTGTGTGTGTGTGTGTGTGTGTGTGTGTGTGTGTGTGTGTGTGTGTGTGTGTGTGTGTGTGTGTGTGTGTGTTGTGTGTGACACTGACTCGACAGTGCACTGACGCATGAATAAGTGTATATTTCTGATCACTATTTTAACAGATTTTTTTTTTTAACAGCATTTAGTATCATCATGACTAAGTAAGTACGTTTGTTCGTTTGAACAATATTTCACAGCCTGTAGTACCTTTGACTATGAACCAAACCTGACACATCTACACAGCAACAACAGCTGGAGAAGTGAACAGACCTGACACATCTACACAGCAACAACAGGTGGAGAAGTGAACAGACCTGACACATCTACACAGCAACAACAGGTGGAGAAGTGAACAGACCTGACACATCTACACAGCAACAACAGGTGGAGAAGTGAACAGACCTGACACATCTACACAGCAACAACAGGTGGAGAAGTGAACA
Organism: Conus ventricosus; assembly: GCA_018398815.1. Lineage (NCBI taxonomy): Eukaryota > Metazoa > Mollusca > Gastropoda > Neogastropoda > Conidae > Conus > Conus ventricosus. The sequence goes on along the minus strand of CM031629.1, from coordinate 42,659,319 downwards.
GACCTGACACATCTACACAGCAACAACAGGTGGAGAAGTGAACAGACCTGACACATCTACACAGCAACAACAGGTGGAGAAGTTAACAGACCTGACACATCTACACAGCAACACAGGTGGAGAAGTGAACAGACCTGACACATTACACAGCAACAACAGCTGGAGAAGTGAACAGACCTGACACATCTACACAGCAACAACAGCTGGAGAAGTGAACAGACCTGACCCATCTACACAGCAACAACAGCTGGAGAGTGAACAAACACAGACTAACGTCGATTCAAGACTGGCACAGCCTTTTCCATCTCGAATACAATCAAATGAAAGCACCGACAAAAGTAACGAACACACACACACACACACACGCACACACACACACACACACACACACACACACACACACACACACACACACTCACACACCACACACACACACACGCACACACCACAGGCACGCACGCACGCACCGTTTACGTATGTTTTATACGTCATTGCTTCTACGTTTCCTTGAAGATTTTTTTCCTTTCCATTCAGTCAAGAAATCATGCTCGCTGGAAGGTCGGCGTGTGTGTGTGTGTGAGTGTGTGTGTGTGTGTGTGTGTTGTGTGTGTGTGTTGTGTGTGTGTGTGTGTGTGTGTGTGTGGTGTGTGTGCGTGCGTGCGTGCGTGTTGGTGTGCGTGTGGTGTGTGCACAGATATCTGTCAAACATCATGAAACTGTGAACAGTTCCCAGATCAGGTTTTGTTGTTGTTGTTGCTGTTGTTGTTGATGCTGTCTTAAGTCAGTTTACCTTGCTGTTTCTGTTTCATGATAGGCTGTACATCCTGTGTCTGTCCCGTGATGTAACTCTGTGCATAACACTGACCACCTCGCGTCTAGTCCTGTGTTGACACCTTTTCATCCCTGGCTGCCAGTGTTGATATGTTCATCCTGAGTCTGTCCGTGTTGAAGACTACAGTGTTGTCTGGTGTCAGTCTCGTGTGTACCAACGTCTTTCAGCCATGCGCTCAGTGTGTGGTGGCAGTGCCAAAAAGTCGGTCAGGCGGCAGTCAGCACGACACTGACGGAACCGTTCTTGGTAATGATGTGTACCCGTGTGTCTTTTTTCTTTTCTTTTCTTTCTTCCTTTCTTTCGTTCTTTTTCTTTTTTTTTCTTTCTTTTTTGCGTTCATTTCTTTTTTTCTTTTCAATTTCACCGTACAATATGTAAACGGACGTATAGGCACACACACACACACACACACACACACACACACACACACACACACACACACACACACACACACACACACAAAACAAAAAAACAAGGATTGCTGCAGGTCTCTCTCTCTCTCTCTCTCTCTCTCTCTCTCTCTCTCTCTCTCTCTCTCTCTCTCTCCTTTCTCTCTCTCTGTTTTTATTTTCTTCTGTTCTCTCTGCCTTCCTTCTGTTCTTTCTTTTTTTTTTCCTTTTTAATTCCACCGTAAAATATGTAAACGGACGAAAGCACACACACAAACACACACACAAACACACACACAAACACACACATCCAAACACAACAACAAGGGATTGCTGCTGGGTTTTTATTTTCTTCTTCTTCTTTCTTCCTTCCTTTCTTTCTTTGCTTTTCTCTTTTATTTTAATTACACCGTACAATTTATAAACGGACGAACACACACACACACACACACACACACACACACACACACACACACACACACACACACACACACACACACACACACACACACACACGAGCGCGCTCACAGGCACGTAGGCACGCAAGCACGCACACAACACACACACACACACACACACACACCACACACCACACACACACACACACACACACACACACACACACACACACACACACACACACACACACACACACACACACACCTTTAAACAAGTTTTCGTCCGTTTACGTATATGTTTTCATATATCATTGCTTATACCTTTCGTTGAAGATTTCTGTTTTGTTTGATTGTTTGTTTGTTTTGGGGCTTTTTCTTTCTATTTAATCGTAGCAGACACAGCAGAGAAATGACTGGCCGTAGATCGGCACACCACTATTCACAACCCCACCAATGCCAAGGACAACGTCAATGTCAAGGTTCAGTATTCGTTCCGATTTGGGGCCTGGTGGGGGAGCGGGGGGTGGGGGGGAGGGGTGGGGGGTGGAGGGAGGATCTTCGAACTACGGACACATTCGTGTAGTGCTTTCGCAAAACTGCTGATCCACACAACGCTTAATGGAACGAAAGATTTCCTCTAGATCAAACTACAACAACAACAACAACCAGCACAAGGGGCTGCCGCCAGTCAAGAAATCTTGATCGAACAGTTCCATGCAAACATGCCCTCTCTCACATGTCGACCTTGTTTATCTGTGCGTGCGTTGGGGGGGGGGGGGGTGCAGAAAGAGAGGGAGGGGGTAGG
>CM031629.1:42646895-42651895 GCA_018398815.1 Conus ventricosus | reverse complement strand
AGCTAAATCCATTCGTAGATAACGTTTGACATCGTGTACCGAACAAAATGTCCGATACATAGTAAATCTATCACTATTTTTGACATGAAAGTCCCATTCCTGCCACCTGCATGCAATCAATCTGTCTTTAAATTCACACAGAAATGACTTATCATTTTGCACTCCTTGGTTTATCCAAACATAGCCATATCCAAATTGATATAATTTGCAACGGACATTTGAAGCCCAGTTTCTTTTGTCTCTTGCATCTAGGTCGTATAACATCATATAGGCTTTCCGAGGTAATCTGTGATCATTCATTTTTGTTAATTTCAACCAGTATCGGATACAGTTTAACACAGAATTCAAAGAGATAGGATATCTATTGGTCTCCCCATAGACAAAGTCATTGGGTGTTCGCATTTCAACTCCTAAAAATTTCTTTAATGCAAAGAGGTGCACTTTTTCACAATGACGGGCTGCATCATCTAGTCCCCAAAGTTCTGCACCGTATAGAGCAATGGGTTGAACCTGTGAATCAAATAACTTCAACAATAAATCTAAACTAGTATTCTTCAAAATATACAATTTTCTCATGATGCAGAGCAGAGCTTTCTTTGCTTTACTTACAAGGTCATTGCAAGCCAATGTGAAACTGAGTTTTGTTGAAAACAGTATACCTAAGTATTTATAAGCATTTACGACAGGCATAACAGCATTATTATATGTCCAATTTTCTCTTGCTGCTAAGTAGCCACCTTTTCTAAACACAATTATATTACTTTTGCTTAAATTCACTTTCAAATCAAGAGAAAAAGCTGCGCGTTGTAGACTGTTTAACTGTGTCTGCAAACCAATGACTGTTTCTGATAAAAGTACAACATCATCTGCTAATAACAAAATAAAGAGCTTAAAATAATCAGTTGTAAACATTGCACCATGCCTACCATTTTGAATTATTTCTATGGCAAGTTCATTAATAAACAAAGAAAATAAAACAGGACTGCACACGTCACCTTGCTTAACACCATAGGTGCACATAATGAAATCAGTTAATTTATGTCCACACCGTATCTTAACTTTAACATTATTATACATACTTTTGATGCAATTGTATAAATTACCATTTATACCATTTTTAACTAAAATTGACCAAAGAATTTTCCTATTAATGGAATCAAAAGCCTTCTCAAAATCTATGAATGCAACATATAATTTTCTGTTGAAAGAGAACTGTTTTGTATGATAGCTAACAAAGTAAACATATGATCAATAGTTGAATAGTTCTTTTTGAATCCTGCTTGATATTCTCCAGTAATATTATTTTCCTCAACCCACTCTTGTAAACGATGATTAATTACTGTACTATAAATTTTGCTACTAATGTTGCATAATGAAATGCCCCTGTAATTGTTAGGGTTGTTGACATCTCCTTTTTTGTACAAGGGAAGCACAATATTGACGAAGCTTTGTCTATATTTAACCATTGCATTAAACGAAGTGCTGAATGCATGAATAGGCAGATCATAATTGGTGATAATGATAAATCAGATGACTGGTATGATCATGAATGTAAGGCAGCAAAGAAAAATTTAAGAAAGCTTTACAGAATATCCCGTCAAACAGGATATTCTGAAGATGGAAATGCTTTTTGTATTGCACGTAGAGAGTATAAACATTTGTTAAAGCGCAAAGAGAAGGATTTCCACAAAATGTTTTTAGATGAATTGTTATCTTCGGTGAATAATCAAAAGCAATTTTGGGAAAATGTAAATAAACTTTCATGTAAACGGAAACACGTTAGCAATGACATCACTTTGGACAACTGGTTTGAACACTTCAAAACTTTACTCGAAAAAGAAAGTGAACCAGACGAGGACGAATTGAATGTTGATGGTAATGATGTTTATTTCAACCGACCAATATCAAAGGAAGAAGTTATTTTAGCAATTAGAAAGATAAAGATTAGAAAAGCTGCTGGGCCGGATGGAATAACTGGAGAGTTGTTAAAAAATGCAGGTGAGTGTGTTGCAGATTTCTTTGTCACATTTTTTAATGCTTTGTTCCAGAAAGGTATATTTCCTGACAGTTGGACAGAGAGAGAGAGAGAGGAGAGAGAGAGAGAGAGAGAGAGAGAGAGAGAGAGAGAGAGAGAGAGAGAGAGACAGCGTTATAGTATAGAGACAGAACGAACAGACATAAGGCATACACACAAGAAACAATAAGTGTATGCAGATAGAAGAAACAGATAGACAGTGCAGAGACACGAAACAGACAGATATAATATACAGACAGACAAAAATACAGACACCAAGTGCAGAGTCAGAAAATACAGACAGTTACAGGGTGAAAAAAAAATGTGGTAAAAACAGACAGACAGTACATACAAACAGAACGAAAAAAACGGGATAAGTGCACAGACAGACAGACAGACAAAAACAGGGTGTACAGGCAGAAGATCCAAACAGACTGCACACACAGACAAAGTACAGACGGACAGAGCGAAGAGAGAGACCAGAGAAACATCGAGAAAAAACAATATAATGACAGACAGAAGAAACAGATGGAAATAGTACACAGACAGACAACTAGACAAACAGATTTAGAGCGTACAGAAAGACAGAAGAAATAGTGAGACAGACAAAAGAAAAAGAGAAAGAGTGTGTAGATAGCCAGAAAAAAAAAAACAGACGGAGTATACACATGGCAGAAGTAAACAGAATGGACAGGTGGAGTGTGTAGATGGACAGAAGAAACAGACGGAGTATACACATGGCAGAAGTAAACAGAATGGACAGGTGGAGTGTGTAGATGGACAGAAGAAAACAGACGGAGTATACACATGGCAGAAGTAAACAGAATGGACAGGTGGAGTGTGTAGATGGACAGAAGAAACAGACGGAGTATACACATGGCAGAAGTAAACAGAATGGACAGGTGGAGTGTGTAGATGGACAGAAGAAACAGACGGAGTATACGCATGGCAGAAGTAAACAGAATGGACAAGTGGAGTGTAAAGGTGGACAGTGCTGTTTTGTGTCCGTGGGAATGATGACGTCACATAGGTCAGCACGATGTGCTCCACAGCCCTTCAGACTGGACAGGGGTGGACATCGACTCTGTGTGTGTGTGTGCGAGTGTGTGTGTTAGTTAGTTTCAAATTTAACGTCTATCCACTCTAGGTGATAGACGGGGAAAAAAAAAACAAAAAAAAAAAAAACCAACCAACCAAACAAACAAACAAACAAACAAACAAACAAACAAAAACTTACATCAATGAAAACAGTCAAACAAAACCCTCATGATAAAGTGATAAAGCGAGAAAGCTACAAATGGGTTTGATATGGGAGAGTACAGTGAGAGGTAGGGGACGGATAAAGCCAGAAAGCTACAAATGGTTTTGATATGGGAGGGTACAGTGAGAGGTAGGGGACGGATAAGGATGGTCCTTTCGTATGTTATGTAAATTTAGTAGTAGGTTAATGATTGACTCACTTAAAAGTAACCTCATAAGTATGAGTAAATAAATGTAAGAAACTATAAGTACTTACTTATTGGACTCTTTGATAAAGAAATAAAGAATTCATAGGTTAATGCTGGTGATTCGAAAATATTTGTAATAGTATATGTAGAAAGTATGGGTATAAATTGTTTGATAGCGGAACATGAGATAATATGATCAACTGTGATGCTCTGTCCACAAACACATGGGGCATTTTTACTAAATTTTGTTGTAAAAGCATCGACTTTCCACTTATACATAAGGGACGTATAACTTCCTGCTGATGTGGGAGTGTGTTTTTAAGTTTGCAATACTAAAATCTGCGTAAATAAGCTTTTTGTGAGACTTTCTAAAGTAATTCTGGAAATGGTTCCAAGCAAATGATTCCACTATACTATATTGTTCTTGAACCGTAAGTGGAAAATCTATCCTGAGAGACTCTGAAGTACATTTTGCACCTTGTTTTGCAGCTCTGTCTACTTTGTCGTTATAATAAAACGAACAGTGTGACGGTATCCAGCAGAAAGTAATTGCCGTGCCTTGTATAGAGAGAACATGAATTAAACAGCTAATTTCAATTATCATTTCTGATCTATTCTGCAGTTTTAATGATTTCAGTGCCTGAAGCACAGACTTTGAATCAACACAAAAAGTACTTGAAATATAGATCGTGGGAAATTTAGAAGATAATTTAACGCCATTAATATTGCAGTAAGTTCCGCAGTAAAAACCGATTTATTTTCCCCCAGTGAAAAACATTTCTCTACTTTTAAATCAGGTATCAAATAAGCAGAGCCCGCATTTTTCTGGATTAATGACCCATCTGTGTATACTTTTAAATATGAAATTTAGCATTACTTGCCACTATATTTATATTGTCATTCTTTTTTAAATCAGTGTGGTCAATATCAAAATAGGCCCTTTGAAGTTCCCAGGATGGTGTAGGGAAGAAAGACGGCCTTGCAGATACAGACTTTTCGTCTACAGTAAAGCCCGTGGCTTGCCTAAGCTTAGATGTATACGTTGCCAAAGTAATCTGAGAGGATATTGTTTTTGCACGTGTAGGAAAGTCGACATCTGATCTCATTTTAATTTTCATTTTTCACATCATTCTTAACTGGAAAGCTTCTTATCACAAATTTCGTGGCAGCCACTTCCCTTGATCATCTAAGGGTAAAATCTGAGCTTCATTATATGTTCGAGACAAGATGCATGGGTGGGAAGACCCATTGCAAGTTTAAGCGCTTTGCATTCTATACTTTGAAGCTTCTTTAACAGATATTTTGGTGCATTAAAAAACACTTTTTGCGCATATGTTAATTTTGATCTTATTAGACATTTACATAGATAAATTAGAGTGGACGTGTCTTGTCCCCACCTCTGTGTACTCACAATTTTGAGAAAATTTAAAGTTTTCCTTGCTTTTGTCAGCAAATTAATCTATGTGTTGATTCCAAGACATTTTCGATGTGAGGTTAACGCCCAAAAACTTGATTTGTGAAGCATAATTAAGAACTAC
>CM031629.1:42613155-42633155 GCA_018398815.1 Conus ventricosus | reverse complement strand
TTGTGTTGCTACCGGCCGGCAGAGCCGCCGTCATTTTACATTGGAGGACCGTGCCGCGCAGACGTGGGAGAGGACTGTGTTGTGCAGGCGTTCGAGAGAAGTGATTTTACTAAAAATATTTATGTCTCAAGACAGCATTTCTTCCCAATTAGAGAGAGAAATTGTGGAATCACAAGTTGCTCATCAAAATCTATTAGATTTCTCAACACAGCCATCAACTTTAATTCTACCTGACATGGATCGCGATTCTACTTTTCAACAAGCTCAAAATCTCCCATTACCGCCACCAACACCCGGCGGAATTGTGGACAGAGGAAGAAATGTTTATTTTGGTGGAGAATCAATACTACTTTAAAAAATGATAGAAAAGGTAAAAGAAACTTGGGGTAAGTGGCTCAAAAAGAAATGTGGATATTCTGATGATCATGCTCGTAAATTGCGTGCTGTTTCAAAAGTGCTTTTTAGGTATCCTCAGTTTTACATGTTGGTCTCCCCTTCAGTTTTATTTTCAGCAAGTTAAAACAAATTCACGCCATGCTGCAAAACCCTGAATTTGGAGACTATTGGAAACAACCTCTCAGTCTGCTTCCGACAACTGCCCTGCAATCCTCTCAGTGAATGCCACAAACACATGACGGGGGGCCTAAAAATAGTACCGGTTTTGCAAAACCGCTTGGCTATTGATCGTGTGAGCAGTTTCCCTTCGTCGTCTGACTGACTTTAGCCGTGCCTACGCTTCGCTTCACCTCTAAAGGCTGCTTTTAGGCAGCCGCCGATAGCACTGAAACAGATCCTGTGATTATTGATTTGGGACTCTGATAGGTGCTTTGGTGGCTGTCTCGAATTTACGAAGTTCAAGTGCGAACACAAAAAGCCCCTCTTCACATTTTCCTGCAATCACCCCCCCCATCTATTGTGTGTGTGTTTGTTTGTGTTTGTTTGTGTTTGTTTGTTTGTGTGTATGTGTGTGAGAAAGAGCGTTCTGTCCTACAAAGCAATGCAAGTAATCCAGGCCAAAAGGCCTGCTATTGATAACATAGTTTATTAAACCACCCCCTGCCCACTCACGCACATATATATAACTTCTTCAGTTTCTTACACTATTAACGTCCGCGGGACTGAGCCCTTGCTACTTTTCTAGTATGCTCTTCTACTTCTAGCTCTATTAATAAATCAGAACAAACAACTGGCTTTCCATCTTGATTAGTTATTTTTACATCCAATGAATTTATAGTATCCCAAATTAATTCTTTAAATTGGCTGTCTCCATCAAAACTATATAACTGATAATCGCAAAACCCCGCCCTAGTTGGTAGCAAAACCTTTAGAACTGTAGACGGATAGCCAGCAAACAAATTAGCACATGTTTTTAACTCTTGTAAATGGACATACAACATTGGGTTCACGAGAAAATCAGATGGTCTATTACCTAAATATTTATAAATGCCCATTCTACAAGGCCGTGTGTGCTGAAGCTATATGTTTCACCACTGCCATAAAAGCCTAAAATTCTAGCAAGGCTTCTAGGAAAAACATACTCCTTTTTTTCTTTAAGTTCTGGAAAATTTATAGTTATTTTGAGGTTTGCTTCGTTAATTGTTAACAATATACTATATTCGCTAAGTACTTCTTTTAAAGAACAAAAGTTGTAGTAGCCATCGGGTATTTTTAAATGTTTTAATATATTGCCTTGTTCGTCCTTAACATCCACCCAGTTATTCTTATCTTTTTCAGATATGTTAGCCCACATAACTTTAAACCCATTTCTCTAAGGGCAACCCTATAATTACCGCGCCTATTGTCAATTGGGGTTGTTAAGAACACACGTTTCTTTTGGGTTGGTTTATATAGATGCGCATCTTTTTTTATAACTATTTAAAAAATTAATTTAAAAAAATGGTAGCTTTTGAATATATTGAACATGCTTCTTACAATGTAGGAGCGTTTTATAACCCAAATCTTTGGACTTCAGTTTACTAACCATTGCAGTAGATTATCATATGGCTTCCAAGTCAGACTTGTAAACCCACTAACTAGATATTTAAATCCGCCAATAAGAATGATAGAGTGCCATCAGCATGGACATCCCACCCCTATGGCTTTTTTTCAGAATCAGTTAATTTTGCCATTTACTGCGCAACTGCTGGCTGCGGTGTTTCATATGCAAACCATTTTAACCATCCTAATCTTTTAGTAAGGTCAGTATATAACTTTCATGTTTATTACCAGTACAGACGCATACTAACCGAACTGCAAGTGCCCCTCCCCAACGACAACGGCGTTTTATCCATTCAACAGTCCAATGGACAATAATGCATATGAAAGAATCTGCAACGAATTTAACATTGATCCTTCAACTGACTTTAGGTCAAAAGTTAGACCGCAATCATGGGTTAGGCACATTGTATTTGTGGGGCGATACGTATAGAATATAATTATGACTACTGGCCTGGCACACCTCTTTCAATTAAACACACAAGTTCGATTAGGGTCAATTGAACAAAAACAATCCTAATGCTTGGACAACATTTATCTTAGATAAAAGTAAAGGTCTAAAATCCCAGGAGTGCAAAGACTTAATGACTCCATAAGGACATACGTTTGGTGTGTATTAGGAGCGCAAGCACAGACCAAGTCTAGCATCGTGGATCAATCTACAGGATTTGACGCCAGAAAACAATTTCTAGTTAATTTAGAAGATGCTATTAACTCTGCTGTTGATTTGCCTGCAAGCATACAAAGGTATCAAGACGTTCTTGCACATGCTAGGTCAAAGGTTGACTATGTTGTGGGTTTATGGATTATACATGCTACCCTCTGACCTTAGACTACAGATTGGCATGATACAGAATTATAACAATGAAATCCTCATTAGCTGGAGACGACCAAGATTTTAGGGCACAATAAATGGTTAAACACAAGGCCCGCTCCATCCATTTTTAAAGAAAGTACCTAGCCCTGAAGAAAGCGATCCAGTTATAGGCCCCACAGCCAGAAAGCAGCCCAGAAAGCACTCCGCCTGTTAATGTACCTCACACTGACAGTCACCACTAGCGAAAAGACAGCCCTTGTTGTGTTTTTAACTTTTACTGGATTAGCTATACTTTATTTCACTAAAAATTAACCCAGCAGTTAGCACTCCTAACGTCCACAGATGGTGGGCCCATATAACAGCCACCTTACCTATAGTAGACAAAACCCAACTAACAACACTGCCTATTATGCCGGGCAGAGCATTCAGCGCTTTGGCAGCTAACTTCTTTAATAAGTTAGCTAGATGGTGTAATTGTTTTCTAATCCAACTTTTACCAGGCTGAGGTGTTGGAGGCGTTACTGGTCCGGTTGGCGCACTACTGTTAAAGCATAAACGAGTGTAGAGATAGCAAAACCCAACAGCTGTTAAAAATACTAACTATTGTAATCCCTGTTCTCTGAAGAGAGTCCTTATTCTTTCAGCTAACGTAGTGTTTTCATAAAGTATTCTGTTTTATAGTTTCTCTTATTCTGCTTGTTGTGATGCTAGCTGCGCTCTGTTAGTAGACAGCGTTTCTAACCTAGCCGCCCTTTCTATCATTAAATCTGTATTTTCTACTGTATTCTAACCTTTTCTTCTTGCCCTAAATGTTATCGTCTGCATCAGCCAGGTTATTTTTTTCTTCTTCTATCTCTCTATCTAGCTCGCCTAGTTTTGCTAAATTGTTTGTTAGTTCACCCCTTATTGTCCGCAGAGCAGCATTAAGCCCCAAGATTTCACGCATAGGCAATGGTGAATCTTCAATTGTTTTTAACTGCGTTCCTCATTAAAACTCGTCTCAATTTCTGCTATTAGTTCATCTGCTGTTCGATTTAATTTCTTGAAGAGGTATGTTTTGTATTTTAGATTGTGTTGGCAACTCTTGCCCCAAGTTTTGTAAAAGACTCACAGCCTCAGGCCTTAAATCGTCAATAAAGTTTAATTGCCTTTGGTCAACAACAGGGAGAATCTCTAAGAATTGTGGCCCTGCTTAAAAAACTGGGTTGGGTCTGGTTTTGCAGTAAGCCGGACACTCTTTCCTTTACTGGTTCTTACATACAAATGATTATTTTTATCTGTTGAAAAAATCAGAACCCTAAGTGCTCCTGGCTGCTCTCGCCCCAATGATATATAATGATTCAATTCTATCTAGCAATTGTATTTGGCTTAATCCTACTCCTTGACCTGCTGCTGCTCCTTCAAGCTCTTCTTGCAATGAGGGCCTACTTCCTCATCATCTTCTGTCTTCTTCAATAGGATCAATCGGGTCAAAATCTTCATCCATATTTTTTTATTTATATTCTTTTTTGTTTTATAAAAAATGAACTCATATTGTTGTGACCTCGATCCATATGAAAAGAGAAGGAACCCACGGCGTAAAAGGTATAAGGCAGACTGTAATTAGTGTAAATACTCCATCAACAGTTCAGCCTGGACAAACTTTAATAGTTATGTTCCCTGATCATGGCGCTGATGATGTTATAATGCCAGGCACTGCTAAACTATCATTCAATAGATATTACATCGGCAGATCCTATTGCTACTGTGTTGCTAATTTAGGCAGAGCAATATCGTTAAAACATATGGTAATCAACTGGAGGCAGAGAAGTCTTTTTACTAGGCGAGGCAGACATTTTTACCCTCTATTCTGATCTATGGTTGCCTAAAAAAGAAAGGAAAGAGAAAGTTTATCAGGAATACAAAGTCCAAACGGTCTCAAGCACAGGCTTAAAGCGGAGGATGCAAAGGGTGATGTTAAAGATGAGGCAGTAGGCAGAAGCATTTGGCAACAGATCTGTATCCCTCTAGATTTTGAACTGTTAAAGACGATATGCCATATTACCAAGGCGCACTAAAAGAAAAAACTTACTTATGGATGACATTTAATCCTAGCGAGTCTGTCGTTCTGTCTGAAGATCCTGAAGCTAAATACACAGTCAGCGACATTTCTCTTGAGTTTGATGTTGTTACTAACCCCGAACTGGCCAGAACAATTTTAACCCAGTATAAAAATAAACGGTTATTTATTATGAAAGGGTTATACACTCCATTACAGAAAATAGAAACAAGCGGGACACTCTCTGGAACATACATCTAAATCAGTCTCTAAAGTCTTTAAAAGGAATTTTTTGTTCTTGTTACTGAAGAAAAAACTCCTTTTCAGAGAGAATCAGAAAGCGTTTTATAATCCAAAAATTGAGAAGGTTGACTGTGTAATAAATGCAAGTCTGATCATGTATTCAGGTCGTGGACTTTTACTCACCAACACTTTGAGGAAATAAGAAAGTTGTTCACTGGAGTAGGCAAAGAGATCCTGCAGTTGATCGTGTATGTAAAAAAAAAACTTTGTCTTTATGATGTAAGACTCGAAGACCACTTAATAAGTAAATATGTCTGTGGTTGGACTTTAGATCCACATTTGACAATAGGCTGTTTGGAAGTGGAGAAAGGATAGGGCAAGATGGTATACAAATAAATATTCGCAAGAAAGCAGACGGAGAACGCCACAATACAAATGCATGTTTTTATGGTTTGTGATGCTCAGTTAAACATTGAAAGAAAACAGGTTAAAAGGCGTGACTTGTTAAAATGCAGAAGAAATATTCTAATAAAAACAGATGGATAGCTTGAAGTTTCTGCCAAAAGATCCGCACTGTTCTCTTATCTGCGGGATTACTGGGTGTGGAAAACTGTATTCGTACTTGATTTGTTACAAACAATATACAGGTTTCATTACGAGCACATAGTTATATTCTGCACAACCATTAAGCACAACAAGTCTTACAAAGAAAGGAGTTTATTTGGACAGACGATAATAATATTTTAGTTGATCCTAGCGACAAACTGAGCGACTGTTTTAGAACATTAATAGACTATTTGAGGGAAACTGAAAACGCTGTTTATTAATTGATGACTGTTCAGCTGAACGAGACATTGTTAAAAAAAAGAAAAGCTCTGTCAAAGCTAGCCTTTAGCGGCCGCCACCCCTTAGTTTCCCTGTGTGGCTCTTACTCAAAAATACAATGCTGTCTTAAAGACTTAGATCACAGTTTAAAATCGGTTGTATTATTTACACTAAGGACAAGATAGTTTTTGAAGAATGTTTAAGTGAAAATTATATAATAAGGGACAAAGATGAGCTAAAAAAAATAAAAGAACAGTTAGAAAAATCTAAGCACGCTAAGCTATGCTTACGGACTGACCCCCCAGTTCAATACGTTTGTTTATTATAATTTGTTTATTATTGGTTGCTTACAACAATTTGTTTATTATAATTGTTTATTAAAAAAGAATGTCTCGAGGGCCAGAATCAAAAGCGCAGCTAGCTCCTAAATGCACTGCAGTAGAGCTAAAAGACCTAGGAGACACAACTGAGTTTGATCTAATAGGAGTGCCGGGAATGTTTATGGATTTTGAGTACACAGTGACGGGGTTTACAAACGAACAGAAATTGAAGACAAAAAACGGCAGCAACATCCTGCCCTAGAAGAGATAAGAAATTTAAGAGCAACGATTTTGGCAAACGTGAATACAAACTTCATAAAAGAGAGAATGCTTGGGCGCTGCTTCCTGAAATTGACTGGAATTTAAAGTTTGAACTACGAAGCCCCAATGTATACTATGATAAGAAAAACAATTTTAGAAAGGCTTAAAATGCAGGCCCCTTTCTTGTCAGCTTAGTTCCAGGAACAAACAGAAAAAACAGATTAAAAATAACTAAGCAGGGTTCTGAATTTATGCTACAGAGAAAGAAGTCCTTAGCTGAAGTGGGGAGCGACACCGTCGGCTTAGAATTTACCCCAAAACTAGAATCACTGCCTAGGCAAATGACGATGATTTTTCGTTTATTTATTACTCCGAGGGAGGGCGATACTAGTTTGCCAGAACATACGCTAATCAGAGGTATACAAATAAAGGCTGAAAACTTGGATGCCCCTTTTAGGCTAGTTATTGTTATTACTAAAAACGGAGATGAAATAAACGCCCTTGCATCATCGGGACAAGTTTACTGTGATGGTTGACAAAGACAAACTAACAGTACTCGACTTTATTTTAATTAAGTATGTTGATTTTATTGCGTTTACTCGTTGATGAAGTGCTGCCAGAAGGATTACTAAGAAGATATATATAAGATTAATTAATAAAAATAATCTTATTTAAAAAATGAGGTTCAACAGTTTAGATTAGAGCAAAAACTGAACTTCAAAAGGAAATAGAAAGCGACTTGGATAAGTATAGAGTTACTAGAAAGAAATATGCTAAAGCTTTAAATACTCTTTCTTATGTAATTACTGGCTCATCAGCTGTAGCTAGCGTAAGTGCTGGTTCTAGTGTTGCTGTTTTAGCTGCTGGGGTCGGAGCGCCAGCCTCTTTAGCATTAGGAGGCCTTGGTTTTAGGTTTAGGCGCCATGTCTATGATTGTAAGTGCTGTTTAAAAAAATTAACTCCTAAATTACAAAAGCACACTGCATTTTTAGCCCTAGCATCAGCAAAACTTTGTTCATTAAGATTAAGAATAAGCAAATCATTAACGGATGAAAACATTACAGACGAAGAATTTCAGAAGCTTATGGCTGACGGTGAGGATTACAGACGACAGAAAATTGAACTTCAAAAGGAGTGGAGAAAGACTTTTACTTCACGACAGGTAGACACTGATGCAATTAAACAAAACATTGAAAAACAAACACAACGATCGGTTAAACCCAAAATAGAGCAAAAAAAAAAAAGTTTAATAAATAACTATTTTTTTTTGTTAGCCTACTGTGTTTGGTGGACAACTTGCAGCTCTTCGCGAACAAAGGCTCTTTTAGGGCAGGCTTTTTAGGCGTAGTAGCACCGCTAGACGAGAGAGTCTCTCTTAAATAATACACGGGAGGGGTTGTTTTCATGATTTTTTTCAACTTCATATACATCTATGCTCCATTTTAGGATCTGTCGCTCTAATTCTAACATCACCTTCTGCCTCTCCAGGAGCATACAAGTATCTTACTTTTAGTCCAAACGGCAAGAGTTTTTGAGTCCCCTGCGTATCTTCAGTAATGCTAATTTTTTTTAATTTGATGCGTTTACTGGTTTAAGACCTGTTGCTTTAAATTCTTCATTGTTCATGGCGCGTAAAACTGCCGGCAATCTCCTAACCCATTCTGTGTTGCGTTCTCTGTCCATAATTTCTCTGTGATATTGATAGGTAAACAGGCGTTCAGCTAGATTCTTATTAAAGTTTTCTACTAAGGCTTGTGATCGATGGTTGCCTGGAATCCCTCTCTTAACTGTAGCATGATGTTTTAAAAACAATTGGTTTACAGAACCTTTGAACTCTTTTCCATCATCAACTTGAATCATTCTAGGATACTTTAATGGACCTCTCATGTATATTTGTTTTTAAAGCCACAGCCACAGCAGTTGAGCTTTAATCTGTTAAAGGTTCGGCGTCTTTATATTTTGAAGCCATGTCAACAACTGTCACAGCATACTTAAACTTTTTTCTTCTAACTTTGTCATGTGGAAGATACAGCAAGTCCATCTGGGGGGTGTCATTAGGAACTGAGTTAACAAATCTAGGCCTTATTATTCTTTTTGGGGCAGGCAGATATATTTGCCAAATTGCTTGTTTTGAAAGCCAGTCTTTCGAATCTGATTCAGACACTCTAGCAGCTTTACTTAGTTTTTCAATAGCAGTCTTTCCTTTCCAATATCCTTTAGGAGAATAATATATTTTGTACTTGTCCATAATAAGGACTGTATTTTAATTGGATTTTAAATTGTTTGTGCAAGAATATAGATTGCTCCCATAGCACCCACAAATAAAAACCAATTTCTGCTATTTTCTGTTCTTCTGATGGCTCATAAAAGTCAGACAGTTCTGGCGGTGGCGATGTTAGAAACTTCTTTCCTGCCCACTAAGTAATACTCATTCATTGCCTCATCAACGTCTGTAAATGTGTGCTCTGCATGCCCCTGTTCCCTTAACTTTTTATTAATAAAGTCTAAGTGAGCAATTCGTCTTTTCTCATAAGCATCTCTTGCCTTAGCTAAATTTTCCATTGCCTTGTTATGTCTTGCTCTTTCTTCATCAGGCCGCAATTTACTAAACATATAATTGCTTCCAGAGAAGGCCAAAGCGTTAACAATAGCTCCTCCAACCATCATAACTACTCCCGCCATCTTTTTATAAATTAATATTTTCTAGATTAATCTTTCTATGCACTAATATTTTCTGGGATAATCCCCTGTTTTAAAAAGAAAGTCTTTTGACGCAATCCCTGCAGTAATTACAACTATAACCTTAACAACGTCCTCAATGTCTAACCTTCCTAGATCTGCCGGCTTCATTTTAACATGTTTTTTGATAGCACGCTATAGCCTATACTAAGGCCGCTAATTACAGCAGAATGGTAATCGTATGATAATCTTTTTTTTACTCATCTTTTTATTAACTAAAAAAATAATTAAAATAATCATAATACGAAAGGCTGTCTATGTGCTTTTTAATCAAATAATCTTTTGTTGTTAAAGCTAAAAATAAGGTTGCAACTAGTTTTGGCGAATCTTCTATCTTTCCCATGTTTGGCGGTTTTATTCCTAACAAACATTTTGCAAGGGTTGAATAAACTATAACGCCAACGATAGGCACTGCATAATTAACCAGCGTTAAACTCATGGTTTTAAAAGTATTATATTATTTTTTATTGCTTTTTAAAAATGGATTGTGACGAACTATTAAAGTGTGAGGAGCAAGCAGGCTACTCAGCAGACAACTGCCATAAAGAAAGATTATACTCTCTGGCTGCGTGTGGGAAAACTAGACAGTATTTAGGTGTTGAACTAAGTATTGAGCAGATCCAGCAACTGCCTACTTCAGACGTTGAAAAATACTACGCTAGGTACGAAGCACAGCTAGGGTCGAAAATGGTTAGATCAGTGGGTCAGACAATGATTAGTTTATATGCTAAGTTAGTAAGTAAGATGGCGCCAGTTGATTCAGAAGAAGATTTAAAATATGACTTATCACAAGATCCGGTTTTAAACAAGTCACTAGAAACTCTTGCATGCGACATGTATTACAAATTTGGAACTATGCTATGTCCATTCATCATGGGGTTAATTACTTTTAATCATATTAATTTTGATCAAATTAAATTAATCGCAATAAAAAAAATGAGCGATCAGGAGAAGAAGACGCCGCAGGACAACCGCAGGACAGACCGCAGGAGCAGAATGCACCACAAATGAATGTACCACAAGTGAGTAATGGGTTTCTAAAACTAAAAATCCTGGACGTATTGAGGCTGGGGCGTAAACTAGCTGAATGGAACAGACTGCAAAAAGCAAACCCAAACAGCAAAACAAAAATTGTTAGATAGTAATACAACATCGCCGTCAGTACCAACACCCCAATTAACAAAAACACAATCACAAAACAAACGATAAGATGTATTATTTGTATTGGCTGCTGTTGTTGTTGGCGGGGAGTTTTTAGCATGCAAATGTCTAACGCCATACTTAGCAGCAAAGTTACAAACCCCCACAAAGCCAGTAAAAGAAGAAGAGTCAGCTTCTGCAAAAAAAAGTGCAACCTCCTGCTGTAGATCCATTTTTTTATGGAATAGTTTTTAAGAACTAGATAAAGTACAAGGTTAAGAACTAGATAAGTACAAGTTAAGTTAGTTATAGAAAGTACTTTTTAAGTTAAGTGCAAGTAAATTACAAGTTAAATGTAAGTAAATTATAAGTTCTTGTTAAGTAATAGTTAAGTTCTTAAGTAAGTACTAGTTAGGTTCTTAAATAAGTACTAGTTACGTTCTTAAGTTAAGTACTGGTTAGGTTCCTAAGTTAAGTACTAGTTAAGTCAGTCAAGTTAATCTTTTAAAGTTCTCCAATGCCCTACAGCATATGAAACTCAGACTGACATGAGTTCTCTTGTTATTGTTAGAGACTAGTGATTTCTTGTTAACAGCAGTTGTGGGTTTTCTTGATGAAGAGTAGAGCGCAGATTAACATTTGTGTGATGAAATACTTTGTTTTCAAAGAGAGCTTGCTTGTAGTTGTCGTGAGATATATTTTTTTTCACAACTTCTTTACTTATGCCCTTAGCCTTCTTCATTACAGAAGTCTGGCTGGCAACGCTATACATCTTTGACCGCAAACCAACATATTCTTTGATAACTGTCCCATTAAGTTCATCCTTCATCTTTCCAATTACTTTCTTGTTAACAGTTGAATGTAAAGGCGAATCTTTTGGATAGTCGCATGTGTCGTACCACCCATCGGCTCCTTTAGCCACCTCAGTTTCTAAGTCTTTGTAAAAGTCTTCTGTGGGGACGTCTAGAATAAAAGAGTCAGTGTCTGTGTAAAGGACTCTTGCTTCTGGTACAGTGGTTTAAAGTAGTCGTACAGAAATTCTAACATCAATAACTTTGACAGCTCTAATACGGTGAAACCGATAAACACCGGCTTGTCCAACTTAACATCCTTTTTCTTCATCATAATGCCAACCAGGCTGTCGTTAAATCTTCTAAAGTCTTGATAGTTAGGTTTAGAGGCAAACTTAATTGCTTGGTTTTCTTTTGTAACTAATTTTTATCTTTACGTTTGTGTGGATTTTCCATGGTTTTGCCAAAACAGCTGTTGTTCATCAGTTTAAAGAAGTCTTTTTCTGAAGCATCAGTGGCTTGGGTTCTAAGATCAGTATTCTTCTTGATGTATGGCCTCATAAAAGGTTCTTGGTCAAAAGCAATGATTCTATGAACAGCAGTCAGTTTCAGCCCGTGTCTTAGGTAAAACTGTAACAGTCTGTAATGACAAACATATTTAGTCTTGTGTCTAAGATTAGGCACAAGTTTAGGAGGATCGATAGGACTCATCTTTAATCTTTCTGCAGCCAGAGGATAAATCGTTGTGGAGATCGTGTAATTCTTTAGGATATTCTAAGTCTACTTCCAAGATTACCCCTATTGGATTATCAGGCGGAAGCTGTGACAACATACTTAACACAGTATTAACATCATGAGGTCCTTTTATCATTGTAAAGTTTCTCAGTGGAAGCGGCTGACTCATGGCCCATCCATACAGATTGTTGGCGTCTAAGTACATTAAATAGTTGGACGGTTTAGTGGGATCATAATCGTCTAAATACTTGTTGTTGGCTTTGCAGTAAGGATGTGAGGCCATGCTAATACCTCCCCTTAAACCATCTTCAATCATCTGAAGTGTGGGCAGATCAGATATTAAGTCAATCTGGATGTTTGTAGACTTTAAGAAAGCATCCCAAGAAAGGCCTGGGGCAGAGAGTAATGTGATGAGTCTAGACAGTAAAAGTTTCATGCATGTAAATCTGTAATTCTGAAAGACGTCTGCTAATTAAACACACGTCAGCCATCAAGTAATGATCGTGATAATCCCCCATTGTTTCACAGTGTAATTCTGTCCAGGCTTTCTGAGCGTATTCAAGTCAGCATCAGTTATGTCTTTACCTCTAAGACTAGAAAAGAAAGCGCCTTTAGGAGGAAGTGAGTCTTCGTCAAACCTGTCCCACGAGTTCATGTATTCATAAGGATAAACTCCTTTGCGCACTAAAGATGGATCAAAATTGTTAGTGATTGGAAAGTCTTGCAGAGATCCCGCTAACTTTCTACACTACCATCAGATGTTGGGCTGAGTCATAAAAGGATAAACAATCAAGAGTAAAAGTCATATACTTTTCTGAAGACTGTGCAATGCAGGTAACTCTCTTATATTCAGAAGTCACTGCTTGCATGATAAAATGAGAATCGTAGCCTCGTAAGTTATGAAAGAAGATGGGGAGTTTCCATGTCTTAGGATCAACCTTAAGTTGAAGATTACAATTGTTATGTGCGGCTCCTCTAAATTTGCCAGTAATGTGATCGTGGTCTCTTACTGCGCCGCCTAATAATTCTCTGTTACATATCCAACAGTGTGTAGATGAGTCATAACGTTTCTTGATCTTCAGGAGTCATAACAATGTCTGAAAGATTTAGTTGGTTGGAGTAGTGATTGCGAACTTGTTTCAATCTGCTCTAAAAATTACTAGCTGGCGTTAGGACCTCTGTAAATCTCTGGTGTTGTGTGTTGGCCGTCTGACCTAACAACAATAAACGCATAAGAACAGATCTGATGGTGGGTTAATAACGTTGTTTTTTGTTTTTTGCTGTTGTGGACCGTAGTACTGCGGCAAGAGCGATTCAAAGTCAGCATAAACCACGTACGGGCTCATCTGCATTTTGTGTACATTCTTAAAACTAACTTTAGACCCCGGTTAGGTGTGAGGAGTTTGGTTTCACAGTCTACAAAACTTTTACAAAGTTTCTATGACTGGCAGCTGCTTCTATAGTTGGGATTCTGACTAAACATCTTCTACAAAGCCCTTGTTTAGCATGATCCTTTGATGTAAAAACGATAAGTCTGCTTATTGTTCTAATTAATACATAATGACTCTTTGTACTATCTTTAAACAGTATCAAGTCTACATGTTTGTCAAGTGATTCACCTAAAGTAGGAGCGTTGGGAGAAGCCCTTAGAGGCACTAGATTAGCTTCTACAGACCATGTGTATACGTTTACAGTGATTGGTTTGTTTGCTCTTCAAACTGAGATATACTTTCTATACTTACTGAAAGGCTATTTTTATCAAAGTTCAGTTCTTGCTTATATTGTTTTATAATTGGAAACTCTGTTTGCATGATTTTTAACAGGATGTAAGTGCGCTAAAACACACCACATAAAACACATGTTGTCAGAATTATGTATGTTTAAGACTGCTCGTTTTAACTCTAACTCTTTTGGGAGAGAAATGTAAGAATTGCCGACTATAGGATAGAACTTTGTTTGTCTTAATCTTACTTCAAGGACTGTCCCTTCAGACCAGCCAGAACCCCTTAACTTTGCCTCCTCACTTGCATGGGTTAAACTGTGTAAGCATGTAGTCAGCCAGTTAGAGTTAAAGTCATGATAGCTGATTACTTCTTTCTGCCTTGTTGAAACCCAGACTGGCATGTTAGTATCATCAGGCGTTATATAATCAATCAGAACAGCCAACAACACTTTTTTCTGGCGGCTCCATCTGAAGAAACTCTGGGATTTTTAGAGATAGCATGTGCTACGCTTTCATGAACATTTGTGGGGTTAATGATGTCCATGTCTACTTCGCTAAACGTATTGCTTAATTGTTTGTCACTGCTAAATATTTCTTCCATCGTATATAGTTTTCCGTCCTCGGATTTACTTGTGGTCGTCATTTTTAAAGCCAAAATATTTACGTAAATCAAAAAAATAAATGTATATAAAAGTAAGTAAACGCGCTTTTTTATTCTTCACCTAAGCGTTGCAACACTTCAGACATGTTAACCTTACAATAACGCCAGCCAGCATTTTAGCTTTTTTTTGATCACTACAGTCAATGTTCATCACTTTGATTGCTTCGTTTAAATAGTTCACTATGATCTTTTATTATATTGTCTACATCATTCTCAAACCCAAATTCACTAAAATCAATGTTTAACGCTTTCATGTTTCATCAAATAGTTCATTACAATTCTTTAAATCAGATACACTAAGTTTGGCAGCCATTTTTAAATCTAAATAAATAAAAATAATTGTAAATTCAGCTGTTATTCATAGTTCACCTTTTCTAATTGTAAAAACTGTTCAGGTTTAAAGTAACAGTTTTCTCCTTCAAGATCATCAGACACATGCAAGTCAGCATCTTCAGGGGCAATATTATCAAGTAAAATGGCAAAAAACTTTATAATTGGTTTAGGACAAGACTCTGAGATTTTACTAATGGCTTCCATTACGCTTTCTCGTATAGTTAAACTTTCAAAAGTTCTGTTATAAATTCATCAAACACGGTCTTTAACTCTTCTTTATCAACTCCTGCACTAATCGCCCACCAAAATCATCAAATATTTCTTTAAGCGTTATAACTACGTGGGGGTTCATTTTTTAAAACCAGATTAAAATCATAAATACAAAATTAAGTAAGTAAGCCGCTCCTCTTCAGTGGAGCATTTGTTGTTGTTAGTCGTAAAATTGATCTTCATTAAAGCAAATAGTTACTCCTTCGGGGCCAGTAGAAACAGTTAGATTAGCATCTTCAGAAGCTATATAATCAACTAAAATGGCAAATAACTTTATAATTGGTTGGGGCCAAGAATCTGGTATTTTACTGATAGCCTTCTTCACGCTTTCTCGCTTGTCTATTCGATTAAAAAGATCAGTAATTAATTTTTCAAACCTGTTCTTTAACTGATCTTTATCACCCTCCCTATCCCAATCCAACTCGTAAAGTATATTAATAATCTCTGTAGCTAGTTCGACCTTCATTTTTTAAACCAAATATAAACAACAATTAAAAAATTAATTAATTCTGTAAACCCTTAATTCTTATATCCTTGGAGAGAATGTAAATATCTTTGTTCACGATCACCAAATCTTATCTAGCACGTAAGCCCCCGTTTCAATGTACTAAATTTCGTCAATTTTAGAGGTTTTGGCATAGTAATTTTGTTTGTAAAACAGGTGTTAATTTTGGCCAAAAGTGACATGAGATGGACGTGATTTAGATGTGAAAAGGGGGGTTTTCGTGCAAAATAAGATGGGTGGTCGTGAACGAAGATATTTACATTCTCTTCAGGTGTTTTATTCTTACAGGCCTTGGCCCCTCAGAAGGGGGATGTACATGGAACGTAACAAAGTCGCATTGTGAAACTGATTATAGTAATTACAATGCACAAATGCTTCTCCGTTTGAAAGCTTTGAACATAAATACTGTAACTGTTTTACACTGTTTTCATTTGCAGATGACATTAACAAAATAAGCTTGAATAAGCAAGGTCTTGTATAAAAATTTTAGGAATATACTTTTCTCTTATATCTTGTAACTCTGGACAAGTCAATGCAAAATGTACTTCGTCTTCTCTTGACTGTCAACATAATGGACACAACAGATCAGAGGCATCTGCTTGTCCATAACGGAAATGAATGAACAAGAATATCAGAAACACCCACTCTAAATTTTGTCATCACAAACTTCAAGTGCCTGTCCATAGTCATTGACATATACGTTGGGAGAGAATGCATAATATTGAATGTTCTATAAAAACTAAACCTGCCACTGTTTTTGATATGAAAAATTCCAGTCTTGCCTCCTACAGTCAATTAGGCTTGGTTTGAAGGTACAATGAAACTGGTCATATCTCCGACACCTTGGTTAAACCATACGTGCCCGAAACCATATTCATATAATTTCGCTTTAATACGTGACACCCAGTTCATCTTGCCTGTATTATCTAGTTCTACTAGCATTCTATAAGCTTTATGGGAAATCTATGTTCAGCCATCTGAGTTAATTTGAGCTTTTGAGCTTTTGAGAGTTTCATTGAATTGGTTCTCTTTTCTCTTTAACAAATGTTTATATTCACGTCTTGCTGTACATAAAGAAATGCGATCAGGCGGAGACAAAGTACGCTTAAATTTCTTCAACATAATGCGTACATTTTTCTTTTCAGCACGACATTCTTTATCATACCAGTTGTCATCTTTCATGCACTTACCAATGTGTTTTTCTTTCTTCATAAAGTCTGCTGCATCTTTTATACAATGATTAAAAACCTCAAGTGCTTCGTTGATATCCATATCTATTAAACTGATCGCCATTTCAAACTGACTTTGCATGTCGTTTGAACAAATGTTGTCTCTAAACACTTGCTTTGGGTTTCGTCCCAATAAACTTTTTGAAAATATGAACATCCTCCTTTACACAAATCTCATTATCCTTTGGGAAGTGAATGTATAATTCCAAAGGCAAATGATCGGATTCAATTCTGTCAGACACATTCAATCTGATGCTATCAGAAACTATTGAATACAAATCAGAGGACAGCAAAAAGTAATCAGCTACAACTGTTACCATTATCAGCAATCAGCTATGTACGTGTAATGACCTTGAAGGTCATCCTGACACATACCATTCAAAATACACAGGTCAAAAACTGTAAAACATGTTAAGTAACATTTTGCCGTCATTATTGATCACACAGTCTCAGAATTTCTGTTCAAGTTCAAAGGGCCACTCAAATGTTGATCAACAAAATACACACGTTGGATTCTAAGTCACAAGAAATATTTTAGGTTCTACAATTTAAATTCTCCATTAATTACTATATACATAAACATGTTCTTTATTATAAAGCAGTCATATAAAAAAAATCTTCCAATAAAGAAACACCATTTTCACAATCAAAATGCATATAATATGGTGAGTTCTCTAGTGGTATATAAGCACAAACATACATAATGTGTCTTTCAATGCCTAAAAGGCATTTATCCAACACAAAAGCGTAAAAAAGATGAGACTCCACACATATGGGTTTAACAAAAGAACATAGCTCATTTCTTATCAAACATATGATTCCGCCCGAACGTCTTCCGTGTGCCAACAGTTTAACAGCAGTTTACAAAACAACGTGTACCCTTTAAAAATAGGCCCACTGAAAATCTTCTACAAAACGTCTCAACTAAACAGACAAAATCAAAGGAACAAAAATACGAAACAAAATCACGATCATGTATTTTGTGAGTAGTCCATTAATGTTCCAATGAAGAAAAGAAAAGGGTTTCATTTTATTACATACATTAACATCATCAAACTCATTCATCACTAAAGAGGTCAGTCTACACACATTTCCATTCGACACATCGCCAACAGAACTGTTCACGTGTATCGGCGACACAGAACCCTCGTCACAGAGTACGGGCGCACAATTCTCACGTGGCGCCAACTCACTGACGCTGTCGCGCTGTGACAAAGCAACCGGCGTCGACTCGGTGTTCGTTCCCTCTACAGCAGCGGACAAAAAGCAAGGATAAATACGGGACCGGCCGAACCCCTATTTCATTTCCACTAGACGATCACCCGAGTCCATCGTGTAACGAGTTCCGTCCACAAGGAGATGATCATGGATCATTGCGGCACGTTTCCCGTCACTTCTGGCCTGTTTAAGATGAGGGGTCAGTTTTCTTCTTATGTCTCTCACTCTTGCGGAAAAGTCCTCCCCTACAAAGATTTTGGTTCCCTTGAGTTTCTGCTTAGCTCTGAGTATGTCCATCTTCTGTTTATAAAAAAACACATCGTGCAATTATCGGGGAATCCGGTTTGGAGTTGACACAATGGACTCTATCGAATTCCATGTTGCGAGGCAGTTCCAGCTGATCAGTGATGAGCTCCCTAATAATGTCCTCACACCGCGCGCTCGTCTCATTCTCCTTCCTCTCTTCATAGAAGAGGATGTTGTTCCACCTGGACCTCCCCTCCAGGTCGTCCGCCTTCCTTTCCAGGTTGTCCACTCTCGCAGCCAGGTCATTGTTCCTTCTCTGCAGGTCGTTGTTCTGCTGTCGAAGGTTGTCTACCTCCCGTCTCAGCCCTCTCAGCTCCTCCTGCATGGCAGCATACCCCTCACGGAAAACACGTATGTCCTGTTTGACCTCGTCAACTTCCTGTCCATCGACCGAAACATGGTCATGAGGTCGGACAGGGATGGTTCCTTCACTGGCTGGTTAGAGGCGCCTCCCTGAGGGTTGACAGGTTTCTCCAGGCTGACTCTGCCACTGCTCACCCCAGTGCTGGAGAATCGGGTCTGCCTGGCGCTGTCACGGCCCTGCGAAGGGTTGGGGCCAGGGTTGCTTTCAACGTCACCACAACGGAGGAGAAGGCTCCCCCAGAATAAATACGACAGGAGAAAAACCGTCCACTCTCAGGTTCAGCTGCAGTATGGCGACTCGCATTTAAAACTTTCTTCCTACGCCGTTGAAACATGAAGGCTTGGAAGACGGGCAGGAACGAGCCACAAGAGGCCCTAAAGTCCAAGGTTCCAGATGGCATGGTTCTTCGTAAACTCGCTGACCAAATCTGGGTAGGTGTACTTCTCTAAAATCGCTGTAAACAGTGAAATATTACGGAGGGTTACAAAGTGCGACTTTACGCGCAAAACTCCAGTTCAGGCCCCCAGAGAGAGAGAGAGAGAGAGAGGAGAGAGAGGAGAGAGAGAGAGGAGAGAGAGAGAGAGAGAGAGAGA
Organism: Conus ventricosus; assembly: GCA_018398815.1. Classification (NCBI taxonomy): domain Eukaryota; kingdom Metazoa; phylum Mollusca; class Gastropoda; order Neogastropoda; family Conidae; genus Conus; species Conus ventricosus. The sequence continues at coordinate 42,614,049 of CM031629.1, read as the reverse complement.
GAGAGAGAGAGAGAAAGAGAGAGAGATAGAGAGATAGAGAGAGAGAGAGAGAGATGGAAAGACGTACTGACAGACAGGCAGAGAGAGAGATGGACAGAGAGAGAGGAGAGAGAGAGGAAGAGAGAGAGAGAGAGAGAGAGAGAGAGAGAGAGAGAGACAGACAGACAGACAGACAGACAGACAGAGACAGAGACAGACAAAGAGAAAAGCAGACAGACAAATGGGAGACAAAATGAGAGAGATGAGTGAGAAACGAAAAACTTATTGGAGAGAGAGAGAGAGAGAGAGAGAGAGAGAGAGAGGAGAGAGAGAGGAGAGAGAGAGAGAGAGAGAAGAGAGAGAGAGGGAGAGAGAGAGAGAGGAGAGAGAATGGAGGGGGCCACAGTCATTGAATAATGCGTGTGTCCGTGTGTGTCACTAAATCAATCATTTTTATTTCTAAAATGAAGTCTTTGAAGCAATGAAATCTCTGAAGCAACATGTCTAAAACAAATCAAAATCTCTGAATATCACAGTCACAAAAACAATCAAAATCTCACCGGAACACTTGAAATTCTGAGACAATCAAAATGAAATTGCTTTTAAAATGAAATTACATCAATAACACTACACATGTCCACTGTGTCACTGTCCTCACCAACATAAGTAACACTACACATGTCTACAATGTCACTGTCCACACCACATCATACACCAACATGTCCACTGTGTCAGCCTCATCACATCACAGCAGTGATGTCTGCAGTCTCACTGTCCTATCAATCTAACACTACATCAGCAGTAGACATGTCTGCGTTCTCCCGTCCTCATCAACATCAACAGCAGGGCATGTCACATGTCCTCATCAAAATCAACAACAGTAGAAAAGTCACATCTCAGTCCCCTCCAAACACA
>CM031629.1:42588355-42612155 GCA_018398815.1 Conus ventricosus | reverse complement strand
TCTTTGAAAAAGCTCTTACAATTAGCTGCTGAATCCTCAAGTCTAGTTTGCCAAGATCTGCTGGTTTAATTCTTAAAAGCTTTTACCAAGCATCGTGTATCCTACACTTAGCCCCCAATAACAGCAGAATGGTATACAAGGTTGGCGACAGTTTTTTCGGTGCTCATTTTAAAAAATAAAATAATTATAATTAATAAAAAACATGAACAGCGATGATCTGCTAGAGCTACAGAGCGGCCTAAACCTTCCTGAACTTATGAATGACCAAGTTAATGACCAAGCTATTATGCCTAAAAGGAGAGGTTGTTTTCTTTGGCAGCATGTGGAAAAACAAAACAGTTCCTCGGAACTGAATTCAGCATAGAACAGATACAACAGATGTCGCCACAAGACATTATAAAGTATCACAACAGGTATGAAGCGCAGCGGGGGTCTAGAATGGTGAAAAGTGTGGGGCAAACGGTTCTTAGTTTGTACACTAAACTAGTCAGTAGATTTGCTCCCATTGATTCAGAACAAGATCTTACATATGATTTAACGCAGGATCCAGTTTTAAACAGTCATTAGAGTCTCTAGGATGTGATTTGTATTACAGATTTGGAACATTGTTATCGCCGTTAATCATGGGATTAATAACTTTTAATCATATAGATTTATTTCCCTTCAAAATGACCGAGCCAGAAAATCAGCAGAATCAGAAAACACTGAATCAGGTGGAGAAAGTAACCAAGCCAGAAAATCAGCAGAAAAACACTGAATCGGTGGAGACCAGTGAAAAGCATCCTGGGCGTGTTAAAGCAGGAAGAAAATTAGCAGAGTGGAACAGACAAAAAAAATTAATGTTGCAGAATATAACTCATCATGAAAACATAACACCGCCAACGCCAGAACAAGTTGATTCAATGCCGGCTATAAAAACTCCATGTGATTCAAGACCTACAGCACCAAAGTCTTCATGGAATATTGAACTTAAAACTGTTGCCATTTTTGGCGCCATTGCTGCTGCTGGGGCGGTTATTACTGTTATAAAATAATATAAACAATGGCAGCCGAAACAAAAGCAATCAAAAAATCTGAAGCGCTAAATACAGAAAAACAACAGCACGCCAGCACCGCCAATAACAAAAGATCATTTTGATCCATTTCAAATGGAATAATATTTTAAGAACTTAATTTTAAAATTTTTTTGATAAAAATAGATCATGGCGTATTATAAAATGATGGTGTCAATAAATAAAGACATGGAGTCTATAAAAGACATTTCCATAGACCAGAATTGTAATCAATGCGGTTGCTTAGGATGTAAGAACTTCATTAAGATTTATGCTGACCAATCTCACGCCAAGAACGCTGAGCAAGACATACTCAACGATTTACGCGTTTTTTGAGGCGTGTGTGTACTATATTAGACATTTACTATTTAAGATAAAAACATAGATTGTATTTTTTTTGATAATTATAAGATAACTTGAATAAGAACTTAGTTGTACTTAAAGGACGACTTAATTACAATCTTGAGGTAACTTAATAAGAACTTAATTAGAACTTAATCAAGAACTTATTAAGAACTTGAAGTAACTTAATTAAACTTAATTAAGTTCTTAATTAAGTTTTTAATTAAGAACTTGGGGTGACTTAATTAAAAACCTAATTAAGAAATTGGGGTGACTTGGGGGTGGAGTGTGTGTGGTGTACAAGAGCTTTATTATTTGTCATGTGTAACACCACTTGGCGCAAGACAGTGCTTGCGTTTTTGTGATGCATTGGCTCTTTTGTTGCAAGTTCAAGCAGCCACCAAGTGCATTTAACAAAAGCCTGATTGAATAAAACAAGACAATTGTATAAAGTACACCCGGCGGCCGCTAAAAGGCAGCCTAAAAGTTTGTAAACGGCGTAGAAGCAGGACGTTGATGCAGGTGAAGCAAAAGGCCTGGGGCAGGAGTCCAGCAAGTAGACCACCGTTCACGCGCGTGAACGGCGAAGCATGACGTCAAAGCAGGTGAGGTAAGAACTATTTTTAGAAAACTGTTCGGGGCTTTGTGGGGCAGGAGTCCAGCAAGTAGGCCACCGTTCACGCGCAGTGAACGGCCCTATTTTAGGCTGTGCTTTAGCAGTTGCCTTCCGCCGTTAACGATTACTGGGATTGCTGGAGCCCGCTTGTCATTGTTATGTGCGGATCTTGTTTCCAGTACTGTGCAAATTCCGGCACTTGCAGCATGGTTTTAATTTCATTCAGCTTGCTAAAATGAAACGAAAGGGAAGGCTACAGCATAAAACCTGGATATCCAAAAGACCACTTGAAACAGCACGTAATTTCGTTACGTGTACATCAGAATACCCGGTTTTTGCTTTCAACCAAACAGCCCAAGTTTCCTTTGTTCTCCCTTCTTCCTTTCATTTTCCTGCCATTGTTTACACAAATTCAAAGTAACCAAACTGAATGTAAAATTAACAAGGACTGTGCATCTTGCCTCCTCAAATTTCTCATCCCTTTTTGTAGTCTTTCTACAATTTCAGCTTCATTTGCTGTTTCAGAAAATATCTGATCAGTAAAAGCTTCTCTGAAAATAGCTGATTGAACGTCAGCCTGATTTGCCATAAGATAGGCATGTAATTCTTGTGGCGTTGAAAGATCTGTTCTCCTTTTTTGTCTCCTTTCTTTCTTTTAACAATTGCTCAAGCTTTCTTTTAGGCTTCTGTGGCAAATCCTGGGGTCCTTCCCTTTTAATCTTTTCAATTATTTCTGTCATTTTTTAAAGTAGTCTTGATTCTCTTGCAAAATAAGCATTTCTTCCTCTGTCCACAATTCCGTTGGTGTTGGCGGTGGTAATGGAAGATTTTGAGCTTGTTGGAAAGTTGTAGCTGATTCCATGTTTTCCACCACCCAAATAATTTAATCTATAAAGTTGTTGAAAAGGTATTTGTGATTCAAGAACTTTTTCTAACTCAGAAACCACACGTCTTCTGAAACTGCAGCTATATTTTGTGCCATATGCAAAACTTCTCTCGCAAAAAAGCACCGTCTTCACACCACCACCGCACCAGGAGAAATGAACAACACAAGTGCTGGGCGGAAATGTCGTCACTACTAATCAGCTGATTCTATCTAGTCTTGTGATTGGCCGGCCGTGACATCAGCCCATCGCGTGATCCGAAAATCGTCATGTCCGGCACGTAGTAAGTAATCGGATAGTGCAAAGTCCTTAGGTAGGCCGTCAACTAGCAATTAAAGGCTCGGCCAACTTTCAACAATGCAGCGCCATTTCTTAGATAAGGGAGCCATCTCATCGATAGTCAAAAACGTATCGAAATTGTCTATATCTTGGCCAACAATATTGCCTTCAACGTTTTCATTTCCTTAAACCAACAAACCTTTAAGATAGTCGTTCATTTCCAAAGTTATGCTTCACCTAATTTTTTCACAATACTCTACATGCAGTTAAAGTAAAACTTATGCCTCGAATAGCAAGAGTTTGTTCTTAGTAAACTGTTAGCCATTTTAAAATAAAACAACTAAACACAGTGGTCACACCGAAGCACAGTCAAAACACAACTTCTTGTGAAGTAGTCCGGTAAACATGTCAAAACCAGTCTTGCTGACGTGCGGCCACGAAGTGGGAGTGACACGTGACAGTCTAGAACATTCGCTAACGCGCCGCAGGGGTGCTTTATTGATTTTTTGGTCGCAGTTTGTAAGCGGCCGTGCGCTGTGTGAACGAAGGTCGCTCGTCTGCGCCAACCGTAAATTAAGCGATCAGGTTTCAGCCTCGCGTCAGCCTGTCTGTTACACATAGTTTTGTAGTAGAAATTAGTCAGAATAAGTGTGCGGATTTTATGTCAAAAATATAACTTAGTTTTAAAGACAAGTAAGTTTTGTAAATTAGTATTAAAAACGGATAACCCTACACAGTATGTCTGTTTGTAGATAATCGTTATTTTTGGTTATTGAAGTCTTACTTGTCAGAGAACAGGAAAGGCGGCTTTTAGGTCACTTTCGCCCGAAAACTTGTTTGAGGCGAAAGTGAGTTAGAAGCCGCCTTTCCCTGTTCTCCCGCCCTTTACACGCCGATCAGCCTGGTTACGTAGAGCAAGTTCGGTTTGTTTTCAAGAACGCTGAAATCGGAGTGAATTCTTAGAGGACTCAAAGTGAAATTAGGGAAAAAGTGGACAGAACTATTATTTCTGTGGGGGTATAGCCAACTCCCTTCTCGATGTATTCTGTCATGTGGACGGGAACTATTTACTGTGTGTGGCATAGCCAAGTTCTGTCTCCAATGTATTTTGTCTCGTGGATAGAATGATGAGTGTTGATGCTGAACAATTAAGTAGTTGGGAGAAACCAAGTGCAGGCTAACATTCTTTGTATAGTTGTGGATAGAATTATGAGTGTAGGTATAGTTGTGGATAGAATTATGAGTGTAGGTATAGTTGTGGATAGAATTATGAGTGTAGTATAGTTATCTCTCTTCTATCTAATGTGCACAGTGCTATTTGTTGTGTGTGGGTATAAACAACTTCTGGTCTCACTCTCTTCTGTAATGTGGATGGAAATATTTGCTGTGTGTTGGAATAGCCAACTTTCATCTCCACTGTACTCTGTCATGTGCAGAGAAATATTTGCTGTGTGTTGGAATAGCCAACTTTCATCTCCACTTTCCTCTGTCATGTGCAGAGAAGTGTTTGCTGTGTGTTGGAATAGCCAACTTTCATCTCCACTTTCTCTTGTCATGTGCAGATAAGTGTTTGCTGTTGTGTTGGAATAGCCAACTTTCATTTCCACTCTCTTCTGTAATGTGGATGGAAATATTTGCTGTGTGTTGGAATAGCCAACTTTCACCTCCACTATACTCTGTCATTTGCAGAGAAGTGTTTGTTGTGTGTTGGAATAGCCAACTTTCATCTCCACTATACTCTGTCATGTGCAGAGAAGTGTTTGCTGTGTGTTGGAATAGCCAACTTTCATTTCCACTCTCTTCTGTAATGTGTGATGGAAATATTTGCTGTGTGTTGGAACAGCCAACTTTCATCTCACTGTACTCTGTCATGTGGAGAGAAATATTTGCTGTGTGTTGGAATAGCCAACTTTCATCTCCACTATACTCTGTCACGTGGAGAGAAATATTTGCTGGATGTGGATATAGCCACGTTCTATCTCTACTGTATTCTGTAATGTGAACAGGAACTATTTGCTGTGTGTGTGGGTATAAGTAACTTCCGTTTCCACTAATTATATAATGTGGACAGGGCAATTTGCTGCGCCCCGCTATAATCAACTTTTTGTCTCCAACGGATTAAATATCGTGGAGAAAATCATCTGCTTTGTCCTACTATGGTCAATATTTTGTTCTCCAATGAAGTAAATGATAAGGACAAATTCACCTGATTTGTCCAACTATGATCAATATTTTGTTCTCCAATGAAGTAAATGATAAGGGCAAATTCACCTGCTTTGTCCTACTATGGTCAATATTTCGATCTCCAATGAAGTAAATGATAAGGACAAATTCACCTGCTTTGTCCTACTATGGTCAATATTTCGTTCTCCAATGAAGTAAATGATAAGGACAAATTCACCTGCTTTGTCTCTCTACAGTCACCTTATGTCTCAGACGAACTATATGATGTGGTTAGAAACTATATGATGTAGTTAGAACTATATGATGTGGTTAGAACTATATGATGTGGTTAGAACTGTTTGATGTTGTTAGAACTATTTGATGTGGTTAGAACTATTTGATGTGTCTCACAAAGGTCAACTTTTGCTTCGAATGAATTATGTTAAGTGGGGGAAAACATCTGCTGTGTCTCGCCATATTGAACGTTGATCATGAATGAATTATACAATGTGGACAAAACTATTTGTGGTGTCACACAGTAGTCAACTGTTGCATCCAATAAATTTAATCATCTGAAAATTGCTGTGTCTCGTCATTGTCATCTTTCGTCTCTTCTTCATTCTATAATGTGACAAAACGTTTTGCTAGGTGCGCTGTAGTCAAATTTTGTCACCACTTGATTACATCATCTAGATAGAACTAGTTGCTGTGTCTCTCTGTGGTCGACGTTTGTCTCTGCTTAATTACATATTATGGACAGAAGGAATCATCGTGTATCGCAGTGGTCGACGTTTTGTCTCTGCTTAATTACATATATGGACAGAAGGAATCATCGTGTATCGCAGTGGTCGACGTTTGTCTCTGCTTAATTCCATATATGGACAGAAGGAATCATCGTGTATCGCAGTGGTCGACGATTATTTCCACTTTTTTTCTCCAAACATACCAAAAGAAATTTTCTCTGTCTCATTCTACAGTCGACGTTCGTCACTATTTATTACATAAAGTGAACAGAAGTATTTGATGTGTCTTTAATCACGTAAAGTGAACAGAATTATTTGATGTGTCTTTAATCACGTAAAGTGAACAGAAGCATTTTAATCACGTAAAGTAACAGAAGTATTTGACGTGTCTCTAATTACGTAAAGTAAACAGAAGTATTTGATGTGTCTTTAATTACGTACAGTAAACATAAGTATTTGACGTTTCTTTAATACGTAAAAGTAAACAGAAGTATTTGATGTGTCTTTAATCACGTAAAGTGAACAGAAGTATTCGATGTGTCTTTAATCACGTAAAGTAAACAGAAGTATTTGGTGTGTGTCGCAACAATCGACATTAGTTTCTACTAAACAGCATAATGTGGACTACACTACTTGCTGTGTCTCGTATGGTCGAGTTTTGTCTCCACTTAACTACACAACGTGAACAGAACTATCTCCTGTGTCTGATTATAGAAATCCTTTTTCCCCACTGAATTAAGTCATATGAACCGAACGTTTGCTGTGACACGCTGAAGTGGACGTTTGTCTCAGTTAAACACACAATGTGGACTGAACTATTCGTTGTGTCTGGCTGCAGTTATCTTTCTTTCTATTTGATTATAAAACAATGGACAGAACTATCAGCTGTGTCTTGCTGTAGCGGATTTTCACTTCCACTCAAATTACATAATGTGGACTGAACTATTTTCTTGAGGGCTGCGTCAGCGTTCGTCTCCAGGAAGTCTCATCAATGTCTTCTGCATTAACTATGCTTACGGATCTGTTATTGATACAGACACACCAACTGAAACCAGTAATCTCACCGTCTATGGATTTGACAGTCCATAAATGGTAATGATAAAGACACACCAACTGAAACCCAGTAATCTCACCTCTATGGATATGACAATCCATAAATGGTAATGATAAAGACACACCAACTGAAATCCAGTAATCTCACCATCTATGGATATGACAGTCCATACATGGTAATGATAAAGACACACCAACTGAAACCCAGTAATCCACCATCTATGGATATGACAGTCCATAAATGGTAATGATAAAAGACACAAAGACACACCAACTGAACCCAGTAATCTCACCATCTATGGATATACAGTCCATAAATGGTAATGATAAAGACACAAAGACACACCAACTGAAACCCAGTAATCTCACTGTCTATGGATATGACAGTCCATAATGGTAATGATAAAGACACAAAGACACACCAACTGAAACCCAGTAATCTCACCATCTATGGATATGACAGTCTATAAATGGTAATGATAAAGACACAAAGACACACCAACTGAAGCCAGTAATCTCACCATCTATGGATATGCCAGTCCATAAAATGGTTTCTTTTGTTTTTATGTGGGCTCCAGCCGGACCATGGACAATGGTCACACAGACCTCTATTTTATTTTCTTCTGCTTTATTTTATTTTCTTCTTCTTTTGTTGTTGTTGTTGTTGTTGTTTGTTGTTTGTTTTGTTATTTTAAGAACAACTAATTCTCATTCGCGCTTTCTCTCCCCCCAACTCCCCAACCCCTCACCCTACCCCCCTCCCTCATACTTAGTGTTTATTTAATCGATCCTTTTTAACAGTTTGTCTCTACTCTGTGCTCTCTCCCCCATAACCCCCAGCCCCCTCCCCCCCCTCCCCCCCTCCCCTCCCCGTCTCTCACACTTTGAGTTTATTTTCTCAATCGTGTTTAACAGTTTGTCATTACTGCGTGATGACTCACTCTCTCCCGTTCCTCCTCTTCTCCCTCCCCCCTTCCCCCACCTTCCCTCCCCATTGCGTCTGCTGAGAGGTGAGAAAGTACGTGTCCATTTATCATTTTTGTTGTATGAAGAAGGATTATATATACATTTTTTTAAAGATACAAATATTTTCATATAATATATACACCCACATCTTTCTCCAACCTTAAAAAAAAAATCGAAAAAGGAAAAGACTATCGTCATCTCTCTCTCTCTCTCTCTCTCTCTCTCTCTCTCTCTCTCCTCTCTTCTCTCTCTCTCTCTCTCTCTCTCTCTCTCTCTCTCGTCTCTCTCTCTCTCTCTCTCTCTCTCTCTCTCTCTCTCTCTCACGTACACCGTATCCGTATCCGTATCTCTCACGTACACCCTCACCACCTCTCTCTCCTCAAAAGAAATGTATGCACACACACACACACACACACACACACACACACACACACACACACACACACACACACACACACACACACACACACACACACACACACACACACACACACACAACAACAACTCTGTGTGTGTGTGTGTGTGTGTGTGTGTGTGGTGTGGTGTGTGTGTGTGTGTGTGTGTGTGTGTTTTGTGTGTGTGTGTGTGTGTGTGGTGTGTGTGGTGTTGTTGTTTGTTGTTGTTGTTGTTGTTGTAGTAGTATTATGTCCGAAACCAATGTTATGAATCTGTTATTATTGTATGCGCAACTGCGGGTCACGAGATACAGAGAGCCTTGTGCTGTTCCCTTGGTTACTTATTAAACCGTTGACATTGCCTGAAATCCTGTCTGGACTTCACCGTCTGAATGCCACTGTATGAATGGTAGAATGCCTCGTGGTGGCAGCCACGGGATCCTGAGGTGATCGAGCACCGATCTGCCTGCACGGAACGACCCCGAGCCTGCTTCCACGTACGATGACTGCTGAGCGAACGCTAACTGGGAACCAGGCCTTGCCGAAGACCGCCATGATGACTGCTGAGCGAACGCTAACTGGGAACCAGCCCTTGCCGAAGACCGCCATGATGACTGCTGAGCGAACGCTAACTGGGAACCAGGCCTTGCCGAAGACCGCCATGATGACTGCTGAGCGAACGCTAACTGGGAACCAGCCCTTGCCGAAGACCGCCATGATGACTGCATGCAATGAGCCTTGCCAGCATGAAAGAAGAGACGTGAATTCTCCTGCCTAGAGACCAACGTGCTACAATATCAAGGACCATACTACCACCAGAATATTGGATGAACTTTTAGATTTATTGTGCCTTCAGTCTTGTAACTTGTAAAGTGTGTTTAAAAAAAACAAAAAAACGCGATGATCGACGAACGTTGAAAGGGACATAACGTCAATCAGAGATCTCCTTCTTTGGCAACATATACTCAAAAGATGACATCCGCCCTGATCCAGAAAAAATTTTAAGGCATAAGAACATGCCTGTTCCAGAGAATAAAGAAGATCACCAGAAATTCCTTGGCATGAAGACGTATTTTCTCATCATTCATTCCAAACTTCAGCAAAGAGTTTCAACCACTGAGAGAGTTGTTGAAAAAAGATGTACCTTTTGAAATGTCAGAAAACCACATCCACTGTTTTGAGGCATTGAAGTCCACTGTTTCCGCATCGTCATGCCTCAGATTCTTTGATCCCAAGAAACCCACTGTTCTTGAAGTGAACAGCTCCATCAAAGGACTTGTTGCAGTTATTCTTCAAGATGGAATGCCCATAGCCTTTACATCCACAAATCTCTTGACACAGCCCAAGGTAATTATCCGACATAGACAGGGAGATGCTGGCCGTGGTGTTTGGCATCACCAGATTCCACACCTCCACGGACAACACTTCAAAGTGATAACAGATCACAAGCCACTCGAAATGATTGTCCAGAAACCCCTCCTAAAAGCTCCACCTCGTCTTCAAGGCGTGCTGCAACAAATTCAGGGATATGACTTTGACCTGGAATACCGTCCTGGAAAAACAATGACTGTGGCTGACACACTGCCACGTTTACCGAACACATCAGACACTGCAGCCATTGATCTTGATTTGAGAGTTGATGGAATGAACGTGTCCATGGATGAAATCAATTTCTGTGAGTTTGATTTCATCAGCTTCACGCCAAAGAAACAATTTCAGCTCCGTGAATGAACCAAATCAGATCCTGTTTTGAACATTGTCGTGGAAACGATCATCAATGGATGGCCTGACGACATCAAAAAGCTTCCCAAAGATGTCAAGCCATACTGGTCATTCAGAGATGAGTTGGACATAGAAGATGGCGTCATATTCAAGGGACAGCAAGTCATCATTCCAGAATGCATGAGAACCGATGTTCTCAATCAACTACATCAGTCTCATCAAGGGATTGAACAAACATACCTGTTGGCAAGAGAATGTGCATCTTGGCCAATATTAATAACGACATTGAGCAGTGGTCAGAACCTGTAATACTTGCCAAAGAAGCGGCAAGTGCGAACCCCAAAGAGCCTCTCCTACCACATGACACTCCAAACAGTCCCTGGAAAAAGATTGCCACAGACCTTTTCGAGATAAATGGACATCAATTTCTGTTGACACGTGATTATTTCTCCAAGTATCCTGTTGTCACTAAAATGACAAAGACGACAAGTGAAGCAGTAGCAAATGAAATGGAGAAAACAGTGGCTATGTTTGGCAGACCTGATATCATTGTCAGTGACAATGGCCCACAATACCAAGGTAGACCTTTCCAGGACTTTGTGCAAAGGTGGGGAATACCACATGTGACTTCATCACCACGGTACCCTCAATCAAATGGGTTCAATGGAAGACAAGTCCAGACTGTGAAGAAAACCATCAAAAAATGTGAAAGAGAAGAAAGAGACTTTCAAACTGCAATGACGAACCTGCGACCAACACCAATAAGTAGCAAACTTCCATCGCCAGCCGAAATGCTAATGGGAAGACGTTTTGCTACACTGCTACCATCACGTGTACAACCTCGTCTGGAATACTATCAGTACAAACAACAGATGGACCAAAGACAAGAAAAAATAAAGCACAACTTTGATCAATCTGCTTGCAGGCCCCTTGCTCCCTTGTATCACGGACAGGCTGTCAGAGTCTTTGACAAACAGAGCAGAACATGGTCACCAGCACAAGTTATTACAGCATCAAATGAGCCCAGATCATACAACATCAGGACAAACCAAGGGAATGGTCGCCAGCACAAGTTATACAAGCATCAAATGAGCCCAGATCATGCAACATCAGGACAAACCAAGGGAATATTCTCGGGAGAAACCGTGTAGATCTACGAGAGAGGTATGAAGGAGAAAATCGACAGACACACGGCCCTGACCCAGTAGATGTAGCGGAAACAACTCGAATGAGAGCAGAAATGAATAATAAAAATAACCCAGATCATCTGGCAACTTCAGACACAAACATTGTGACTTCTGAGAATGAGCCCAGAGAGACAGTGACATTCACACAAGAACCCTACATAACCAGAGACTACATGACTGGGCTGTACCTACGCTTCCTTTCATAATATATCCCGGCGTCAACCAGGCCCGAGAGATACAGGCACATGCAGTGTTGGTCAGGAAATTTGAGCAACACTCTCAGAAACGCATCCATTAAGTGGATGAAACTCAACTGTGTGGTCCCAGTCTTCCCAACTGAGTCTGCAGCAAACTCAACTCTGGATAGGAGTCGGTCGGGGCAGAAAAACCACATGACTCTGATGGGATTCGAACCCACGACCTCCCAGCTGGGAGTCCGCGACGCTAAGCACTTCGCCACGGCGGCTGGTTGCACAGATTTATTTTTTGATAATACCCAGTGTGGGCTTCAAAATGTGGAGTTTATACTACCAGCAAGGCATGATCTGTTTTCCAATTAAACCTGGTGACGCGCCTCTAATTATTGCATGATCTTTCCAGAATGACAGCCCTGTAATTATGAATAATACAGTACTGTGTGACGTATTTTAGGATACAATCTTGATGACACCTGATTCACTATGCATTGTGCACCAACAGTTGTGCGTGGTCTATTTCAGAATAATACCTGGTGACCTGCGTTTAACCAGGGATGATATTCTAACAGTAATGTGTGCTTTGCTTCAGAAAAAAAAATACCTGGAAATATGCTGCTGGCTAGGGATTGTGTACCAGCAGTGGCGTGTGATCTATTTTAGGATGAGACGCGATGACACACCACTTGCTATGGAATATATACCAGTGGTGATGTATAGCCTATTCTAGGATAATACAGAATCCATTAGAATCCGGTTATAAGGAAGTTGAGGAGGAATTTTTTTTTGTTTCTTAAACCGAGTTTTCTAACAGCGAGGTTTCTTATAATCGAGAGTTCAAAAAATTTTTTTTAGAGTGTTTCTAATATCCGAGTTTTTTTTTCTCCTTTGATTCTCTTTTGCTCTGCACGTTTCTGTAACTGTTAGTTAGTGTGTGTGTACGTCAGTGTTAGAGAGACAGACAGACAGACAGACAGACAGACAGACAGAGATTGAGACACACACACATACACAGAGACACGGAGAGAGACAGACAAAGATAGTCACAGAGAGAGAGAGAGAGAGAGAGAGAGGAGAGAGAGAGAGAGAGAGAGAGAGAGAGAGAGAGAGAGAGAGAGAGGGAGAGAGAGGAGAGGAGGAGAGAAGGCTCTTTGGTTTGATTTCGCAAGTAAACTTTAATAATAATAAATATATAGCGCCTATTCTCGGCTAGAGGCCAAGCTCTAAGCGCTTTACAATCAACACTCATTTACACAACGGGCTGCCTACTTGGGTAGTGCCGACTGAAGAGCTGCCAGCCGGCGCTTCATTCAGTCGTTTCCCGTGTCATCCAGTCAGTATCGTTCAATATCGATCACTCATTTTCCTTACTTCCTTCATTCTTTCCATTTCTCACGCAGGGTGCATGCTATGTGTAACGTGTCATCCATACCAACGGCCAAACTGGCCTACTCTTCCGAAAGTTGGTGATGGGATTTGACGTGTGTGCAAGATGTTATGCGTGCGTTCACACACCGAACCTCGGTTTATAGTCTCATTCGAAGGACTCTATGGGAAATGGAGTCAGAACCAATGTTAACTCCGAGGGAAAAATCCCCCTGTACCGAAACGCCCCGGCAGAGGTTCGAACCCGCAACCCCAGGATCACCAAGATTACGAGTCCGGCGCTCTACCAACTGAGCTATTCCGGCTCTTTGGCCTGTGACATAAAACGTCTAGCGTGTTTTCTTTTCTTCTTCTCTCTCTCTCTCTCTCTCTCTCTCTCTCTCTCTCTCTCTCTCTCTCTCTCTCTCTCTCTCTCTCTCTATTTTTTTTTCATGCTCAAGTTGTTCCTTCTCTTTTATACGGGTCAAACCTATGGGGGTCCAAACCATGAAAATTAAACCAAAAATTTTGTTTGCAGGCCTGTAAACTATTGCTGAACGTCCCCCATTTACTCGTAATGATACACTATCTGGAGAATCAGGTATGTTCCATTATATATCATTTCAGTAATGAGATGTATGCAGTTCTGGTTCAGTGATGCAGGCGGTCACTGACCAGGTACTCATGAAAGTTTATGATAGGGATTTTTTTTTTACAAAAGAAAAACAAAAAGATAAAAAATTGGTCACCAATACTGAAACTCCACTTTGATCAAATGGCAAGCATTTACTCCCTCATACACATGTGCCAGGCAATCATTTAACTTACCCAATAAACTACGAAAAACAAGAAAACAACAGTAAAGCAAAACAACCATGAAAGAAAACACTAATAAAGCAACACTGATACAGTTGAACATCAAGATCAACGAAACATCACAAAGAAAACAAAAAAGAAAAAGAAAACACTAATAAAGCAAAATACTGATACAGTTGAACATCAAGATCAACAAAACAATCACAAAGAAAACAAAAGAAAGAAGAAAACACTAAGGCGTGAGAAAATCTCACCATCTTCTCCCTCCCACTCATCTTCCCTCAGCTGTCATCGCGCTGCCATGTCTACCTTAACACACCCTCCCCCTCTCTCCTACACTCGTGGCGAGCTGCTGGCAGTACAACCTGTGCCCCTTGACCCCACCCTCAACTTGAAGTTGCGCCAGTTACGCATTGGTGTAGATTTGCCGCGTGTTCGAGGGTGCAGGGGAGGGAGAGAAAGCAGAAAAAGATTGCCGTCGTCAGCCGTCCTCGTTCCTCCCTAAACAAAAAACCACCCCGTTCTGCTGTTGTTTCCAACTGATAACTGTGCCCCTTCTCAATCTCCTGTCTCAAGTCGTCACAGCAAACTGGCTCTGGCATATTTAATGCCCAATCAGTTGGTGCGAAGGAGAAAAGGACTACAATCAACGATTTTATCGCTGACAATCACGTCAACATTATGTGCATCACGGAGACGTGGCTTCTACCAGCGGTGACGAAGCGAAGTGCTGTGACCTTTCCCCTCCTGGCTACACCACCCTCAGCTTTCCCAGGCCAACCCGCGGTGGAGGCATCGCTTTTGTGGTGTCTGACACTATATCCCCCTCTGTTTCCACTACCTCCAACTTCTCCTTTGCCCCTCCTCTTTGAACTAGTAAAAAACGTTCTTCCCCAAATCCCCTTCACGTCTTTGCCTTTACCCCCCCCCCTCCCACAAAAAAAACCAACTGAAGACTCCTCTTTCGGGAAAGGGTTTTTTCCCCAGATCTGCTGGGTCTGAACTGTCAAAAAGGCCGTTTGCACTGGTCGGGACTTCAATTCCAGGGGGAAATCCAAAATGCAACACAGCAAAACTGATGTCTGTTTCAGTCCTTTGGTTGCCCATCCGTCACCTCCCCAATCCCTTTCAGGTCACATCCGAGGGGGTGTCCTTCTGTGTGACCGGTCGACCCCACCACCCCCCGTCTGCCCTAAATTTCCCCAACCATGCGGCCGGGCTAACTGAACCATTTTTCCTATTAACCCTCCCAGGTACGTCGAGCCCAGGCCCTTGTTTCCCACGACCTTGACATTTCCGAGCTGCCCTGCTGTCCCCCCTTAAATCTGTACTTCACTTTTGCGGACAATTCCCAGGGCCCTATTCAAGTGTCCTTGATCACCTGCCCCAGTTCTTAGACGAAAGATTTCCGCGCCCCCCCCTGGTTCCCGCATTTTGGCCTAAAGTCTTGATGCTAAAGGTTGACGTGGGGCGAAAGGCAGGGGGCTAAAGAAAACCCGAGTTCACAAACAAATTTTGCAATTGCAGTAATGCTGTAAATAAAAATTGTTCAAAAAAAAAAATCAGCCTTCTACAATGCAAAAATTTAGAAGCACAACAACCAAGCAATTGTTTAAGGTCACTGATAATCAGGGGGGGAAAACAAAATCATCTCCCTTCCCTTCATCTTCTGTCCCTGAATTACAGAAATTTTTGTGATTTTTCATAGAAAAATTTAGCTTACCCGTAAAGTCTGGATGCTCATCAGTATTGACCGATTTTCCCTTACTACTTTTTTCCCGGCATTCTGACTGACTTGAACCTGTGAAGTTGCGTTTAAAAAGTGTCTCGCAAGTTTATCAAAACATTGTACGGACCCCTTTTTCCATCTACTTTTTTCTGCATGCAGGGATGTTTTTTTGCCATATTATATTGTGGAAAATGTTCTCACTTCTGGTGTTTCCCCCCTGCATGAAACGCTTTTTGTCCGACTCTTTTGAAGAACCCTCTCTTGACCCTGAAAACCTAAAAAATTATGCCTGTCCCACTTTCTTTTTTTCAAAGAAAATTAAAAAGGCCTTTCCCCAAAATAAAAAACCCCTTGACCAAAAAACTTGCTTTTGTTGAAAGTCCCCCTTTTCGCACTGGACCAGACAGAAACTGCTTGCTGAAATTAAAAACGATCTTCTCTCGCTCGGATAATGGTCAGGTTTCACGCTTTTTTCTTATTTTGTCCGCGCCTTTAAACCCTTGATCACCCCACCCCTCCTCACTAGACTTCAAAATACTTTTGGCATCTTTTCTCAAGCTTTGGCTGGTTTTATTCTTCTTCTGGTCGAACCCAAATGTCTTGTCAATGGTTTTTTCTTTAAAACTCTGCTGACTTGAAATTTTTGGTGTTCCCCCGGCTCTTCCTTGGGCCATTTTTTTGTTTATATACCCAACCCATCTTGCTTTTTTTGCCCCTCATGAATTCCCCCCATGCTTCTCTGATGGGCAATCAAATTTTCTTTTTTGGGGACATCTCTTCCTCTCCCCCACATTTATCGCTCACAGCTCTGGCTCTCTGCATAAAGCATGGTGCTTGCCAAATTCAGTTAAAACAATGACAAAATGAACGAATTTATTCTCCCAAAAGGGTCGTCACAATCTTGTTCCTTTTCTGTCCAACTTGGTACCTCCTTTTTCAGACCCCTTTCCACTGTGCGAAATCTAGGCTTGACTTGATCGACACTTCTTTTCAAAAAAGATTTTTTCATTGCCCTGCTTGCTACTTGGAGCTTCGGCGAATCAGTTCTGTGCGCCACCTTCTGTCTGAAGAAGCCAAAAGACTCTGGGGTTTTGCTTTCATTTTTTTCAAAACTTGAAATACTGAAAAACCTTCTTGCTGGTGCCACCCGAATCTCCTTCAAAATTGCAGAAAATCCAAAAAAAATGCTGCTGCCTTGCTCGAAATCTCCGAAAACTCTCTTTTTTCTCCCTTTCTTAAATCTTTGCACTGGCTTTTGTTGAAAAAGCATCAAGTACAAACTTTCTTTTCTCTGCTCAAGGGATTGGTGGCCTCGCTCCATCTTACCCCTCTAAATTCGTCGCCCATATTTCCCGACGCTTGCTTTTTCTTCTGACACTCGCATTCGCAGACCCTCGTTTCGAGCCAGAACACTTGGGGAAAAGTTCTTTTTTTTTCAGGTCCTCCCGCGGGAAAAATCTCCCTTCTCCTCCGAAACTCAAAAAGTCTTCTTCTTTCAAGCCCCTCAAAAACAACCCCTTCAAAACATAAATTTTTTCTGCTCCCTTTTGGGGGGGGGGGGTTTGTGGTGTTTTTGGTGTTTGGGGTTTGGGGGTGTGTGTGTGTGGTGTGTGTGTTTGTGTGTGTGGTGTGTGTGGTGTGTGTGGTGGTGTGTGGGTGTTGGGCTTATTGCTGTAAGCGCTTAGGGGGTTTTTTTTAAATTAAAGCGCACTAATGTTCTTATTTTTTTTAAAATTTTTATTAAAAAGCAAAATACTGATTCAGTTGAACATCAAATTTTAAAAAAAAAAAATCATAAAAGGGAAAAAAAAAAGAAAAAGAAAACAAACCATCAGTGGAAGAGAAAACAATGCCCCTAAAAAACTTAAAAAAAAATAAATAAAACAAACAAAAACAAAAACGAAAACACTGCAAAAAGCACTAAAGCTACAACAAAACAAAAAGTAACAAATAAAGTAGCAAATGCCTCGAAAAATCAACAGTAAAACAAAAAATAATAGCAAATGCCTCGACAAATCAACAATAACAACTAAATGTAGCAAATGCCTCGACAAATCAACAATAACAACTAAATGTAGCAAATGCCTCGACAAATCAACAATAACAACAAAATGTAGAAAAATGCC
Source organism: Conus ventricosus (assembly GCA_018398815.1). Classification (NCBI taxonomy): domain Eukaryota; kingdom Metazoa; phylum Mollusca; class Gastropoda; order Neogastropoda; family Conidae; genus Conus; species Conus ventricosus. Next base: position 42,594,523 of record CM031629.1, on the reverse strand, counting down.
TCGACAAATCAAAAATTTAACACTAAATGTAGCAAATGCCTCGACAAATCAACAATAACAACAAAATGTAGCAAATGCCTCGACAAATAAACAATAACAACTAAATGTAGCAAATGCCTCGACAAATCAACAATAACAACTAAATGTAGCAAATGCCTCGACAAATCAACAATAACAACTAAATGTAGCAAATGCCTCGACAAATCAACAATAACAACTAAATGTAGCAAATGCCTCGACAAATCAACAATAACAGCTTTAAAAAATTGCAACGATGAACAAATCACTCAGAAACACAACAGTACGGCAAGAAAACAATACACAATAATCAACAAACAGTTAAACAAAATAACAAAAAACAACAAAACAGGCAGACAAAACAACAAAAAAATTTCCCGTAAAAAAAACGAAAAAAATTAATCAAAAATAACAAAAACAAACAAACAAAAAAAAAACAAAAACAAAAAAACCCCCCCACATTGTAATCAACCAAAGGCAACAAGTGCAACATTACAATACAAGAAAACCCAGTTTTACAATTAAGCAACAACAAAATACAAGAAAACAGTTTTACAATTAAGCAACAAGAAAACAGTTTTACAATTAAGCAACAAGAAAACAGTTTTACAATTAAGCAACAACAAAATGACAATAACAGTTAACCGATTTTTTTTACTCGGCAAATATTTTCTTACCGACAGATTTGACATGGAGTTCCCTCTGATCGTCGCATCCAGTTGTTTTTCCCCTTTACCTGTGGGGAAAAACGGGCGGAGTCACAAGGTCGAAAAGGAGTCCTTTACCCAGTTTGGTTTTACTTGAATGTTTATGGTCGCTTACCTCCCTTCCTCATTGGCGGATCGACAGGCATTTTTTTTTTTTTAATCGCTTTTTGTTGTTGCTTTGTTGTCGTCGTCGTCGTTGTAGTCGTCGTCGTCGTTGTTGCTGTTGTTGTTGTTGTTGTTGTTGTTGTTGTTGTTGTTGTTGTTGTTGTTGTTGTGTGTGTGTGTGTGTGTGTGTGTGTTGTGTTCGCGCACATGAGTACTCTGTGTGTGTGTGTTCTTCTCTCTCTCTCTCTCTCCTCTCTCTTCTCTCTCTCTCTCTCTCTCCCCTCTTCTCTCTCTCTCTCTCTCTCTCCTTTTTCTTTTCTCCATGTGTGCTGTGTGTGTGTTTGTGTGTGTATGTGCGCACACGTGCATGTTTTGTGTGGTGTGTGTGTGTGTGTGTGTGTGTGTGTGTGTGGTGTGTGGTGTGTGTGTGTTTGTGTGTGTGTGTGTGTGTGTGTGTGCTGTGTGTGTGTGGGTGTGCGTGTGTATGTTTGAGTGTTTTGTCGGTGTGCGTCTGTGTTTGTGTGTGTGTTTGTATGCACGTGCATGGATATGTGCGTATGTGTGTGTGAACACATGTATGTGTGTGTGTGTGCGTGCGTGGTGCGTGCGTGCGTGCGTGCGTGCGTGCGTGCGGGCGTGTGTGTGTGTGTCGGTGTGTGTGTGTGTGTGTGTGTGTGTGTGTGTGTAGTGTGTGTGAGAGAGAGAGAGAGAGAGAGAGAGAAGAGAGAAGAGAGAGAGAGAGAATCACAATGAATTTATTGACAATAGTTAAACAACCTTTATGCCAATGGAGTATTTGAAAAAGGGCTTAAAGCAGAATAACATTTCTAAATTAATTATACTCTGGGCATCTTAAAGCGAAGTGTTCCTCGTCTTCAATTTGTTTTGAGCAGGGTGGACACATCAAATCCTTTCTGCGTGCATGAACCATCTTTTTCTTGCCTTAAACCCAGGCTTCTCGTTTGAAAACCGAGCGAATACATCTCTAAAAACACTTACACGTAACTGTTGTAAGATATTCTCAGCTTGAAAATATCTTTAAATGAGTGATAAAACTCATACTTGTCACTTTCTTCAAAGTTACTATGTCAATTTTGCATATGATATGCAATCAACCTATCTTTAACTCTGGGAAAAAGCGGACTTTGTCACCAACCGTCTGAGTCATCCATACAATGCCAAATCCAATTACAGATAGAACTCTCTTTATTTCAAACGCCCAATTCTGACGACCTAATTCTAATTGAGTTGGTGTCGTGCAACTATGCCTGTTTATTGACCCTTGTCATTGGCAATTTTAAATAGTCACAACCAATACTTCAAACATTTGACAGCACTTAAGTTCAAAAATATAAATGAAATCCACCAGTTTCACCCATGACACATTTCATGAGAGGTAAGTAAAGTTACGGTCAGGAATCGTTTGATAGCAAAGTTATGCACAGTTTCCATTTGTGACAGCAAAGTTATGCACAGTTTCCATTTGTGACAGCAAAGTTATGCACAGTTTCCATTTGTGACAGCAAAGTTATGCACAGTTTCCATTTGTGACAGCAAAGTTATGCACAGTTTCCATTTGTGACAGCAAAGTTATGCACAGTTTCCATTTGTGACAGCAAAGTTATGCACAGTTTCCATTTGTGACAGCAAATGTATGCACAGTTTCCATTTGTGACAGCAAAGTTATGCACAGTTTCCATTTGTGGACAGCAAAGGTATGCACAGTTTCCATGTGTGACAGCAAAGGTATGCACAGTTTCCATTTGTGACAGCAAAGTTATGCACAGTTTCCATTTGTGACACCAAGTTATGCACAGTTTCCATTTGCTCATTTACGTAAGTCCCCCAAACGTCTGCGCCATATGTTAGAGCAGGCTGGATTTGTGTGTCAAACAGTTTCCAAAACAATGACTTATCAACAGAATTTAGTTTTCTCATACATCGACAGATTTCTGTTCGCACCCCTTTTCGCCTTTCAGGACATTTTTGACCAACCATACCAAGACTCAATGTGGTAGCAAAGATGATTCCTAAGCATTATATGAGTTTGTAACTCTAATTTTATTCCCCCCATACCCCATTTCTCACATGCAGCCTGATGCTCACCCTTTCTAAATACCATGACATTCGTTTTATCTAATGAAACTTTTAGGTGCAGTCTATCTGTTACTTGTTTAGTAAGTTTAACAGATTTGTAATCCCACCACAGATTCGGAGAAAAGGATGACGTCATCAGCAAAGAGTAATAGGAAACATTCAATAGCACCAGAAACAAACTGTACCCCATACCTCCCCTTTTGAAATATCGTAATAGCCAAATCATTTATAAAGAAAAAAAATAACTGGGGACTAAGAATATGCCCTTGTTTCACACCTCTTCGACACTCCAACTACTCTGAATATAAACTTTTATCACGTACACTAGCTCTTAGTGTCATGTATGGCCTTCGAGATCCATATAACTTCCCACCTACCCCCACTCTTCTTAAAATAATCCCATAATCTATTTCTGTTCACTGAGTCAAAGGCCTTCCTAATGTATTCAAAGGCTACATAGAATTTAGAGTTATTCAGTAAATGCTTTTGTACAACGGCAGAGTATAAATGTGGTCCACAGTACTATAATCCTTTCTGAAACCAGCCTGTTCTTCTATACTCGTTTCTTCTCTGTTGTCCCATGCGACTAAACGTTCGTTCAAATTGTTAGTATACACTTTACCCAATATACTGGTTATAGACACACCCCGAACATTGTCTGGCTTGTTTGCATCTTCTTTCTCGTAAATAGGCACAATAATTGATTTAGAGAATTCCTCTGGAAAAAAATCATTGAACGTTCATTGAAAAGCTTTACCGGAAAACCGCTAATGTCATCCTTAGCATACACTAGCATTTCAGCAATAATGTTATCTGGTTCCCCGCTTTTACCCAACTTAAGTTTTTTTTTTTTAATACTATCTAACACTTCCTCTTTTGTGATTGGATCTTCAAACAATGGCTCAGGTGTATCAACGCTCGTATCATCTCCTAACTCGATTGTTTCTTACACATCACCAAAATCGTGAAAAACGCAAAAGAAATGTTTATACCAATGGTCAATCGAAATTTCATTAAACACAATATCGTTCTATTGATTGATCTTATCACTGATCAAAAGATTTGTGATCCTTCCCTGAGTTCTTCAATTTTTCAAATCTAGCTTCATCATACTTTTGTTTTTTTCTCCTTTAACAGGCCTTTATAATCTCTCAATTCCTTAAAATAAATCACACTGGCACACTCATTGTTTATTGTCATCCACACTGTTCAACACACCCACAACACACTGGCACAATCCATTGTTTATTGTCATCCACATTGTTCAACACACCCACAATGTCCTCCACACTCCATTGTTCATTGTCATCCACATGTTCAACACACCCACAACACACTGGCACAATCCATTGTTTTATTGTCATCCACACTGTTCAACACACCCACAATCACACTGACACATCATTGTTTTTTGTCATCCACACTGTTCAACACACCCACAATGTCTCCACACTCCATTGTTTATTGTCATCCACACTGTTCAACACACCCACAATCACACTGATACACTCATTGTTTATTGTCATCCACACTGTTCAACACCCCATAGTCACTCGACACACTCCATTGTTTATTGTCATCCACACTGTTCAACACACCCACAATCACACTGACACACTCCATTGTTTATTGTCATCCACACTGTTCAACACACCCACAATCACACTGACACACTCCATTGTTTATTGTCATCCACACTGTTCAACACACCCACAATCACACTGACACACTCCATTGTTTATTGTCATCCACACTGTTCAGCACACCCACAAATCACTCTGACACACTCCATTGTTTATTGTCATCCACACTGTTCAACACCACCCACAATCACACTGACACACTCACCATATATCTCTCTCCCTTCACCATCACCATGAGGAATACCAAAGAACCTCAAGCTGAATCCATGGCCGGATTCCTGTCAGGGTGGTGAACTGTCAACTAAAGCTGAATCCATGGCCGGATTCCTGTCAGGGTGGTGAACTGTCAACTAAAGCTGAATCCATGGCCGGATGACTGTCAGGGTAGTGAACTGTCAACTAAAGCTGAATCCATAGCTAAATGACTGTCAGCATAGTGAACTGTCAACTAAAGCTGAATCCATGCCCGGATGACTGTCAGCATAGTGAACTGTCAACTAAAGCTGAATCCATAGCTGAATGACTGTCAGGGTAGCGATCTGTCAACTAAAGCTGAATCTATAGTCAAATGACTGTCAGGGTAGTGAACTGTCAGCTAAAAGCTGAATCCACAGTCAAATGACTGTCAGGGTTAGTGAACTGTCAACTAAAGCTGAATCTCTAGTCAAATGACTGTCAGGGCAGTGAACTGTCAACTAAAGCTGAATCCATAGTCAAGTGACTGTCAGGGTAGTGAACTGTCAACTAAAGCTGAATCTATAGTCAAATGACTGTCAGGGTTAGTGAAATGTCAACTAAAGCTGAATCTATAGTCAAATGACTGTCAGGGTAGTGAACTGGCAACTAAAACTGAATCTATAGTCAAATGACTGTCAGGGTAGTGAACTGTCAACTAAAGCTGAATCCATGGCTGAATGACATTCAGGGGAGTGAACTGTCAGATCGTCAAATCCATCAGGGACATACTGGAGGAAGGCATAGATTCTGTAGTGCACCAAGAGGTAGCACAGGCAGTACTTACTCGGCAGGTATGGTGCCAGGTGGTGACATCTATATTAGGTATGGTGCCAGGTGGTGAATATATCTAAGGTTATGGTGCCAGGTGGTGACATGTATCTAAGGTATGGTGCCAGGTGGTGACATGGTGCCAGGTGGTGACATGCATCTAAGGTATGGTACCAGGTGGTGACATATCTAAGGTAGGTGCCAGGTGGTGACATATATCTAAGGTATGGTACCAGGTGGTGACATATATCTAAGGTATGGTGCCAGGTGGTGACATATATCAAAGGTATGGTGCCAGGTGGTGACATGTATCTAAGGTATGGTGCCAGTGTGGTGCCATATATCCAAGGTATGGTGCAGTGTGGTGCCATAATTCCAAGGTATGGTGCCAGGTGGTGACATATATCTAAGGTATGGTGCCAGGTGGTGACATGTATCTAAGGTATGGTGCCAGGTGGTGCCATATATCCAAGGTATGGTGCCAGGTGGTGACATATATCTAAGGTATGGTGCCAGGTGGTGACATATATCTAAGGTATGGTGCCAGGTGGTGACATATATCTAAGGTATGGTGCCAGGTGGTGACATATATG
>CM031629.1:42580855-42583355 GCA_018398815.1 Conus ventricosus | reverse complement strand
CTCCCGGATGTAGCGATTCCTGTCAAGTTGCCACGAATGGTCACCAGGTCCATCTTGCAGTCGTGTGAGATGCATCCCCACCCCATGACGGAGCCTCCGCCGAAAGGTACAGTTTGTTTGATGTTCCTTGCAGCATAGGCTGTTTGGGGATGCCTCCATACTCTCGCTCTGCCATCTGTAACATGCAGTAAAAAGCGGCTTTCATCAGACAAGTGGATCTTCCTCCAGTTCCTTAGGTTTCCAGTGCTGTCGGTCAAGACACCAGGTCAAACGTAATCTCTTATGATTGTCTGTAAGGTGTGGACGCTTGATGACTCTTCTTGCCCTCAGTCCTATAGCTTGCAAGCGATTTCTAACGGTTTTTGTGGACAGAGGCCGATTTGGCAGCCACTGCCGTTTCAGTGTGGTTGAAGTTGCGAATCGCTGTTGCCGTCCCAGTCGGTGGAGCGCCCTGTCTTCACGCTGGGTAGTGACACGTGGTCTGCCTGATCGTGGCCGGTCATTCACTGTGTTCGTTTCAGCATGTTTTCTTATCAATCGGCTGATTAGGGCAACTGTCACACGGGCGAAGACTTTTCCAAGACTTCCATAAATAGAACGGCCCCAAGTCTTGGTGTTTTTTTAGTCTCGCCTCTGCTGTCACACGGGCCACGACGTTTCCAAGACTTAGAGGCACCGCCCCTTTTTTATAATCTCGCTGCCTGCTGGCTGTGACGAGACGCTGGCTGGCTGGGGACGCTGTATTTGGTTTTGCCAAGACCAAGTTTGAAGTCTGGAAAACTTGTGCAGGTCTTCTTTGAGTCTTGGCTCAAGTTTGAGAAGACTCGAGGGAACGTTTTCAAAACCGGTCAGGACTAGCCAAGACCGATGCCAAACCTGCAACAGTGCTGCGCGCGCATCGACCTATTTTTTTTCCCGCGCGTGGCAGCTACGCCCCCATTGCGTCACCCAAACGTCTCGCGGACCTTTTCAACACCGCGCGGCACTGACTAAGACTGGGGTAGCACTGGCCAGGACTGTACAGGACCCCACAGGACGTTTCGCCGATGTTTTTTCGAATTTTAGTCGCCAAGACTTGAAAAGTTATTGGCCCAGACCAATAACCCACGACTAGGCCCAAGACTGAAGAATCGGATTTTCCCAGTCGTCTGGGGTCTTGGTCGTGCAGTCACACGGGAGAAAGATCTTAGACATGTGCCTAATTTTAGAAGTCTTGGAAAGTCTTTGCCCGTGTGACAGATGCATTACTGACGTTTGGTATCCCAGTTGACGTCAATAGCTTTGCTGGTCATACCAGTAGAATGCATGCCAATAATTTGCCAACGTTGTCCTTCTGACATTCTTCTTCGTTCCATCTTGTTGGACAGTGACTGTGCAGTGAGAAAACTTACTCAAAAACGCACGTTTCTGTGGAGTGAGCAAACTTCATTTTTTGCGAGTGCACGGATGGTGTGATGCTCGTGCACGCCACATGCAGCCAGAGACTCACTGTCACACTTGGCTGGTTTTATCATCTCTATGGAATACCCGTCTTGTCAGAATTATATTTTGTGCCATGTTAATACTCACAGTTACCTGGGACGGTATGTTTCATTTAGGGTTGCTTAACTTTTTCCATGTGTATATATTGTCCTTCTTTTTAAATCAGTGTGGTCAATATCAAATGGCCCTTTGAAGTTCCCAGGGTGGTGTAGGGAAGAAGACGGCCTTGCAGATACAGACTTTTCGTCTATAGTAATGCCCGTGGCTTGCCTAAGTTAGATGTATACGTTGCCAAAGTAATCTGAGAGGATATTGTTTTTGCACGTGTAGGAAAGTCGATATCTGATCTAATTTTAATTTCATTTTTCACATCATTCTTAACTGGAAAGCTTCTTATCACAAATTTCAGTGGCAGCCACTTCCTCTGATCATCTAAGGGTAAAATCTGAGCTTCATTATATGTTCGAAGACAAGATGCATGGGTGGGAAGACCCATTGCAAGTTTAAGCGCTTTGCATTCTATACTTTGAAGCTTCTTTAACAGATATTTTTGTGCACTAAAAAACACTTCTTGCGATATGTTAATTTGATCTTATTAGACATTTTACATGGATAAATTAGAGTGGACGTGTCTTGTCCCCACCTCTGGTGGTACTCACAATTTTGAGAGAAAATTTAAAGTTTTCCTTGCTTTTGTCAGCAAATTAATCTATGTGTTGATTCCCAAAGACATTTTCGATGTGAGTGTTAACGCCCAAAAACTTGATTTGTGAAGCATAATTATGAACTACTCCATTCATTCTGAAAATAGGCATTTTGTCGGGATTCGAGCCACTGTTGAATAAAACAATGTTTGTTTTTTCTGCAGATAAACTTAGTCCATTCTTTGTCAAGTACTCTGCTATTAATGTCGAGCTCTTTTTGATACACTTTTTTCGTATGGTTTATGCTACGTAGTGGGGTTTTCTTTTTTAAGGTTACTTGTGTGTGTGTGTGTGTGTGTGTGGTGTGTGTGTGT
>CM031629.1:42570855-42575855 GCA_018398815.1 Conus ventricosus | reverse complement strand
ATGGATGAACAAGAATATCAGAAAACACCCACTCTAATTTTGTCATCACAAACTTAAGTGCCCTGTCCATAGTCATTGACATACGTTGGGAGAGATATGCATAATATTGAATGTTCTATAAAAACTAAACCTGCCACTGTTTTAGATATGAAAATTCCAGTTCTTGCCAACCTACAGTCAATTAGGCTTGGTTTGAAGGTACGAACGAAACTGGTCATATCTCCGACACCTTGGTTAAACCATACGTGCCCGAAACCTATTCATGTAATTTCGCTTTAATACGTGACACCCAGTTAATCTTGCCTCTATTATCTAGTTCTACTAGCATTTTATAAGCTTTATGGGGTAATATATGTTCAGCCATCTGCGTTAATTTGAGCTTTTGAGCTTTTGAGAGTTTCATTGAATTGGTTCTCTTTTCTCTTTAACAAATGTTTATTTTCACGTCTTGCTGTACATAAAGAAATGCGATCAGGCGGAGACAAAGTACGCTTAAATTTCTTCAACATAATGCGTACAGTTTTCTTTTCAGCACCACATTCTTTATCACACAGTTGTCATCTTTCACGCACTTACCAATGTGTATTTCTTTCTTCATAAAGTCTGCTGCATCTTTATACAATGATTAAATAACCTCAAGTGCTTCGTTAATATCTATATCTATGAAACTGATCGCCATTTCAAAACTGATTTTGCATGTCGTTTGAACAATGTAGTCTCTAACACATTGCTTTGGGTTTCGTCCCATATAAACTTTTCGAGAATATGAACATTCCTCCTTTACACAAACCTCATTATCCTTTGGGAAGTGAATGTATAATTCCAAAGGCAAATGATCGGATTCAATTCTGTCAGACACATTCATTCTGATGCTATCAGAAACTATTGAATACAAATCAGAGGACAGCAAAACGTAATCAGCTACACTGTTACCATTATCAGCAATCAGCTATGTACGTGTAATGACCTTGAAGGTCATCCTGACACATACCATTCAAAATACACAGGTCAAAAACTGTACACATGTTAAGTAACATTTTGCCGTAATTATTGATCACACAGTCTTCAGAATTTCTGTTCAAGTTCAAAGGGCCACTCAAATGTTGATAAACAAAATAACAGTCATTGAATAATGCGTGTGTCCGTGTGTGTCACTAAATCAATCATTTTTATTTCTAAATGAAGTCTTTGAAGCAATGAAATCTCTGAAGCAACATGTCTAAAACAAATCAAAATCTCTGAATATTACAGTCACAAAAACAATCAAAATCTCACCGGAACACTTGAAATTCTGAGACAATCAAAATGAAAATTGCTTTTAAAATGAAATTACATCAATAGCACTACACATGTTCACTGTGTCACTGTCCTCACCAACATCAGTAGCACCACACATGTCCACTGTGTCACTGTCCTCACCAACATCAGTAGCACCACACATGTCCACTGTGTCACTGTCCTCACCAACATCAACAGCACCACACATGTCCACAATGTCACTGTCCACACCAACATCAATAGCACTACACATGTCCACTGTGTCACTGTCCTCACCAACATCAACAGCAGTAGGCATGTCTGCTGTCTCACTGTCCTCATCAACATCAACAGCAGTAGACATGTCACAGTCTCCCTGTCCTTATCAACATCAACAGCAGTAGACATGTCACAGTCCGACTGTCCTCATCAACATCAACAGCAGTAGACATGTCACAGTCTCACTGTCCTCATCAACATCAACAGCAGTAGACATGTCACAGTGTCCCTGTCCTCATCAACATCAACAGCAGTAGACATGTCACAGTCTCACTGTCCTCATCAACATCAACAGCAGTAGGCATGTCACAGTCTCACTGTCCTCATCAACATCAACAGCAGTAGACATGTCACAGTCTCACTGTCATCATCAACATCAACAGCAGTAGACATGTCACAGTCTCACTGTCCTCATCAACATCAACAGCAGTAGGCATGTCTGCTGTCTCACTGTCCTCTTCAACATCAACAGCAGTAGACATGTCACAGTCTCACTGTCCTCAAACACCTCGTGCCATGCATCTCAGACATGGCGTCAGGTGGAGGCACACATCTCAGACATGGCGTCTGGTGGAGGCACACATCTCAGACATGGCGTCTGGTGGAGGCACACATCTCAGACATGGCGTCTGGTGGAGGCACACATCTCAGACATGGCGTCTGGTGGAGGCACACATCTCAGACATGGCGTCTGGTGGAGGCACATATCTCAGACATGGCGTCTGGTGGAGGCACACATCTCAGACATGGCGTCTGGTGGAGGCACACATATCAGACAAGCGTCAGGTGGAGGCACACATCTCAGACACGGTGCCATGTGGAGACATACACCTCAGGTACAGTGACAGGTGGAGACATACACCTCAGGTACAGTGCCAGGTGGTGACATACACCTCAGGTAAGGTGACAGGTGGTGACATACACCTCAGGTACAGTGACAGGTGGAGACATACACCTCAGGTACAGTGCCAGGTGGTGACATACACCTCAGGTACAGTGACAGGTGGAAACATACACCTCAGACATATGCGAGAAAATACCGTATCTCCGTGGCTGACGCACAGATCTGACCTAAGAAGGCTACAGTCTCTTTGTGTTACAGTGGACATGGAGAACTGACACACAAAGTGTGTTACAAGGCTGCAGTCTTATTGCGCTACAGTTAACACACAGAACTGACACACAAAGTGTGTAACAAGACTGCAACCTTATTGTGTTACAGTTAGCACAGAGAACTGACACACAAAGTGTGTAACAAGACTGCAACCTTAATTTTCTACAGTTAACACAGGGAACTGACACACGAAGTGTGTAACAAGGCTGCAACCTTAACGTGCTACAGGTAACACAGAGAACTGAGACACAAAGTGTGTAACAGGACTGCAGCCCTATTGCGCTACACTTAACACAGAGAACTGAACACACAAAGTGTGTAACAAGACTGCAGCCTTATTGTGCTACAGTTAACACAGAGAACTGACACACACACAGTGTGTCAGAAGAGAACAGTGTGTTTGTGTCACAGTTGACACAGAGACCTGACACACACAGTGTGGAAGTCTCTTTGTGTCACAGATGACATAGAGAACCGACACACACAGTGTGGAAGAAAACAAGTGTCTTTGTGTAACAGTTGACATAGAGAACTGACACACACAGTGTGGAAGTCTCTTTGTGTCACAGTTGACATAGAGAACCGACACACACAGTGTGGAAGTCTCTTTGTGTCACAGTTGACATAGAGAACCGACACACACAGTGTGGAAGAAAACAAGTCTCTTTGTGTCACAGTTGACATAGAGAATCGACACACACAGTGTGGAAGTCTCTTTGTGTAACAGTTGACATAGAGAACCGACACACACAGTGTGGAAGTCTCTTTGTGTAACAGTTGACATAGAGAATCGACACACACAGTGTGGAAGTCTCTTTGTGTAACAGTTGACATAGAGAACCGACACACACAGTGTGGAAGAAAACAAGTCTCTTTGTGTCACAGTTGACATAGAGAACTGACACACACAGTGTGGAAGTGTCTTTGTGTCACAGTTGACATAGAGAACTGACAGATACAGTGTGGAAGTCTCTTTGTGTCACAGTTGACATAGAGAACTGACACACACAGTGTGGAAGTGTCTTTGTGTCACAGTTGACATAGAGAACTGACACACACAGTGTGGAAGAAGACACGTCTCTTTGTGTCACAGTTGACACAGAGGACTGACACAAACAGTGTGGAAGTCTCTTTGTGTCACAGTTGACATAGAGAACCTACACACACAGTGTGGAAGAAAACAAGTCTCTTTGTGTCACAGTTGACATAGAGAACTGACACACACAGTGTGAAAGTCTCTTTGTGTCACAGTTGACATAGAGAACTGACACACACAGTGTGGTAGTCTCTTTGTGTCACAGTTGACATAGAGAACTGACACACGCAGTGTGGAAGTCTCTTTGTGTCACAGTTGACATAGAGAACTGACACACACAGTGTGGAAGTCTCTTTGTGTCACAGTTGACATAGAGAACTGACACAGACAGTGTGGAAGAAAACACGTCTCTTTGTGTCAGAGTTGACATAGAGAACTGACACACGCAGTGTGGAAGTCTCTGTGTGTCACAGTTGACATAGAGAACTGACAAACAAAGTGTGGAAGTCTCTTTGTGTCACAGTTGACAAAGAGAACTGACACAGACAGTGTGGAAGAAAACACGTCTCTTTGTGTCACAGTTGACACAGAGAACTGACACAGACAGTGTGGAAGAAAACACGTCTCTTTGTGTCACAGTTGACACAGATATTGTGTACGAAGACAACAGTCTCTTTGTCACGGTGGACATGGAGAACTCTCTCTCTCTCTCTCTCTCTCTCTCCTCTCTCTCTCTCTCTCTCTCTCTCTCTCTCTCTCTCTCTCTCTCTCTCTCTCACACACACACACACACACACACACACACACACACATACACACACACACACACACACACACATACGAGAGAGAGAGGAGAGAGAGAGAGAGAGAGAGAGAGAGAGGAGAGAGAGAGAGAGAGAGAGAGAGAGAGAGAGAGAGAGAGGAGAGAGATTTTGATGCTAACGTTTTAGACAGTGTGTGCTTCTTCATCTAATTTACCCTTCCCTCGACACCACCCAACACTCGCTTTCTCCCGCTCTCTCTCCCATCCCCCCCCCCCTCTGTCTCTCTCTCTCTCTCTCTCTCTCTCTCTCTCTCTCTCTCTCTCTCTCTCTCTCTCTCTCTCTCTCTGTCTCGTTCCCACAAAGAACTGCTTGTGAAGAGAGAAAGAGAGACAGACAGACAGACAGACAGACATATAGACAGACAGACAGACGGACAGAGACAAAGACAGAGACAGACAGACACACAAACAGACAGAGTCAGAGAGAGAGAGAGAGAGAGATGGGGGAGGGAGGGAGGGGGAGAGAGACAGAGACAAAGACAGAAATAGAC
>CM031629.1:42518249-42567355 GCA_018398815.1 Conus ventricosus | reverse complement strand
AAGGGCCCCCCCCACTGTAAGCCCACATTATGAAATGTCTCCCGCACTGTAACCCCCACACCCAAGAAAATGCTCCCACACTTTTAACCCAAAACAGCAAGTCTCCCAAAACTGTAACCCACACCAGGGAAATGTCTCCCCCACGTAAGCCCACCATGCAAAAACTCCCCCACTGTAAGCCACATTATGCAAGTCTCCCCACAAAAAGCCCAAATCATGCAATGTCCCCCCACACTGTAAGCCCAAAAGTCCACATGTGGAAACAGGCCATGCATGGGGAGCTTCTCTTCAAAAGCCCATGAAAAGTATGTACATGTCGAAAAAAGTGCGCGTGATTGTGTGAGTGTGTGTGTTTGTGTGTGGTTTTGTGTGTGTTGTTGTGTGTGTGTGTGTGTGTGTGGTTTTGTGTGTGTGTGGGGTTTTGTGTGTGCGTGCGTGGTGTGGGGTATCTGTTTGAAATATCTGGCTGCATGCATGAAAGGGAAACGTGTGTGGGGTTTTTGTTGTTTGTGTGGGGTTGTGGGGTGTGTGTGTTTGTGTGTTTTGGTGTTGTGTGCCATCACGTGACATCTTCTTCCGCACTGGTTTTCAAAATGGTTTGGACTAAAACCCATTTTTCCCAAAAAAACCCTCGCCAAAATTCCTAAAAAGGGTTTTTGTCCTTTTCCCCCTCATCCTCATTTTTTATAAAGACAAAAAAAAATGTTTTGTCCCCAAACCACACCGGGCAAGTCTTAAAGGGGTGTTTTCCCCACAAACACGGGCGAGGACAAGGGGCCCAGTCATTTTATCACCGAGGAAAAAGTGGTGTCCCCACCCCCGAAATTTTTGTGTGGGGGGCCCCTGGTTGACTCAGTGATAAAAAAATATTTTTTTTATCCCGGATTTTCCCCGCTTCTCCATTTAAAAAAATTGATATGGCAAAAACCTCATTTTTCTGAACACAACCCCCACACACACCACACATACCCCCTCTCTCCTCTGTCTCCCTCTCTCTCTCTCTCATTCCCTCTCTCCCCTTCTCCTTCTCTCTCCCTCTCTCTCCACGCATAGCAACCTTCAAACACCATTATTTTAAAACCACTATGTGCCAATTTTTTGCAAAAATCCGCCATAAATCCACTGCCGCGCGCGCGCCCCGCGCGTGTTTTGTGTGTGGTGTGGGTGTGTTTTGTGAAGTGTGTGTGCATGCGTTTTGTTTTTTGGTGTGTGTGTGTGGGTGTTGGGGGGTTTTGGGGGTTTGGTGTGTGTTGGTGCGCGCGCGCGACGTGTGTTTTTTCCTATTTGCCGCCGCCATCTTGTCTTTAATTTTTGTTATGCTTGTATTCTTATGCCTCCCCTCTCTCTCTCTCTCCCTCCCTCCTTTTCTCTCGTCTCTCCCTTCCCCCTCTCTCCTCTCTCTTCTACTCTCTTTTCCTCTCTCCATTCCATCTCCTCTCCTCTCCTCTTCCCTCTCCCTCCATCCTTTCGCCCCCTTTTTCACCCCCTCCCCCTCTCTTCAGGGTTTCTGCTGGAATCTTGTTTTTGGACGTATAAAACGTATCATTTTTGCATACACCCCCCCCCCCCGCCCCTTTTGTGCAAATTTTCTTTTTTCCCCCGTGGTGCTTAAAAATCGTTTGTCTTGCATCTCCTTGAAATTTTTTTGTTTGTCAGTTTGTTCTAATGCTCTTTCCCGAAACCCCCATTTTTCCTCTTTGTCCCCTCTCTCTCTTTTCTCTCCTCTCGCTTTCTCCTATCCCCCTTTTCCCTGCCTCCTTTCGCTCCTGCGTCTCCTCCCCTTCTCTCCCCTCTCCTTCTCCCCTCTCTCCCCTCTCTTTCCCTTTTAAATTTTGTTTTCCGTATCGTTTTTGTATTTCCCTAGGTCACTTTTTGCATACTTGTTTTGTTGCCTTATTTTGCATTGTTGACCCTACTCAGGGCGAGGACTGATGCAAAAAAGCACATCAGTGTTTATCTATTATCCTCGTAAATAAAGAATTTTGTCTTGTCTTCTCTTGTCTCGCCTTGTCTTCTCTCTCTCTTTTCTCTCTCTCTCTCTCTCCTCTCCTCTCTCTCTCACTCTCTCTCTCTCTCTCTCTCTCTCTCTCTCTCTCTCTCTCTCTGTATCTGTCTCTCTGTCTGTCTGTCTGTCTGTCTGTCTCTCTGTCTCTGTCTGTCTGTCTGTCTGTCTCTCTCTCTCTCTCTCTGTCTGTCTGTCTGTCTGTTTTTCTCTCTTCCTCTCTCGCTCTCTCTCTTGATGTCACTCTTTTTGGGGGTGAGCTCGCGTTCACTGGACAGGGAAGTCGCGTTTCAGCCGCTGTGTAGAAAATTAGTGTATTTTAGCTAATTATTCATCACAAGTGATTCTGACGACAATATAATCAGTATGCCTACCACCGCTGAAATGCACCGAGCAAGAATTGGTATTTTTTACCCAATTCTGATGAAAATTACCCTCCGAAAAACGACTTCATTTCGGCCCAGTCAAGATATGCCACAGTTCAAGTGTGGCTACGTGAAAGGGTGCACTGACTGGCTGATTTGTTTGACGCTGTCCGTACTGTACTGCCTGTCGATCATTCTGACAATGTGCATGGACGTGGAGAAGAATCCCGGCCCCTTCAGCAATACAAACTTGATTCAAGAAATACACACTGTTGTGGACACTAGGTTCGTGCAGATACTGGAGGAACTCCGATTGCATTCTACAAATCTCTGCGACAAAATGGATGCTATCTTCGGCTGCCTTCAAAGAAGTGTGAATCAACTGATCACGGATGTGTCTGATTTACAAAATATTGTTGAAGATCACAGGAAAATGATGCACAACATGCAGGACGACAAGGTCAGTATCATACAACGACTGGAAAGAATGGAACAAAAAATTAATACACTAGAGATGAATTCGAAAGAAAACAACTTGAAATTTCTTGGTCTGCGTGAAACCGGTTTTGAAAACAACAGGAAAAGTGCGGAAATCGTAGTTGAAAACTTTAAACCATTTCTCACCCTCTGACTCCTGGAGCCTGTCTGACATAGACAAAGCATACCGTGTTGGAAGCTTCAAACAGTCCTCCTCTCAACCACGCCCTTTAGTCGTTCGTTTCCACAGATGGTCAGACAAAATGGACATCCTGAGTGACAGCTATTTAAGGAACCTACTCAGAGGAGAGAATATCAAGATATCTGCCGATCTGACTGTACGCCAACGAGAAGAAATGCACTACTATCGGCAACAGGGGAAAAACGCATATTTTAAGAATGACAGGCTCTTTGTTCATGATCAACCACGTACACACACGTACAACTCAAAGGATCACCCCAGACTTCGGAATTACGGCGAAAGACGGGGACAGTCGGAAATCGTTTTACCAGGCACAACGACCGGGCACCACAGAATCGTTTCCGTGACGATCGTCACAACGTATACCACGAGCAACACCCCGACACCTTAACCAAACATCCTGCCAACAATTCTGCGAGCTCAAGTGTCACTATCCACTCCCCCGTGTTGGTTCCTGGCACAAAACTGTACAGTGAAGCTGTTCAGTCAGCTCCTTCTGCAGCAGTCATGAAGATAGGCAAGAGAGAAGAGAACACAGTGGTAACGAAGACAGGAGAGATGACACACGGGATAGGCCAGACAGCATGAAGGACGCCGCTGAACGTCAGAACGACAGCCCACAGCTGGATCACAACAGGGTCATACCAGAAGTCAGCCTGACCCCTGTGTTTTCTACGCAGACGGCACCACCGATCGGCGAGTCTACAGACACCGCAGCAGACAACCGGACGACATCGCTGTCAACCTGCCAGGCCATAGAGGAGGTGGTACGACCCACTACTGCTGCCCCTGCCACCACCTCTTCCCCTGCCACATGTTCAGCAGTCACACCCAGTGACACGACCGCTGACAGTGGTAACAGTGAAGAAAACAGAAACAACACGACACCAACAGGCAGTCTACCTGAGGAAGATGACAACTCCGGTGGCATTGCTGGGGGTGAGCGACAACAGACAGACTGTGCCAGAGGGGAGGAAAATCTTCCCAGTGCCTCTGTCACTGTGTCAGACAGTGTGTACCATCCTGGATGTGGAGATGGCCCACTACCTGAAGACGGCGCAACCTGTGGCACACCTGACACGACTGTCAACAAACCGGGTGACGCCGGGATTCCCCTTCCCCTCCCCTCACCCCCACTCCTCCCATTCCCACCCCTTCTCGAAACCGCAAGGACAGTGCACATTCCACAAATACCGCTTCGCACGTGCAAATCGAAAGACAAAGACGTTCGCGCCGTGGAGAAATGGACCGCAAAGCAGGTCAGGGGAGTTCAAGGTCCCATTCCTTGTCACTTGACAGACAGTCATCTATTCCCGAGTGTTGGAGTGGTCGCTCAAAGCCGAAAAAGCGAGCGAGTCCTCGGAAACCTGTCGTCTCTAAAAATAAAAACAAGAAATGAAGGTACGGTCCCGACCCTGATGTAAATACTCTGAAAAGTACAGTGTTTTCAATGGTTTCATATAAATGTGGAAGGTATCATATCAAACTAAAAGAAACTAGCTTCGTCTCCTTTATTATAAACTTCGATTTCATTTGCCTTGTAGAAACTTTTGTGGATTCATTCACGTCTACTTTATTTCCATCCCATACAAGCTTTGTATCACCAGCAAAAAAATTATCTCTTCGGGGTAGGAAAAGTGGTGGGGTCGTTGTAATGGTAAAAAACATTTTTTTGCAATTTATAAAAGAAATTCCAACAAAATACGATAATGTTATTGTACTCCAAGCTGATAAGCGGCTGTTCGGAACTGAGTCTGATGTTTTCATTATTAGTGTTTACTTGAATCCAGTTAATAGTCCGTTTTATGACTTTAGTGACGTGGACAATGGGATCTCTGTTCTTGAACAATGCATGCTCGATATTATTGAAAAACAAGAAGACGCTGAATTTATCCTGTGTGGGACTTTAATGCTAGAACCTCTGATATCTTTCCTGCACAGCTGACTGTAGACAAATGTGATGTCTGATCCCGCTCACCATGACCAGTGTATTGGCTCTGACACTGAGGATCAGACTCCCCCTCCTCGTTCTTCGCAGGACACTGTCATTAATGATTATGGTCAAAAACTACTTAGTTTATGTACCGGTTTTGATCTGTATATTCTGAATGGTGTTTGTTTAGGAGACACAGATGGTTGTTTCACTTATATAGCTCCCTCTGGAAACAGTGTTATTGATTATTTTATTTTCTCTACTTCTTTGTGCTCTCTACCCAGAAGACTTTTTGTTCATGAAAAAATTCACTCAAAGCACATGCCTGTCGAATGCGTTGTGATGTGTAACCAGCAAACGCATGATGTTGAAGTTAACGACTCGTCTATTTTCAAACTAGTTTGGTCTGAAGATAGGCGAGAAGACTTTCTAGATCAAATTAATTTACCAGAAAACAAAACCTCGCTTGAGCAAGCGAAACAGTTAATTGAAGTTGAAATAGACAGTGCACTCGATTTGTTTTCTGCCACCCTAAAATCTGCTGCCTCTTGCATGTCTGTAAAGCAGGGTGGTCGTAGGACCATCAAAGGTAATGTATGGTTTGACTCGGAGTGCTATGAAAGTCGAAAGAATACCAGAAAAGCACTACGCGATTTCAAACGTTTACAAAAAGAAAACCCCACAGAGGATGGACACGAATACTTTGAGAAGAGAAGGTCATATAAAAAGTTATTGGAGGATAAGGAGAAAACATACAAAACGAAATGTAGAGCAGAACTTGAACAGAATGTAAACGACTCCAGACAGTTTTGGAAAAATATAAAACATTTTTCAACGAAAAGTAGAAAGGTTGGTAATATTACGGATGTAGAGTGGTTGCAACACTTTAAGAGGGTCTTTGAAGTAGATACTAATGTTTCTACGGATGACGATTCTCCGATTTTTGAACCGGATTTTGAAGAAGAAAATGATAATTCAGATTTTGGACCATTGAATGATGATATTACTGAAGAAGAAGTAGTAGACTCAATTAATCACTTAAAAAATAACAAAGCAGCAGGTCAGATGGCATTTTGCCTGAATTACTCAAATCTTCGAGGGATGTAGTTGTTCCTTTTCTTCTGCGATTTTTTAATGCTGTTTTTTCATCAGGTCAGTACCCAGCAGCTTGGACCGAGGCTATCATACAACCTGTGCATAAGAAGGGTAATCTGCACAAACCTGACAACTATAGAGGCATCTCACTTTTGAATTTAAGTGGTAAATTGTACAGTTACATAATCAATAAGAGACTGTCCATATGGGTTGAATCTAAAGGGCTGCTAGGAGAAATTCAAGCTGGTTTTCGGAAAGATCATTCAACCATCGATCACATTTTTACTCTTTTTTCGATGGTTCAAAAATACCTACTTAGAAACAGGAAATTATTTGTTGCTTTCATTGACTTCCGTAAGGGTTTCGATTTCATTTCACACGGAAAACTTTGGCCTATATTGCGAAAATCTGGAATTAAAGGGAAAATGTTATTGACAATCCAAAGCATGTATAAAACTGTAAAAGCTCGAGTACGCTGTGGGATCAAGATGACGAAGCATTCACTTGCTATAAGGCTTAAAACAAGGCGAGGTTACCAGTCCGCTACTTTTTTCTCTGTTCATTAACGAACTGGCCTCAGGAATAATTGAAAATGGACGACACGGCATTCAACTGAACCCTGACATGATTGAGCTGTTTATTTTACTTTTTGCAGACGACATTGTTCTTTTGTCAGACACGGTTGCTGGACTTCAGAACCAGCTCAATGTTCTTGCAATTAAGGCATCTGAATTAGATTTACATGTCAATCTTGACAAATCAAAAATAATCATTTTCAGGAATGGTGGTTATATTTCTCGACGTGAGGCATGGACATATAACGGCCTTCAAATGGAAGTAGTTAATTCTTACAAATACCTAGGGTTGTTTCTTAGTACCAGATTATCGTTCTCTAGGGCTCTGGAAGACATGGCGACTAAAGCCAAGAAAGGTGTTATTGATATACTCAAAACTTTATGGAGGATTGGTGACTTTTCGGCCAAGATTTTTCTAAAGCTATTTGATGCTCAGATAAAACCTATCCTTCTATATGGCTCTGAAATTTGGGGACTGACTGGATCTTCTACAATAGAAAAAGTGCACATGTTTGCTTTGAAAAAGCTGTTAAATGTCAGCCCAAGGACACCAAATGACATGGTATACGGCGAGACTGGACGTTATCCTTTATACATATTTTCTTATTTATCATGCATTAAGTATTGGCTAAGACTTACAAGAATGGATCGATCAAGACTTCCGCGTAAATCATATGATATGCTTTTGATATTGTGTGATCAAGGTAAAGTATGTTGGGCGTCACGGGTTCGGGATACTTTATTCAAATTTGGATTCGGTTTTGTTTGGGAGCATCAAGGGTAGAAAACATGCGCGGATTCCTGAGCTCATTCAAGCAAAGACTGGTTGACTGTCATAGTCAAAACTGGCAAGAACACATTTCAAAAAGCAGTAGATTTAGTGTTTACCGTTCTTTTAAATCTTCACTGTCGCTGGAATCTTATTTCACAGTTGTTAAAAATAAACACATCAGAGATGTTTTGATTAGGTTTAGAATAGGTGCCTCTGAATTACGTACTCATAAAATGAGATACGCTCCCGTTCATCAATGTGATTTGAAATGTCCTCTGTGTGATGCTGGCCTCGAAGATGAAAGCATGCTATGTTTTACTGCAGGTCCTTGAATGATTTACGGGAGAAGTACATTCCATCTCGGTATACAAAGCATCCCACTGATAGAACCCTGGAAAAGTTAATGCAAGACGATGAGCATCTCCATGATTTAGGACGTTTTATTTACTACTCAAACAAACGTCGTGTATTACAGGTGTAATCATATTATTAGCTAATATCGAATGTAACTTTTAGCATTTGTGTTCGCCGTTGTTTGCCTGTTTGTTTGCTGTTGCAATTGGCATGGTACTATTTGAAACAGCCATACAGTGTGTGTGTGTGTGTGTGTGTGTGTGTGTGTGTGTGTGTGTGTGTTGTGTGTGTGTGTGTGTGTTGTGGTGTGTGTGTGTGCATTAGTACGAAGAGTTTGCATGTAAAATTGTAATGGGTCGGACGACCTCTACAATAAATCATCTTGAGTCTTGAGTCTTGAGTCCTCTCTCTCTCTCTCTCTCTCTCTGTATCTGTCTCTCTGTCTGTCTGTCTGTCTGTCTGTCTCTCTGTCTCTGTCTGTCTGTCTGTCTGTCTGTCTCTCTCTCTCTCTCTCTCTCTGTCTGTCAGTCTGTCTGTCTGTTTGTCTCTCTTCCTCTCTCGCTCTCTGTCTGTCTGTCTGCTCTCTCTCACTCTCTCTCTGTCTGTTTGTCTCTCTTCCTCTCTCGCTCTCTCTCTTGATGTCACTCTTTTGTTGATCTGTCTACTCATCTGTCCCTCATTCACTCATCCACTCACTCATTCACTCACTCACTCTCTCACACACACACACACACACACTTCTCTCTCTCTCTCTCTCTCTCTCTCTCTCTCTCTCTCTCTCTCTCTGATTCTGTCTGTGTGTCCGTCTGTGTGTCTGTCTATTCTGTCTTTGTCTCGTCTCTCTCCCCCTCCCTCCCTCCCTCCCCCATCTCTACTCTCTCTCTCTCTGACTCTGTGTGGTGTGTGTGTGTGTGTGTGTGTGTGTGTGTGTGTGTGGTGTGTGTCTGTCTCTGTCTTTGTCTCTGTCCGTCGTCTGTCTGTCTATCTGTCTGTCTATATGTCTGTCTGTCTGCTGTCTGTCTGTCTCTCTTCTCTCTTCACAAGCCCAATATATAGTTAACCATTCTGAGTTCTTTGTGGGAACGAGAGAGAGAGGAGAGAGAGAGAGAGAGAAGAGAGAGAGAGAGAGAGAGAGAGAAGAGAGAGAGAGAGAGAGAGAGAGGGGGGTATGGGAGAGAGAGCGGGAGAAAGAGAGTGTTGGGTGGTGTCGAGGGAAGGGTAAATCAGATGAGAAGCACACACTGTCTAAAACGTTAGCATCAAAATTCTCTCTCTCTCTCTCTCCTCTCTCTCCCCTCTCTCTTTCTCTCTCTCTCTCACTCTCTCTCTCTCTCTCTCTCTCTCTCTCTCTCTGTATGTGTGTGTGTGTGTGTGTGTGTGTGTGTGTGTGTATGTGTGTGTGTGTGTGTGTGTGTGTGTGTGTGTGTGAGAGAGAGAGAGAGAGAGAGAGAGAGAGAGAGAGAGAGAGAGAGAGAGAGAGAGAGAGAGAGAGAGAGAGAGAGAAGAGAGAGAGAGAGAGCTCTCCATGTCCACCGTGACAAAGAGACTGTTGTCTTCGTACACAATATCTGTGTCAACTGTGACACAAAGAGATGTGTTTTCTTCCACACTGCGTGTGTCAGTTCTCTATGTCAACTGTGACACACAGAGACGTCCACACTGCGTGTGTAAGTTCTCTATGTCAACTGTGACACAAAGGGACTTCCACACCGCGTGTGTGAGTTCTCTATGTCAACTGTGACACAAAGTGACTTGTTTTCTTCCACAATGTGTGTGTCAGTTCTCTATGTCAACTGTGACACAAAGAGACTTCCACACTGCGTGTGTCAGTTCTCTATGTCAACTGTGACACAAAGAGACGTGTTTCTTCCACACAGTGTGTTTCAGTTCTCTATGTCAACTGTGACACAAACACACTTCCACACTGTGTGTGTCAGTTCTCTATGTCAACTGTGACGCAAAGAGACTTTCACACTGTGTGTGTCAGTTCTCTGTGTCAACTGTGACACAAAGAGACTTGTTTTCTTCCACACTGTGTGTGTCAGTTTCTCTATGTCAACTGTGACACAAAGAGACGTTTTTTTCTTCCACACTGTGTGTGTCAGTTCTCTATGTCAACTGTGACACAAAAGAGACTTCCACACTGCGTGTGTCAGTTCTCTATGTCAAACTGTGACACAAAGAGACGTGTTTTCTTCCACACTGTGTGTGTCAGTTCTCTATGTCAACTGTGACACAAAGAGACTTGTTTTCTTCCACACTGTGTGTGTCACTTCTCTATGTCAACTGTGACACAAAGAGACTTCACACTGTGTGTGTCAGTTCTCCATGTCAACTGTGACACAAAGAGACTTGTTTTCTTCCACACTGTGTGTGTCACTTCTCTATGTCAACTGTGACACAAAGAGACTGTTCTTTTCTGACACACTGTGTGTGTCAGTTCTCTGTGTTAACTGTGGCACAATAAGGTTGCAGTCTTGTTACACACTTTGTGTGTCAGTTCTCTGTGTTAAGTGAAGCGCAATAGGGCTGCAGTCTTGTTACACACTTTGTGTCTCAGTTCTCTGTGTTAAGTGTAGCGCAATAAGGCTGTAGTTTTGTTACACACTTTGTGTGTCAGTTCTCTGTGTTAAGTGTAGCGCAATAGGGTTGCAGTCTTGTTACACACTTTGTGTCTCAGTTCTCTGTGTTAAGTGTAGCGCAATAAGGCTGCAGTCTTGTTACACACTTTGTGTGTCAGTTCTCTGTGTTAAGTGTAGCGCAATAAGGCTGCAGTCTTGTTACACACTTTGTGTCTCAGTTCTCTGTGTTACCTGCAGCACGTTAAGATTGCTGCCTTGTTACACACTTCGTGTGTCAGTTCCCTGTGTTAACTGTAGAAAATTAAGGTTGCAGTCTTGTTACACACTTTGTGTGTCAGTTCTTTGTGTTAACTGTAGCACAATAAGGTTGCAGTCTTGTTACACACTTTGTGTGTAAGTTCTATGTGTTAACTGTTGCGCAATAAGACTGCAGCCTTGTAACACACTTTGTGTGTCAGTTCTCCATGTCCACTATAACACAAAGAGACTGTAGCCTTCTTAGGTCAGATCTGTGCGTCAGCCACGGAGATGCGGTATTTTCTCGCATATGTCATACGATGGTTTCTCACGTCAGTTGTGTCAGCCACGGAGATACGGTATTTTCTCGCATATGTCATGCGATGGTTTCTCACGTCAGTTGAGATATACATTCACATTATCTGATATATTCTTTTATATCAGTACATGTAAATGTTTCGTGGATGTGACATTGAGATATCTGACGTGTGAACACTTGGGCTTACATTGCCAGTGGGCCAGTGGGTCATTGATCTCGTGATTTGAAAAAAAAATATCAACTATCATTTTGTCAACAACAGGTGCAGTCGACCGCAATCATGTGCTTCGTTTCATTTTTTTTTTCAATTTGTAAGAGACATTATTCTGTGGGGCGAGTCAAAGAAACATTGCATGTAGGCGTGTGTGTATTTGTCTTTGAAGTCTCTCTCTCTCTCTCTCTCTCTCTCTCTCTCTCTCTCTCTCTCTCTCTCTCTCTCTCTCTCTCTCTGTCTCTCTCTCTCTCTCTCTCTCTCTCTGACACTAATGGTAGTGCTCTCTCTCTCTCTCTCTCTCTCTCTCTCTCTCTCTCTCTCTCTCTCTCTCTCCTGGCCATCTGACACTGATAATGGTAGTGCTCTCTCTCTTTCTATCTCTCACTCTCTCTCTTTCTTTCTTTCTTTCTTTCTCTCTCTCTCTCTCTCTCTCTCTCTCTCTCTCTCTCTCTCTCTCTCTCTCTGTGTGTCTCCCTCTCTCTATCCCTCCCTCTTTCTCTCTGTCTCTCTCTCCCTCCCTCCTACTTCTCTCTTTCTCCCTCTCTCCCTCATGCACGCACGCACGCAAGCACGCACATACACACACACGCACGCACGCACGCACGGTCGCGCGCGCGCGTGCGCACGCGCGCGCGCACACACACACACACACACACACACACACACACACACACACACACACACACACACACACACACACACACACACACGCACGCACACACACACACACACACACATGTCCTGTGTGCGCTAATCCACTGGTCAAAGAGAAAATCACCACAGTCATGACCAGCGAGGAAAACATGTACCCACCATTCTCCCTGACTTCTTCCCTTTACTGTTCTCTCCTGTGTGTGTCTTCAACACGTGGAACAGGATTCACATCCAGTTCTGAGTCTGGTCTCTGTTGGACTTCAGTATGGGCTTTTGTCTGTCTCTGCACCATTCCCCTCTAACATCTGTCTGTCTGGATGGTTGGCTGGATTTCTGTCTTCCTCTCACTGTCTCTGTCTCCCTGTATCTGTCTCTCTCTGTGTGCCTCTCTCTGTCTCTGTCTCTGTGACTCTCTCTCTCTCTCTCTCTCTCTCTCTCTGTCTGTCTGTCTGTCTGTCTGTCTCTCTCTCTCTCTCTCTCTCTCTCTCTCTCTGTCTGTCTGCCTGTCTGTCTGCCTGTCTGTCTGACTGTCTGTCTTTCATTGTCTTTGTCTCTCTGTCTCTCTCTTTCTGTTTGTCTTTCACTGTCTCTTTGTCTGTGTCTCTCTGTCTGACTGTCTGTCTGTCCGTCTTTCTGTCTGTCTGCCTCTCACTGTTTCTGTACCTGTCTCTCTGTCTCTGTCTCTCTCTTTGTGCATCTCTGTATCTCTGACTCTCTCTCTCTCTCTCTCTCTCTCTCTCTCTCTCTCTCTCTCTGTCTCTCTCTCTCTCTCTCTCTCTCTCTGTCTGTCTGTCTGTCTGTCTCTCTCTCTCTCTCTCTCTCTCTCTCTCTCTCCCCCTTTCTCTCTCTCTCTCTGGTTGCTGTTGTGTGGTCTGTCTGTTGTCTTTCACTGTCTTGTCTCTCTTTCTGTTTGTCTTTCACTGTCGCTCTGTCTGGTTCTCGGTCTGACTGTCTGCCTTTTGTCTGTTGTCTGTCTGTTGCCTTCCTATCTCTGTCCCTTCTCTCTGTTGGTCCTCTCTTCGTTCACCTCTCTCTTGTCTGTGTGTGTGTTGTTTTACGATGTTTCTCCCCCTCACTGTCTCGTACCTGTCTCTCTGTCCCTGTCTCCTTTTTGTGCTCTCTGTCTCTCTGTTGTCTCAGTCTGTCTGTGGTTGGTGTTGTGTGTTGGGTGTCTGTTGCTGTCGTTGTCTGTTTCTTTCTTTCTTTCTCTCTCTCTCTCTTCTCTCTCTCCTCCTCTCTCCCCTCTTGGTCACTCCGCTGTTAGGGTCGGGGGTTCCCCCACGCTGTGTCTTCCTAAACAGTTGCCTTCACTGACACTCAACCGGGTGTATGTCCCCACCTGGCACCATCCTTGATTATGTCACCCCCTGGCACCGTCCCTTGATATTTTTCCCCACCTGGCACCGTCCCTTGTTATGTCCCACCTGGCCCCTCCTTAGAAATGTCACCCCTGGCACCTTCCTTAGTTTAAATGTCCCCCCTGGTCATACCTTAGTACTGTAAACCCCCTGGTACCATCCTTAGTATTGTCCCCACCGGGCCCATACCTTAGATATAGTCACCCCCTGGTACCATCCCTTGATACTGTCCCCCCTGGTTCTACTTGAACATGCACCCCGGAACCAACCTTAGATTATGTCCCCCCCTGGTACCTACCTTAGATCATGTCACCCCCGGGCACCATACCTTTGTATATGTCACCACCTGGCCCCAAACCCTTGATAATGTCACCACCTGGCACCTACTTGAGCTGTCACCACCTGGCCCATCCTTTAGTAATGTACCCCTGGCCCCATACCTTAGATATGCCCACCTGGTACATCCTTAGATATAGTCACCCCCTGGTCCCATCCCCTTAGAATGTCCCCATGGACCTGTCACCCCCTGGCACCATATTAGAGCAGTCCCACTGGCCCATGCACCATCGGGCCCCATCCCTTTAGATATTGTACCCCCTGGCACCTACCAAATATTTGTCACCCTGGCCCATACCTGCGGTAATACCCCTGTGTCCTCTTGGGCACTACAAAAATCATGCCTTCCTCCAGTAGTCCCTGAGGGGATTTGACGTTGCGTTTACTCCCCTGAAAGTCATTCACCCATGGATTCGTTTTTGTTGACAGTTTTCATCCCCTGACGTCATTTGACTATAGATTCAGCTTTTTTGCTTTCCTACCTGACAGTCATTTGCTTAGATTCAGTTTAGTTGACATTTCACTACCCTGAAGTCATTCAGTTTGGTTTCGCTTTGCTGAATTTCATACCTACGTCACTTGACTATGGATTCAGCTTTAGTTGATTTTCACTCCCCTGACATTTCATTTGCTAGAGTTCCTTTAGTTGCATTTTCTACCCTGCATTTATTGCTGTGGATTCAGCTTTGCTGACAGTTCATCCCTGACAGCATTTGACTATAGCTGATTCGCTTTAGTTGCGGTCCCTCCCCTACGTCATGGCAAGGATTCAGCTTTAGTTGCAGTTCACTACCCTTAAAGTCACCGGCCAGGATTAGCTTTAATTTGACAGTTCCTCCCCGGGCAGTTTTAGTATGGATTCAGTTTAGCTGCGTCACTACCTGACAGTATCCGGGCCCATGGTTCAGCTTTAGTTGCAGTTCACTCCCCTTAAAAGTCATCGGCCTGGTTTCAGCTTTGTTGACCGTTCATTTCCCCTGCAGTCATCCGCCATGGATTCGTTTTAGTGAAGTTCACACCCTGAAGGAACCGGCCATGGATTCAGCTTTAGTTGACGTTCATACCCGACGGAATCGGCATGGATTCAGTTGAGGTTCTTTGGTTTTCCTCATGGTGATGGTGGAAGGGGAGAGGGATTATGGTGGGTGTCGTGTGTTTGGGGGGTTTTGAACGTGTGGTGACAATAAACAATGGGGGTGGGGGACTTGTGGGTGTGTTGACAGTGTGGATGAAAAAACAATGGGTGTGTCAGTGTGATTTTGGGTGTGTTGAACAGTGTGGTGACATAAAAAATGGGTGTGGAGGACATTGTGGGGTGTTTGAACAGTGTGGATGACAATAACAATGGAAGTGCGGCAGGACATTGTGAGGGGTGTTGACTTGACCAGTGTGGATGACAGTACAACAATGGAGTTGTGTCAGTGTGATTGTGGGTGTGTGGAACAGTTGTGGATGGACCTGAACAATGGAGTGTGTCAGTGTGAATTGTGGGTGTGTTGAACAGTGTGGATGAAAGTAAACATTTGGAGTGTGTCAGTGTGATTGTGGGTGGTGTTGAACAGTGTGGATGACAGGTAAACCAATGGAAGTGTCAGTGTGATTGTGGGTGTGTTGCCCAGTGTGGCTGACAATAAACAATGGAGTGTGTCTCAGTGTGATTGTTGGGTGTGGTGAAGAATGTGCGGATGACCAATAAACAATGAAGTGTGTCAGTGTGATTGTGTGTGAGTTGAACAGGTGGATTGACAATAAACAAGGAGTGTGTCAGTGGTGATTGTGGAGGTGTTGAACAGTATGGATGACAATAACAATGGAGTGTCTTGTGTCTTTTTCCCTTTTCAGTGTGTCACGTGTGATTGTGGGTGTGTTGAACAGTTGTGGATGACAATAAACAATGGGATTGTGCCAGAGTGTTGTGGGTGTGTTGAACAGTGTGGATGACAATAAACAATGGAGATGTATCAGAGTGGATTGTGGGTTGTGTTGAACAGTGTGGGACAATAAACAATGGAGCTGAGTGTTGTCAGTGTGATTGTGGGTGTGGTTTGAACAGTGTAGATGACAATAAACAATTGGAGTGGTGTCAGTGATGATTGTGGAGGTTGTTGAACAGTGTGTGACAATAAACAATGCAGTGTGTCAGTGTGATTGTGGGTGTTGTTGAACAGTGGGGATTGACAATAAACAATGGGTGTGTCAGTGTTTTGTGATTGTGGGTGTGTTGCAACAGTGTGGATGACATAAACAATGGATTGGGTCGTTGATTGTGAAGGTGTTGACCGTGTGGATGACAAATAAACAATGCAGTGTGTCAGTGTGATTGTGGGTGTGTTGAACAGTTGGTGCCAATAAACAAATGAGTGTGTCAGTGTCATTGTGGGGTGTTTGAAACAGTGTGGATGACAAAAACAATGGATATGTGTCAGTGTGATTGATTGTGGGGTGTTGTTCGTACAGTGGTGGATGTCAATAAAACATTGGTGTGTCCAGTGTGATTGTGGGTGTGTGAACAGTGTGGATGGCAATATAACAATGGTGTGTGCCAGTGTGATGTGGTTGTGTTGAACAGTGTGGATGGCAATAAAACAATGGGAGTGTGCAGACGTTACTGGTGGGTGTGTGTTGAACAGTGTGGATGACAATGAACAATGGAGTTGTGGTAGGACATTGTGGGGTGTGCTGAAACAGTGTGGATGCCATATAAACAATGGCTTGTGCAGTGTGTTGTGGGTGTGTTGAACAGTGTGGATGACAATAAACAAATGGAGTGTGTCAGTGTGATTGTGGGTGTGTTGAACAGTGTGGATGACAATACACAATGAGTGTGTCAGTGTGATTGTGGTGGGTGTGTTGAACGTGTGGATGGACACTAACCAATGGATTGGCCAGTGTGTTGTGGGTGTGTTGAACAGTGTGGATGACAATGAAACATGGACAGTGTGGAGGACATTGTGGGTGTGTTGAACAATGTGGATGACAATAAACAATGGATGGTGCCAGTCCAGTGTGGTTGCGGGTGTGGTGAACAGTGTGGCAGGACAATCAACAATGAGTGTGGCCAGTGTGATTTATTTTTAAAGAAATTGAGTAGATTATAAAGCCTGTTAAAGGAGAAAAAACAAAAGTATGATGGTGTAGCTAGATTGAAAAATTGAAGAAACTCAGGGAAGGAATCCACACTCCCCCCTTTCTGTTCAGTGATAAGATCAATCAATAGACGAATCTTGTGTTTCATGAAATTTCGAATTGACCATTGGTATAAAACTTTCTTTTGCGTTTTTCACCGATTTTTGGTGATGTGTAAGAAACAATCGAGTTAGGAGATGATACGAGCTGATTCACCTGAGCCATTGTTTGAAGCTCAATCACAAAAGAGGAAGTGTTTAGATGTATTAAAAAACAACAACTTAAGTTGGGTTAAAAGCGGGGAACAAGGATAAACCTTATTGCTGAAATGTAGTGTCCCCTCATGCTAAGGATGACATTTGCGGTTTTCCGGTTAAAGCTTCTCAATGACGTTTCAATGATTTTTCCAGAGGAATTCTTCTAATCAATTATTGTTGCTATTTACGAGAAAGAAGATGGCTAACAAGCAGACAATGATTCGGGGTGTATAATAACCAGTATATTGGGTAAAGTGTATACTAACATTTGAACGAAACGTTTGTCGCATGGCTGACAACTGAGAAGAAACGAGTAGAGAAGAAACAGGCTGTTTTCAGAAAGGGATTATAGTACTGTGGGACCACATTTATATCTGCGTTGTACAAAAGCATTATTACTGAAATAACTCTAAAGTCTATGTAGCTTTGAATACATTAGGAGGCCTTTCGACTCAGGTTAACAAGACGTAGATTATGGGGATATTTTAAGAAGAGTGGGGGTAGGTGGGAGTTATATGAATCTCTGGAAGGCCCGTACATGACACTAAGAGCTAGTGTACGTGATAAAAGTTTATATTCAGAGTAGTTGGAGCGTCGAAGAGGTGTGAAACAAGGGCATATTCTTAGTCCCCAGTTATTTTTTTTCTTTATAAATGATTTGGCTATTACGATATTTCAAAAGGGGAGGCATGGGTACAGTTTGTTTCTGGTGCTATTGAATATTTCCTATTACTCTTTGCTGATGACGTCATCCTTTTCTCCGAATCTGTGGTGGGATTACAACATCTGTTAAACTTACTAAAACAAGTAACAGATAGACTGGACCTAAAAGTTCTTTAGATAAAACGAATGTCATGGTATTTAGAAAGGGTGAGCATCAGGCTGCATGTGAGAAATGGGGGTATGGGGGGAATAAAATTAGAGTTACAAACTCGTATAATGCTTAGGAATCATCTTTACTACCAAATTGAGTCTTGGTATGGGTTGGTCAAAATGTCCTGAAAGGGGAAAAGGGGTGCGAACAGAAATCTGTCGATGTATGAGAAAACTAAATTCTGTTGATAATCATTGTTTTGGAAACTGTTTGACACACAAATCCAGCCTGCTCTAACACATGGCGCAGACGTTTGGGGGACTTACGTAAATGAGCAAATGGAAACTGTGCATAACTTTGCTGTCACAAATGGAAACTGTGCATAACTTTGCTGTCACAAATGGAAACTGTGCATAACTTTGCTGTCACAAATGGAAACTGTGCATACCTTTGCTGTCACAAATGGAAACTGTGCATACCTTTGCTGTCACAAATGGAAACTGTGCATAACTTTGCTGTCACAAATGGAAACTGTGCATACTTTGCTGTCACAAATGGAAACTGTGCATACCTTTGCTGTCACAAATGGAAACTGTGCATACTTTGATGTCACAAATGGAAACTGTGCATAACTTTGCTGTCACAAATGGAAACTGTGCATAACTTTGCTGTCATAAATGGAAACTGTGCATACCTTTGCTGTCACAAATGGAAACTGTGCATACTTTGCTGTCACAAATGGAAACTGTGCATAACTTTCTGTCAAAATGGAAACTGTGCATAACTTTGCTATCAAACGATTCCTGACCGTAACTTTACTTACCTCTCATGAGCTATAAGCAACATATATCTATCTTACCTCTCATTAAATTGTGTCAGGGTGAAACTGGTGATTTATTTTTTTTTAACTTAAGTGCTGTCAAATGTTTTGAAGTATTGGTTGTGACTATTAAATTACCAATGACAAGGTCAATAAACAGGCATATGACGACACCAACTCAATTAGAATTAGGTCGTCAAATTGGCTTTAAAATAAAGAGAGTTCTGCGACAAAAAAGCAGAAGAGCACACAAAACAAAGTGTGAAGTAACGACGATTTAATGCACGACACAAAACAGACAAGGAATTTTTCGAATGCCTCCTCAGCGACAAAAATACAGACATAAACATGCACAATACTTCCCTTGTGAAGCCAGCTTCACAAGGGAGTAATGTGCATGTTTATGTCTGTAATTTTGTCGCTGAGGAAGGCTTTTGCCGAAAAATCTTGCCGTTTTGTGTCGTGCTTAAATCTCTTACTTCACACTTTGTTTGTGTGCTCTCTGCTTTTGTCGGTTCAGTAACGCCGCATTTGTTTATTGCCGTAAGAGATTCATCTGTATTGGATTTGGCATTGTATGATACTCAGACGTTGTGACAAAGTTCGTTTTTCTCTCCAAATTAAGATAGTGATTGCATACCATATGCAAAATTACACAGTAACTTGAAGAAATGACAAGTAGATTTATCACCATTAAGATTTTTCAAGCTAGAACTATCTACAACATTCTTGTAGTGTTTTTTTTAGATGATTCGCTCGTTCAAACGAAGGTGGTTAAGAGAACAGTTCATGCACCAAAGGTTGATGTGTCCACCTGCTCAAACAAATGAAGACAGAACACTTCTTTATCCAGATAATCATTGAAAGTTCTGCTTAGCCTTTTCAAATACCATGCATAAAGGTTTTAACTATTGTCAATAAATCATTGTGATTCTCTCTCTTCTCTTCTCTCTCTCTCTCTCTCTCTCTCCTCGTCCACTCTCTCTCTCTCTCTCTCTCTCTCTCTCTCTCTCTCTCTCTCCTCTCTCCACACACACACACACACACACACACACACACACACACCGACAACACACACACCCGCCCGCACGCACCACGCACGCACGCACGCACGCACGCACACACACACACATACATGTGTTCACACACACATACGCACATAATCCATGCACGTGCATACAACACACACACAAACACAGACGCACACCGACACACACTCAAACATGCACACGCACATCCACACACACACAGCACACATCACACACACACACACACACACACACACACCACACACACACACACACACACACACACACCACACACACACACACAACACACACACATGCACGTGTGCGCACATACACACACAAACACACACACACAGCACACATGGAGAAGAAGAGAGAGAGAGAGAAGAGAGAGAGAGAGAGAGAGAGAGAGAGAGAGAGAGAAGAGAGAGAGAGAGAGATAGAGACACACACACACAGAGTACTCATGTGCGCGAACACACACACACACACACACACACACACACAACAACAACAACAACAACAACAACAACAACAACAACAACAACAACAACAACAGCAACAACGACGACGACGACTACAACGACGACGACGACAAAAAAAGCAACAACAACAAGCGATTAAAAAAAAAAAATGCCTGTCGATCCGCCAATGAGGAAGGGAGGTAAGCGACCATAAACATTCAAGTAAAACCAAACTGGGTAAAGGACTCCTTTTCCGACCTTGTGACTCCGACGTTTTTCCCCACAGGTAAAGGGGAACAACTGGATGACGACGATCAGAGGGAACTCCATGTCAACTCTGTCGGTAAGAAAGTATTTGCCGAGTAAAAAATCGGTTAAACTGTTATTGTCATTTTGTTGTTGCTTAATTGTAAAACTGTTTTCTTGTTGCTTAATTGTAAAACTGTTTTCTTGTTGCTTAATTGTAAAACTGTTTTCTTGTATTTTGTTGTTGCTTAATTGTTAAAACTGTTTTCTTGTATTGTATGTTGCACTTGTTGCCTTTGGTTGATTACAATGTGGGTGGTTTTTTTGTTTTTGTTTTTGTTTGTTTGTTTGTTTTTTTTATTATTGATTAATTTTTTTCGTTATTTTACTGGAATTTTTATTGTTGTTTTGTCTGCCTGTTTTGTTGTTGTTGTTATTTTGTTGAACTGTTTTGTTGATTATTGTGTATTGTTTTCTTGCCGTTACTGTTGTGTTTCTGAGTGATTTGTTCATCGTTGCATATTGTTTAATAGCTGTTATTGTTGATTTGTCGAGGCATTTGCTACATTTAGTTGTTATTGTTGATTTGTCGAGGCATTTGCTACATTTAGTTGTTATTGTTGATTGTCGAGGCATTTGCTACATTTAGTTGTTATTGTTGATTTGTCGAGGCATTTGCTACATTTAGTTGTTATTGTTGATTTGTCGAGGCATTTGCTACATTAGTTGTTATTGTTGATTTGTCGAGGCATTTGCTACATTTATTGTTATTGTTGATTTGTCGAGGCATTTGCTACATTTAGTTGTTATTGTTGATTTGTCGAGGCATTTGCTACATTTAGTTGTTATTGTTGATTTGTCGAGGCATTTGCTACATTTAGTTGTTATTGTTGATTTGTCGAGGCATTTGCTATTATTATTTAGTTGTTACTGTTGATTTGTCGAGGCATTTGCTACATTAGTTTTTACTGTTTTTTGTTTTTACTGCTTTAGTGCTTGTTGCAGTGTTGTCGTTTTTGTTTTTGTTTGTTTATTTATTTATTTTTGGAGTATGTTTGTTTACCGGCATTGTTATTCTCTTCCACTGGATGTTGTTTGATTCTTTTTCTTTTTGTTTCCTTTAGAGTTTGTTGATCTTGATGTTCAACTGTATCAGAATTTTGCTTTATTAAAAAAATAATAAATAAAATAAGGAACATTAGTGCGCTTAATCTTAAAAAAAAGCCCTAAGCGCTTACAGCAATAAGCCCTAACCCCACACACACACACACACACACACACACACACACACACACACACACACCCCCACACACACAACACACACACACACACACAAACACACACGCACACACCCAAAACACCACGAAGGAGCAAAAAAAAATTATGTTTTGAAGAGAGTTGTTTTGAGGGGGGACTTAAAGAAGAAAAAATTTTTTTGATTTTCGGAGTGCAGAAGGAGATTGTTCCAGCAGGAAGGAGCCTGAAAAGAAAAAGAACGTTCACCAAGTTTCTGCCTCAAAACGAGGATCTGCAAATGCGAGTGTCAGAAGAAGAGCGAAGCTGTCTGGAAGGAGATAGGTCGACAGAATTTTAGAGAGGTAAGATGGAGCGAGCCATCCAATGCCTTGTAGCAGAGCAAAGAAAGTTTTGTACTTGATGCGTTTTTCAACGGGAAGCCAGTGCAAAAAATTTAAGCAAGGGAGAACATGAGAGGTTTTCGGAGATTTCGAGAAAAGGGCCCGAGCAGCATTATTTTGGACTTTCTGCAATTTTGCAAGGAGATTCTGTGGACAGCCACAAGAAAGAATTACAGTAGTCAAGTCTTGAAAGAAGAAAGCAGAAACCAGAGTCTTGGGGGCCCTTCTTCAACAGAAGGGGGCGCACAGAACGATTCGCCCGAAGCTCCAAGTAGCAAGCACGGCAGATAGAAGAAATCTGTTTTTAAAAAAGAGAGGTCTGATCAAGTACAACGCCTAGATTTCGCACAGGGGTAGGGGTCTGAATGAGAGAGGTACCAAGTTGGACAGAAGAAGGAACAAGATGTAGACATGAGCCGTTTTGGGAGAATGAAGATCATTCAGTTTGTCATTGTTTAACTGAAGTTTGTTGCAAGTCATCCTGCCTTTATGTCAGAGTTTGCAGAGCTTTTGGCGATCAATGATGGAGGAGAGGAGAGAGATGTCACCAGAAAGTACATTTGATTGTCATCAGAGAAGCAGTGGTGTGAAATGTCATGATGGGCTACAAGTCAAGATGGGTTGGGTATATAGAACAAACAGAATGGACCAAGGACAGAGCCTTGGGGAACACCATAATTCAAGTCAGCAGAGCTTGAAAAAAAACCCTTGACAGAGACAGTTTGGGTTCGACCAAAAGGGTAAGAATAAAACCATGCCAAAGCTTGAGAAGGATGCCAAAAGTATGTTGAAGTCTATTGAGGAGGGGGGAAAATGATCAATGGTATCAAAAGGCCGGACAAGTCAAGAAAAAGAAAGCAGTGAAACCTGACCATTATCCAGAGCAGAGAGAAGAACGTTTATTTTTTTCCCGCAGAGCAGTTTCTGTACTGGTCCAGTGCGATAGGCGGACTGCAACGAATAGAGCAAGTTGTTTGGGTCAAGGTGGTTTTGGAGTTTGGAGAAGTGCTATCTTTTAAATTATTTTTGAAAGAAAAGACAAGTTGGAGACAGGTCGATAATTTTTTAGGTTTTCAGGGTCAAGAGAGGTTTCTTCAAAAGAGGTCGGACAACAGCAGCTTTCAGTGCAGGTGGAAACAACCAGAAGGAGAGTTTCATTTACCACACTAGTGATATAGGGCCAAAACATCCATGCATGCAGAAATAAAGTAGATGGAAGAGGATCCAGTACACATGTTTTGATAAGTCTTGTCGATGACATCTTTGACAACAGCAACTGTCACAGGTTAAAAAGTCAGCAATGAATGCCGGAAAAAGAGTAGAAAGGAATATCAGTTTCAGATACTGACTGAGCATCCAGACTTTCACGGATAAGTCTAATTTTGCTAGTGAAAAAGTCACAAAATTTCTGTGGAATGTCAGAGGGACAGACAGATAAAGGAAGGGGAGATGATTTTGTTCCCCCCATGAGTGATCAGTGACCTTAAACAATTGTTTTGTTGTTGTGCATGCTAATATTTTAGCATTGTTAGAAGGGTGATTTTGCTTTTTGAACAAATTTTATTCACAGCATTACTAGCAATTCGCAAAATTGTTTGTGAATCTCGAGGTTTGTCTTTAGCCACTGCCTTTCGGCCCCACGTCCCAAAAACGTTTAGCATCAAAAACTTCAGGGCCAACTGCGGGGGAAACCCGGGGGAGGGGGGACGGCTGGAAATTTGCGTCAAGAACAGGGCATGTGATCAAGGACATCTTTAAGTAGGCCATGGAATTGCTCCGCAGACAGTGAAGGTACAGATGAGGGGGACAGCAGGTCAGCTCGGAAGATGTCAGGTCGATGGAAGCAAGGTCCCTGGACTCGACGTACCTGGGAGGGCTTAATAGAGCAGATGTGTTCAGATTAGCCAGGACCGCATGGTGGTCAGAAGTCAGGGTCCAGACTGGTGTGGTGGCTCCCACCAGGTCATCATCAGAATGGACAAACCCCGTCAAGGATGTGACCTGAACGGTGAGTTGGGAGGTGACGGACTGGTTCAACCAAAGGCTGAAACAGATCCATCAGTTTTGCTGTGTTGCAATTAGTTGGATTGTCCCAGTGAAGTTGAAGTCGCCGACCAGTGCAGAACGGCCTTTTAGACAGTTCAGTACTCCAGCAGATCTGGAAACTCTTCCAGAAAGATGGAGTCTTCAGTTGGTTTTTTTTTGCTGGGAGGGGGGCGGTAAAGCAGAAGACGTGAAGAGAGGATTTGGGGAAGATACAGTTAGTGTACTAGTTCAAAAGAGAGTGGACAAAGGAGAAGTTGGAGGTATGGAAACAGAGGGGATATAGTGTCAGACACCACAAAAGCGATGCCTCCACCCCGGGTTGGCCCCGGGAAAGCTGAGGGTGGTGTAGCCAGGAGGGGAAAGGTCACAGCACTCGCTTCGTCACCGCTTTTGGGAGAAGCCACGTCTCCGTGATGCACATAATGTTGACGTGATTTTCAGCGATAAAATCGTTGATTGTAGTCCTTTTCTCCTTCGCACCAACTGATTGGGCATTAAATAATGCCAGAGCCAGTTTGCTGTGACGACTTGAGACAGGAGATTTGAGAAGGGGCACATTATCAGGTTGGGAAACAACAGCAGAACGGGGTGGTTTTTTGTTTAGGGAGGAACGAGGACGGCTGACGACGGCAATCTTTTTTTGCTTTCTCCTCCCTCCCCTGCACCCTCGAACACGCGGCAAATCTACACCAATGCGTAACTGGCGCAACTTCAAGTTTAGGTGGGTCAAGGGCACAGGTTGTACTGCCAGCAGCTCGCCACGAGTGTAGAGAGGGGGGAGGTGTGTTAAGGTAGACATGGCAGCGCGATGACAGCTAAGGGAAGTGAGTGGGAGGGAGAAATGGGTGAGATTTCTCACGCCTTTGTTTTTTTCTTTTTCTTTTTTGTTTTCTTTGTGATGTTTTGTTGATCTTGAGTTCAACTGTCAGTATTTTGCTTTATTTGTGTTTCTTTTCTTTTTTTTTTCTTTGTGATGTTTCGTTTATCTTGATGTTCAACGTATCAAATGTTGCTTTATTGTGTTTTTCTTTTTATGGTTGTTTTGCTTTACTGTTGTTTTCTTGTTTTCGTGTTTATTGGGGAAGTAAATGATTGCCTGGCACATGTGTATTGAGGAGTAAATGCTTGCCATTTGATCAAAGTGGGGTTTCAGTATTGGTGACCCAATTTTTTATCTTTTGTTTTTCTTTTGTAAAAAAAAAATCCCTATCATAAACTTCATGAGTACCTGGTCAGTGACCGCCTGCATCACTGAAACCCGAACTGCATACATCTCAAATTTCTGAAATTTATATATAATGGAACATACCTGATTCTCCAGATATTTTATCATTACGAGTAAATGGGGGGCGTTCAGCAATAGTTTAAAAGGCCTGCAAACAAAATTTTTGGTTTAATTTTCCCTGGTTTTGGACCCCCCTAGGTTTGACCCGTATAAAAGAGAAGGAACAACTTGAGCTTTAAAAAAAAATAAGAGAGAGAGAGAGAAGGGGAGGGGAGAGAGAGAGAGAGAGAGAGAGAGAGAGAGAAGAGAGAAGAGAGAAGAAAAAAGAAACACGCTAGACGTTTTATGTCACAGGCCAAAGAGCCGGGAAAAGCTCAGTTGGTAAGCGCCGGACCGTAATCTTGGTGATCCTGGGGTTGCGGGTTTTGAACCTCTGCCGGGGCTTTTTCGGTACAGGGGATTTTTCCCTCGGAGTTAACATTGGTTTTGACTCCATTTCCCATAGAGTCCTTCGAATGAGACTATAAACCGAGGTTCGGGGTGTGAACGCACGCATAACATCTTGCACACACGTCAAATCCCATCAAAATTTCGGAAGAATAGGCCAGTTTGGCCGTGGTATGGATGACCCCGTTACACATAGCATGCACCCTGCGTGAGAAATGGAAAGAATGAAGGAAGTAAGGAAAATGAGTGATCGATATTGAACGATACTGACTGGATGACACGGAAACGACTGAATGAAGCGCCGGCTGGCAGCTCTTCAGTCGGCACTACCAAGTAGGCAGCCCGTTGTGTAAATGAGTGTTGATTGTAAAGCGCTTAGAGCTTGGCCTCTAGCCGAGAATAGCGCTATATATTATTATTATTATTAAAGTTTACTTCGAAATCAAACCAAAGAGCCTTCTCTCTCCCCCTCTCTCTCTCTCTCTCTCTCTCTCTCTCCTCTCCTCTCTCTCTCTCATCCTCTCTCTCTCTCCATCTCTCTCTCTCACTCTCTCTCTGTGACTATTTTTGTCTGTCTCTCTCCGTGTCTCTGTGTATGTGTGTGTGTCTCAATCTCTGTCTGTCTGTCTGTCTGTCTGTCTGTCTGTCTCTCTAACACTGACGTACACACACACTAACTAACAGTTACAGAAACGTGCAGAGCAAAAGAGAATCAAAGGAGAAAAAAAAAACTCGGATATTAGAAACACTCTAAAAAAAATTTTTTGAACTCTCGATTATAAGAAACCTCGGCTGTTAGAAAACTCGGTTATAAGAAACAAAAAAAAATTCCTCCTCAACTTTCTTATAACCGGATTCTAATGGATTCTGTATTATCCTAGAATAGGCTATACATCACCACTGGTATATATTCCATAGCAAGTGGTGTGTCATCGCGTCTCATCCTAAAATAGATCACACGCCACTGCTGGTACACAATCCCTAGCCAGCAGCATATTTCCAGTTGTTTTTTTTTTCTG
The DNA here is from genome assembly GCA_018398815.1 of Conus ventricosus. Lineage (NCBI taxonomy): Eukaryota > Metazoa > Mollusca > Gastropoda > Neogastropoda > Conidae > Conus > Conus ventricosus. The sequence goes on along the minus strand of CM031629.1, from coordinate 42,540,751 downwards.
AAGCAAAGCACACATTACTGTTAGAAATCATCCCTGGTTAAACGCAGGTCACCAGGTATTATTCTGAAACAGACCACGCAAAAACTGTTAGTGCACCATGCATAGTGAACTCAGGTGTCATCAAGATTTTATCCTAAATACGTCACACAGTACTGAATTATTCATAATTACAGGGCTGTCATTCTGGAAAGATCATGTAATAATTAGAGGCGCGTCACCAGGTTTAATTGGAATACAGATCATGCATTGCTGGTAGTATAAACTCCACATTTTGAAGCCACCACTGGGGTATTATCAAAAAATAAATCTGTGCAACCAGCCGCCGTGGCGAAGTGGTTAGCGTCGCGGACTCCCAGCTGAGAGGTCGTGGGATCGAATCCATCAGAGTCATGTGGGTTTTTCTGCCCCGACCGGCTCCTAACCAGAGTTGACTTTGCTGCAGACTCAGTTGGGAAGACTGGGACCACACAGTTGAGTTTCATCCACTTAATGGATGCGTTTCTGAGAGTGTTGCTCAAATTTCCTGACCAACACTGCATGTGTCTGTATCTCTCGGGCCTGGTTGACGCCGGGATATATTATGAAAGGAAGCGTAGGGTACAGCCCTGTCATGTAGTCTCTGGTTATGTAGGGTTCTTGTGTGAATGTCACTGTCTCTCTGGGCTCATTTCTCAGAAGTCACAATGTTTGTGTCTAAAGTTGCCAGATGATCTGGGTTATTTTTTTTTATTCATTTCTGCTCTCATTCTAGTTGTTTCCGCTACATCTACTGGGTCAGGGCCGTGTGTCTGTCGATTTTCTCCTTCATACCTCTCTCGTAGATCTACACGGTTTCTCCCGAGAATATTCCCTTGGTTTGTCCTGATGTCGCAAAGATCTGGGTCATTTTTATGCTTGTTATAACTTGTGCTGGCGACCATTCCCTTGGTTTGTCCTGTGTTGTATGATCTGGGTCATTTTATGCTTGTATAACTTGTGCTGGCGACCATTTTCCCCGGTTTGTCCTGATGTTGTATGATCTGGGTCATTTGATGCTTGTATACTTGTGCTGGCGACCATTCCCTTGTTTGTCCTGATGTTGTATGATCTGGGCTCATTTGATGCTTGTATAACTTGTGCTGGCGACCATTCCCTTGGTTTTGTCCTGATGTTGTATGATCTGGGCTCATTTGATGCTTGTATAACTTGTGCTGGCGACCATTCCCCTTTGGGTTTGTCCTGATGTTGTATGATCTGGGTCATTTGATGCTTGTATAACTTGTGCTGGCGCCATTCCCTTGGTTTGTCCCCGATGTCGCATGATCTGGGCTCAAATTTGATGCTTGTATAACTTGTGCTGGTGACCATTCCCTTGGTTTGTCCTGATGTTGTATGATCTGGGTCATTGATGCTTGTATAACTTGTGCTGATGTCGCATGATCTGGGTCATTTGATGCTTGTATAACTTGTGCTGGTGACCATTCCCTTGGTTTGTCTGATGTTGTATGATCTGGGTCATTTGATGCTTGTATAACTTGTGCTGGTGACCATTCCCTTGGTTTGTCTGATGTTGTATGATTGGCTCATTTGATGCTTGTATAACTTGTCCTGATGTTGTATGATCTGGCTCATTTGATGCTTGTATAACTTGTGCTGGTGACCATTCCCTTGGTTTGTCCTGATGTTGTATGATCTGGCTCATTTGATGCTTGTATAACTTGTCCTGATGTTGTATGATCTGGCTCATTTGATGCTTGTATAACTTGTCCTGATGTTGTATGATCTGGCTCATTTGATGCATTGTATAACTTGTCCTGATGTTGTATGATCTGGCTCATTTGATGCTTGTTATACTTGTCCTGATGTTGTATGATCTGGCTCATTTGATGCTTGTATAACTTGTGCTGGTGACCATTCCCTTGGTTTGTCCTGATGTTGTATGATCTGGGTCATTTGATGCTTGTATAACTTGTGCTGGCGACCATTCCTTGGTTTGTCCTGATGTTGTATGATCTGGGTCATTTGATGCTTGTATAACTTGTGCTGATGTTGTATGATCTGGGTCATTTGTGCTTGTATAACTTGTCCTGATGTTGTATGATCTGGGTCATTTGATGCTTGTATAACTTGTGCTGATGTTGTATGATCTGGGTCATTTGATGCTTGTACAACTTGTGCTGGTGACTATGTTCTGCTCTGTGTGTCAAGACTCTGACAGCCTGTCCGTGATACAAGGGAGCAAGGGGCCTGCAAGCAGATTGATCAAAGTTGTGCTTCATTTTTTCTTGTCTTTGGTCCATCTGTTGTTTGTACTGATAGTGTTCCAGACGAGGTTGTACACGTGATGGTAGCAGTGTAGCAAAACGTCTTCCCATTAGCATTTCGGCTGGCGATGGAAGTCTGCTACTTATTGGTGTTGCTGCCAGGTTCGTCATTGCAGTTTGAAAGTCTCTTTCTTCTCTTTCACATTTGTTGATGGTTTTCTTCACAGTCTGGACTTGTCTTCCAATGAACCCATTTGACTGAAGGTACCGTGGTGATGAAGTCACATGTGGTATTCCCCACCTTTGCACAAAGTCCTGGAAAGGTCTACCTTGGTATTGTGGGCCATTGTCACTGACAATGATATCAGGTCTGCCAAACATAGCCACTGTTTTCTCCATTTCATTTGCTACTGCTTCACTTGTCGTCTTTGTCATTTTAGTGACAACAGGATACTTGGAGAAATAATCACGTGTCAACAGAAATTGATGTCCATTTATCTCGAAAAGGTCTGTGGCAATCTTTTTCCAGGGACTGTTTGGAGTGTCATGTGGTAGGAGAGGCTCTTTGGGGTTCGCACTTGCCGCTTCTTGGCAAGTATTACAGGTTCTGACCAACTGCTCAATGTCGTTATTAATATTTGGCCAAGATGCACATTCTCTTGCCAACAGGTATGTTTGTTCAATCCCTTGATGAGACTGATGTAGTTGATTGAGAACATCGGTTCTCATGCATTCTGGAATGATGACTTGCTGTCCCTTGAATATGACGCCATCTTCTATGTCCAACTCATCTCTGAATGACCAGTATGGCTTGACATCTTTGGGAAGCTTTTTGATGTCGTCAGGCCATCCATTGATGATCGTTTCCACGACACTGTTCAAAACAGGATCTGATTTGGTTCATTCACGGAGCTGAAATTGTTTCTTTGGCGTGAAGCTGATGAAATCAAACTCACAGAAATTGATTTCATCCATGGACACGTTCATTCCATCAACTCTCAAATCAAGATCAATGGCTGCAGTGTCTGATGTGTTCGGTAAACGTGGCAGTGTGTCAGCCACAGTCATTGTTTTTCCAGGACGGTATTCCAGGTCAAAGTCATATCCCTGAATTTGTTGCAGCACGCCTTGAAGACGAGGTGGAGCTTTTAGGAGGGGTTTCTGGACAATCATTTCGAGTGGCTTGTGATCTGTTATCACTTTGAAGTGTTGTCCGTGGAGGTGTGGAATCTGGTGATGCCAAACACCACGGCCAGCATCTCCCTGTCTATGTCCGGATAATTACCTTGGGCTGTGTCAAGAGATTTGTGGATGTAAAGGCTATGGGCATTCCATCTTGAAGAATAACTGCAACAAGTCCTTTGATGGAGCTGTTCACTTCAAGAACAGTGGGTTTCTTGGGATCAAAGAATCTGAGGCATGACGATGCGGAAACAGTGGACTTCAATGCCTCAAAACAGTGGATGTGGTTTTCTGACATTTCAAAAGGTACATCTTTTTTCAACAACTCTCTCAGTGGTTGAAACTCTTTGCTGAAGTTTGGAATGAATGATGAGAGATACGTCTTCATGCCAAGGAATTTCTGGTGATCTTCTTTATTCTCTGGAACAGGCATGTTCTTATGCCTTGAATTTTTTCTGGATCAGGGCGGATGTCATCTTTTGAGTATATGTTGCCAAAGAAGGAGATCTCTGATTGACGTTATGTCCCTTTCAACGTTCGTCGATCACCGCGTTTTTTTGTTTTTTTTTAAACACACTTTACAAGTTACAAGACTGAAGGCACAATAAATCTAAAAGTTCATCCAATATTCTGGTGGTAGTATGGTCCTTGATATTGTAGCACGTTGGTCTCTAGGCAGGAGAATTCACGTCTCTTCTTTCATGCTGGCAAGGCTCATTGCATGCAGTCATCATGGCGGTCTTCGGCAAGGGCTGGTTCCCAGTTAGCGTTCGCTCAGCAGTCATCATGGCGGTCTTCGGCAAGGCCTGGTTCCCAGTTAGCGTTCGCTCAGCAGTCATCATGGCGGTCTTCGGCAAGGGCTGGTTCCCAGTTAGCGTTCGCTCAGCAGTCATCATGGCGGTCTTCGGCAAGGCCTGGTTCCCAGTTAGCGTTCGCTCAGCAGTCATCGTACGTGGAAGCAGGCTCGGGGTCGTTCCGTGCAGGCAGATCGGTGCTCGATCACCTCAGGATCCCGTGGCTGCCACCACGAGGCATTCTACCATTCATACAGTGGCATTCAGACGGTGAAGTCCAGACAGGATTTCAGGCAATGTCAACGGTTTAATAAGTAACCAAGGGAACAGCACAGAGCTCTCTGTATCTCGTGACCCGCAGTTGCGCATACAATAATAACAGATTCATAACATTGGTTTCGGACATAATACTACTACAACAACAACAACAACAACAACAACACACGCACACAACACACACACAACACACACACACACACACACACACACACACACACACACACACACCACACACACACAACACACACACACACACACACACACACACACACACACACACACACACACACACACACCACACACAGAGTTTTGTTGTGTGTGTGTGTGTGTGTGTGTGTGTGTGTGTGTGTGTGTGTGTGTGTGTGTGTGTGGGGTGTGTGTGTGTGTGTGTGTGTGTGTGTGTGTGTCTGTGTGTACATACATTTCTTTTTGAGGAGAGAGAGGTGGTGAGGGTGTACGTGAGAGATACGGATACGGATACGGTGTACGTGAGAGAGGAGAGAGAGAGAGAGAGAGAGAGAGAGGAGAGAGAGAGAGAGGAGAGAGGAGAGAGAGAGAGAGAGAGGAGAGAGAGAGAGAGAGGAGAGAGAGAGAGAGAGAGAGAGAGATGACGATAGTCTTTTCCTTTTTCGATTTTTTTTTAAGGTTGGAGAAAGATGTGGGTGTATATATATATGAAATATTTGTATCTTTAAAAAAATGTATATATAATCCTTCTTCATACAACAAAAATGATAAATGGACACGTACTTTCTCACCTCTCAGCAGGACGCAATGGGGAGGGAAGGTGGGGGGAAGGGGGAGGGAGAAGAGGAGGAACGGGAGAGAGTGAGTCATCACGCAGTAATGACAAACTGTTAAACACGATTGAGAAAATAAACTCAAAGTGTGAGAGACGGGGAGGGGAGGGGGGAGGGGGGGAGGGGGCTGGGGGTTATGGGGGAGAGAGCACAGAGTAGAGACAAACTGTTAAAAAGGATCGATTAAATAAACACTAAGTATGAGGGAGGGGGGTAGGGTGAGGGGTTGGGGAGTTGGGGGGAGAGAAAGCGCGAATGAGAATTAGTTGTTCTTAAAATAACAACAACAACAACAACAACAACAACAACAACAAAAGAAGAAGAAAATAAAATAAAAGCAGAAGAAAATAAAATAGAGGTCTGTGTGACCATTGTCCATGGTCCGGCTGGAGCCCCACATAAAACAAAAGAAACCATTTATGGACTGGCATATCCATAGATGGTGAGATTACTGGGCTTCAGTTGGTGTGTCTTTGTGTCTTTATCATTACCATTTATAGACTGTCATATCCATAGATGGTGAGATTACTGGGTTTCAGTTGGTGTGTCTTTGTGTCTTTATCATTACCATTTATGGACTGTCATATCCATAGACAGTGAGATTACTGGGTTTCAGTTGGTGTGTCTTTGTGTCTTTATCATTACCATTTATGGACTGTCATATCCATAGATGGTGAGATTACTGGGTTTCAGTTGGTGTGTCTTTGTGTCTTTATCATTACCATTTATGGACTGTCATATCCATAGATGGTGGGATTACTGGGTTTCAGTTGGTGTGTCTTTATCATTACCATGTATGGACTGTCATATCCATAGATGGTGAGATTACTGGATTTCAGTTGGTGTGTCTTTATCATTACCATTTATGGATTGTCATATCCATAGAGGGTGAGATTACTGGGTTTCAGTTGGTGTGTCTTTATCATTACCATTTATGGACTGTCAAATCCATAGACGGTGAGATTACTGGGTTTCAGTTGGTGTGTCTGTATCAATAACATGATCCGTAAGCATAGTTAATGCAGAAGACATTGATGAGACTTCCTGGAGACGAACGCTGACTGCAGCCCTCAAGAAAATAGTTCAGTCCACATTATGTAATTTGAGTGGAAGTGAAAATCCGCTACAGCAAGACACAGCTGATAGTTCTGTCCATTGTTTTATAATCAAATAGAAAGAAAAGATAACTGCAGCCAGACACAACGAATAGTTCAGTCCACATTGTGTGTTTAACTGGAGACAAACGTCCACTTCAGCGTGTCACAGCAAACGTTCGGTTCATATGACTTAATTCAGTGGGGAAAAAGGATTTCTATAATCAGACACAGGAGATAGTTCTGTTCACGTTGTGTAGTTAAGTGGAGACAAAACTCGACCATACGGAGACACAGCAAGTAGTGTAGTCCACATTATGCTGTTTAGTAGAAACTAATGTCGATTGTTGCGACACACACCAAATACTTCTGTTTACTTTACGTGATTAAAGACACATCGAATACTTCTGTTCACTTTACGTGATTAAAGACACATCAAATACTTCTGTTTACTTTACGTATTAAAGAAACGTCAAATACTTATGTTTACTGTACGTAATTAAAGACACATCAAATACTTCTGTTTACTTTACGTAATTAGAGACACGTCAAATACTTCTGTTTACTTTACGTGATTAAAATGCTTCTGTTCACTTTACGTGATTAAAGACACATCAAATAATTCTGTTCACTTTACGTGATTAAAGACACATCAAATACTTCTGTTCACTTTATGTAATTAAATAGTGACGAACGTCGACTGTAGAATGAGACAGAGAAAATTTCTTTTGGTATGTTTGGAGAAAAAAAGTGGAAATAATCGTCGACCACTGCGATACACGATGATTCCTTCTGTCCATAATATGGAATTAAGCAGAGACAAACGTCGACCACTGCGATACACGATGATTCCTTCTGTCCATAATATGTAATTAAGCAGAGACAAACGTCGACCACTGCGATACACGATGATTCCTTCTGTCCATAATATGTAATTAAGCAGAGACAAACGTCGACCACAGAGAGACACAGCAACTAGTTCTATCTAGATGATGTAATCAAGTGGTGACAAAATTTGACTACAGCGCACCTAGCAAAACGTTTTGTCCACATTATAGAATGAAGAAGAGACGAAAGATGACAATGACGAGACACAGCAATTTTCAGATGATTAAATTTATTGGATGCAACAGTTGACTACTGTGTGACACCACAAATAGTTTTGTCCACATTGTATAATTCATTCATGATCAACGTTCAATATGGCGAGACACAGCAGATGTTTTTCCCCCACTTAACATAATTCATTCGAAGCAAAAGTTGACCTTTGTGAGACACATCAAATAGTTCTAACCACATCAAATAGTTCTAACAACATCAAACAGTTCTAACCACATCATATAGTTCTAACCACATCATATAGTTCTAACTACATCATATAGTTCTAACCACATCATATAGTTCGTCTGAGACATAAGGTGACTGTAGAGAGACAAAGCAGGTGAATTTGTCCTTATCATTTACTTCATTGGAGAACGAAATATTGACCATAGTAGGACAAAGCAGGTGAATTTGTCCTTATCATTTACTTCATTGGAGATCGAAATATTGACCATAGTAGGACAAAGCAGGTGAATTTGCCCTTATCATTTACTTCATTGGAGAACAAAATATTGATCATAGTTGGACAAATCAGGTGAATTTGTCCTTATCATTTACTTCATTGGAGAACAAAATATTGACCATAGTAGGACAAAGCAGATGATTTTCTCCACGATATTTAATCCGTTGGAGACAAAAAGTTGATTATAGCGGGGCGCAGCAAATTGCCCTGTCCACATTATATAATTAGTGGAAACGGAAGTTACTTATACCCACACACACAGCAAATAGTTCCTGTTCACATTACAGAATACAGTAGAGATAGAACGTGGCTATATCCACATCCAGCAAATATTTCTCTCCACGTGACAGAGTATAGTGGAGATGAAAGTTGGCTATTCCAACACACAGCAAATATTTCTCTCCACATGACAGAGTACAGTGGAGATGAAAGTTGGCTGTTCCAACAACAGCAAATATTTCCATCCACATTACAGAAGAGAGTGGAAATGAAAGTTGGCTATTCCAACACACAGCAAACACTTCTCTGCACATGACAGAGTATAGTGGAGATGAAAGTTGGCTATTCCAACACACAACAAACACTTCTCTGCAAATGACAGAGTATAGTGGAGGTGAAAGTTGGCTATTCCAACACACAGCAAATATTTCCATCCACATTACAGAAGAGAGTGGAAATGAAAGTTGGCTATTCCAACACACAGCAAACACTTATCTGCACATGACAGAGGAAAGTGGAGATGAAAGTTGGCTATTCCAACACACAGCAAACACTTCTCTGCACATGACAGAGGAAAGTGGAGATGAAAGTTGGCTATTCCAACACACAGCAAATATTTCTCTGCACATGACAGAGTACAGTGGAGATGAAAGTTGGCTATTCCAACACACAGCAAATATTTCCATCCACATTACAGAAGAGAGTGGAGACCAGAAGTTGATTATACCCACACACAACAAATAGCACTGTGCACATTAGATAGAAGAGAGATAACTATACCTACACTCATAATTCTATCCACAACTATACCTACACTCATAATTCTATCCACAACTATACCTACACTCATAATTCTATCCACAACTATACAAAGAATTGTTAGCCTGCACTTGGTTTCTCCCACTACTTAATTGTTCAGCATCATACACTCATCATTCTATCCACAGGACAAAATACATTGGAGACAGAACTTGGCTATGCCCACACACAGTAAATAGTTCCCGTCCACATGACAGAATACCATCGAGAAGGGAGTTGGCTATACCCCCACAGAAATAATAGTTCTGTCCACTTTTCCCTAATTTCACTTTGAGTCCTTCTAAGAATTCACTCCGATTTCAGCGTTCTTGAAAACAAACCGAACTTGCTCTACGTAACACAGGCTGATCGGCGTGTAAAGGGCGGAGAGAACAGGGAAAGGCGGCTTCTAACTCACTTTCGCCTCAAACAAGTTTTCGGGCGAAAGTGACCTAAAAGCCGCCTTTCCCTGTTCTCTGACAAGTAAGACTTCAATAACCAAAAAATAACGATTATCTACAAACAGACATACTGTGTAGGGTTATCCGTTTTTAATACTAATTTACAAAACTTACTTGTCTTTTAAAACTAAGTTATATTTTTGACATAAAATCCGCACACTTATTCTGACTAATTTCTACCTACAAAACTATGTGTAACAGACAGGCTGACGCGAGGCTGAAACCTGATCGCTTAATTTACGGTTGGCGCAGACGAGCGACCTTCGTTCACACAGCGCACGGCCCGCTTACAAACTGCGACCAAAAAATCAATAAAGCACCCCTGGCGGCGCGTTAGCGAATGTTCTAGACTGTCACGTGTCACTCCCACTTCGTGGCCGCCACGTCAGCAAGACTGGTTTTGCCATTGTTTACCGGACTACTTCACAAGAAGGTTGTGTTTTGACTGTGCTTCGGTGTGACCACTGTGTTTTAGTTGTGTTTTATTTTAAAATGGCTAACATGTTTACTAAAGAACAAACTCTTGCTATTCGAGGCCATAAGTTTTACTTTAACTGCATGTTAGAGTATTTGTTGAAAAGAATTAGGTGAAGCATAACTTTGGAAATGAACGACTATCTTAAAGGTTTGTTGGTTTAAGGAAATGAAAACGTTGAAGGCAATATTGTTGGCCAAGATATAGACAATTTCGATACGTTTTTGACTATCGATGAGATGGCTCCTTATCTAAGAAATGGCGCTGCATTGTTGAAAGTTGGCCGAGCCTTTAATTGCTAGTTGACGGCCTACCTAAGGACTTTGCACTATCCGATTACTTACTACGTGGCCGGACATGACGATTTTCGGATCACGCGATGGGCTGATGTCACGGCCGGCCAATCACAAGACTAGATAGAATCAGCTGATTAGTAGTGACGACATTTCCGCCCAGCACTTGTGTTGTTCATTTCTCCTGGTGCGGTGGTGGTGTGAAGACGGTGCTTTTTTGCGAGAGAAGTGTTTGCATATGGCACAAAATATAGCTGCAGTTTCAGAAGACGTGTGGTTTCTGAGTTAGAAAAAGTTCTTGAATCACAAATACCTTTTCAACAACTTTATAGATTAAATTATTTGGGTGTGGAAAACATGGAATCAGCTACAACTTTCCAACAAGCTCAAAATCTTCCATTACCACCGCCAACACCAACGGAATTGTGGACAGAGGAAGAAATGCTTATTTTGCAAGAGAATCAAGACTACTTTAAAAAAATGACAGAAATAATTGAAAAGATTAAAAGGGAAGGACCCCAGGATTTGCCACAGAAGCCTAAAAGAAAGCTTGAGCAATTGTTAAAAGAAAAGAAAGGAGACAAAAAAAGGAGAACAGATCTTTCAACGCCACAAGAATTACATGCCTATCTTATGGCAAATCAGGCTGACGTTCAATCAGCTATATTTCAGAGAAGCTTTTACTGATCAGATATTTTCTGAAACAGCAAATGAAGCTGAAATTGTAGAAAGACTACAAAAAGGGATGAGAAATTTGAGGAGGCAAGATGCACAGTCCTTGTTAATTTACATTCAGTTTGGTTACTTCTTGAATTTGTGTAAACAATGGCAGGAAAATGAAAGGAAAGAAGGGAGAACAAAGGAAACTTGGGCTGTTTGGTTGAAAGCAAAAACCGGGTATTCTGATGTACACGTACGAAAATTACGTGCTGTTTCAAGTGGTCTTTTTGGATATCCAAGGTTTTATGCTGTAGGCCTTCCCTTTCGTTTCATTTTTAGCAAGCTGAATGAAATTAAAACCATGCTGCAAGTGCCGGAATTTGCACAGTACTGGAAACAGAATCCGCACATAACAATGACAAGCGGGCTCCAGCAATCCCAGTAATCGTTAACGGCGGAAGGCAACTGCTAAAGCACAGCCTAAAATAGGGCCGTTCACGCGCGTGAACGGTGGCCTACTTGCTGGACTCCTGCCCCACAAAGCCCCGAACAGTTTTCTAAAAATAGTTCTTACCTCACCTGCTTTGACGTCATGCTTCGCCGTTCACGCGCGTGAACGGTGGTCTACTTGCTGGACTCCTGCCCCAGGCCTTTTGCTTCACCTGCATCAACGTCCTGCTTCTACGCCCTGTTACAAACTTTTAGGCTGCCTTTTTAGGCGGCCGCCGGTGTACTTTATACAATTGTCTTGTTTTATTCAATCAGGCTTTTGTTAAATGCACTTGGTGGCTGCTTTGAACTTGCAACAAAAGAGCCAATGCATCACAAAAACGCAAGCACTGTCTTGCGCCAAGTGGTGTTACACATGACAAATAATAAAGCTCTGTGTACACCACACACACTCCCACCCCCAAGTCACCCCAAGTTCTTAATTAGGTTTTTAATTAAGTCACCCCAAGTTCTTAATTAAAAACTTAATTAAGAACTTAATTAAGTTTTAATTAAGTTACTTCAAGTTCTTAATAAGTTCTTGATTAAGTTCTTAATTAAGTTCTTATTAAGTTACCTCAAGATTGTAATTAAGTCGTCCTTTAAGTACAACTAAGTTCTTATTCAAGTTATCTTATAATTATCAAAAAAAATACAATCTATGTTTTTATCTTAAATAGTAAATGTCTAATATAGTACACACACGCCTCAAAAAACGCGTCATCGTTGAGTATGTCTTGCTCAGCGTTCTTGGCGTGAGATTGGTCAGCATAAATCTTAATGAAGTTCTTACATCCTAAGCAACCGCATTGATTACAATTCTGGTCTATGGAAATGTCTTTTATAGACTCCATGTCTTTATTTATTGACACCATCATTTTATAATACGCCATGATCTATTTTTATCAAAAAAATTTTAAAATTAAGTTCTTAAAATATTATTCCATTTGAAATGGATCAAAATGATCTTTTGTTATTGGCGGTGCTGGCGTGCTGTTGTTTTCTGTATTTAGCGCTTCAGATTTTTTTGATTGCTTTTGTTTCGGCTGCCATTGTTTATATATTTTATAACAGTAATAACCGCCCCCAGCAGCAGCAATGGCGCCAAAAATGGCAACAGTTTTAAGTTCAATATTCCATGAAGACTTTGGTGCTGTAGGTCTTGAATCACATGGAGTTTTTATAGCCGGCATTGAATCAACTTGTTCTGGCGTTGGCGGTGTTATGTTTTCATGATGAGTTATATTCTGCAACATTAATTTTTTTTTGTCTGTTCCACTCTGCTAATTTTCTTCCTGCTTTAACACGCCCAGGATGCTTTTCACTGGTCTCCACCTGATTCAGTGTTTTCTGCTGATTTTCTGGCTTGGTTACTTTCTCCACCTGATTCAGTGTTTTCTGATTCTGCTGATTTTCTGGCTCGGTCATTTTGAAGGGAAATAAAATCTATATGATTAAAAGTTATTAATCCCATGATTAACGGCGATAACAATGTTCCAAATCTGTAATACAAATCACATCCTAGAGACTCTAATGACTGTTAAAACTGGATCCTGCGTTAAATCATATGTAAGATCTTGTTCTGAATCAATGGGAGCAAATCTACTGACTAGTTTAGTGTACAAACTAAGAACCGTTTGCCCCACACTTTTCACCATTCTAGACCCCAGCTGCGCTTCATACCTGTTGTGATACTTTATAATGTCTTGTGGCGACATCTGTTGTATCTGTTCTATGCTGAATTCAGTTCCGAGGAACTGTTTTGTTTTTCCACATGCTGCCAAAGAATACAACCTCTCCTTTTTAGGCATAATAGCTTGGTCATTAACTTGGTCATTCATAAGTTCAGGAAGGTTTAGGCCGCTCTGTAGCTCTAGCAGATCATCGCTGTTCATGTTTTTTATTAATTATAATTATTTTATTTTTTAAAATGAGCACCGAAAAAACTGTCGCCAACCTTGTATACCATTCTGCTGTTATTGGGGGCCTAAGTGTAGGATACACGATGCTTGGTAAAAGCTTGTTAAGAATTAAACCAGCAGATCTTGGCAAACTAGACTTTGAGGATTCAGCAAAGCTAATTGCTATTATTGCAGCTTCGTTTGCCACGAAAGATTTTCTAGTCAAGCAAGGAATAATTCCAGACAGTATAAATATGTAAATAAAAAATACATTTATAAAAAATGGCTTCACTCGTAATGATGATAGGCGGCGCTGTGGTGAATGCGCTTGCTTTTAGCGGAAGTAATTACGCGTTTAGTAAACTGCGGGATGACGGCGAGAGAAAAAGACATAACAAAGCTGTGGAGCAACTAGCTGCAGCACAAGATAACTATGAAAAGCAGAGAATTGAGCAGTTAGATTTTATTAACGACAAACTGAGAAAACAGGGACATGCAGCTTACACATTTAAAGACGTTGATCAAGCAATAAAAGAATATTATCTTGTAACGGGCAAACCAATCGAGACATTGCCCCCACCAAAATTCAGTGACTTTTATCAGCCATCAGAAAAACAAAAGATGCAAGAAATCGGGTTTATTGTTGTTGGTATGACTGTTGTGTATTTTGTTGCGCATAATATCAGCTGAATAAAAAATGAACAAAATCTATTATTCACCGAAAGGATATTGGAAGGGAATCACAGCAATTAAAAAGCTAAGCCAAGCAGCGGGAGTCAGTGAACAAACAGCAAAAGAATGGTTATCTAAACAAGCGATTTGGCAAATTTATTTACCTGCGCCTAGACGAATACAGAGACCACACTTTGTCAATACAACTCCAAACGACACCCATCAAATGGACCTTCTATATTTACCCTCTGATACGATTAGACGAAAAAGATTTAAGTACGCGCTTACAGTCATTGACGTAGCTTCAAGATACAAAGATGCGGAACCATTAACACAAAAGAGTGCTTCTGCTGTTGCTGTTGCCATACAACTGATATACCAACGAGGCCCGTTAACTTATCCCCGCATGATTCAAGTCGATGATGGGAAAGAATTTAAAGGCCAAGTGAATCAATTATTGTTAAAACACAGAGTTACTATTAAAAGAGGCATTCCAGGAGTTCACAGATCACAGGCTTTAGTTGAAAACTTTAACAAACAGTTAGCTGAAAGACTTTTCTCCTACCAGTATCACAGAGAGCTTATTGACAATTCTCGCAACACAGAATGGGTTAGAAGATTGCCCTCAGTTTTGCGCGCAATGAATAATGAAGAATTTAAAGGGCTAAAACCAGTACAAGCAATCAAAAGAAAAACAATAAATGTTGCTGAAGGAGAGTTTTCATCCGGCAAACTATTACCATTTGGTTTGAAAGTAAGGTACCTTTATTTACCAGGAGAAGCAGAAGGGGACACTCGCATCAGGGCAACCGATCCAGTTTGGAGTGTTGATCCATATGAAATAAAAAGAATTGTAAAAATGAATCCGCCCGTGTATTATTTACGAGAAACTGACACAACAAAACAACCAGCTCCTCAAAGATCTTTTGTGAAAGAAGAACTGCAGATAATCCCGCCAGACACAGTTCCGCTTAATTAATTTACGTAAATATATCTGAGTTAAAATGGAAGCTCAGAAGGAAGTGCAGAACGAAACAAGAATGGTAAAGGAAGAGACCTTGAAAATGATGCGGGAATCATTTCATGCGTGTAATGCTATTAAGGAAACATTTTCGGGGATTAATCAATGCATGCTAAATCATCCAGATCACCTACAACTCAAACCCCCAAATTGGGAAAAAGAATATCTTGAAATAATAAAAAAAATTCGAACGCATCAAGCAAACATGAGAAAAGATTTAAATGAATTGGATGAAGCTATGATTGATCTTATAATAAAAGTTGATGAAAAATATAAACCCCCCTGTTTATGCGGTCCTCCAGTGCCCGATTGCATATGAAAACTCTGGATTAACAAACACACGTTTTGTGTTGTTCTATCTAATGACTTCTTTGTTACAACCGTTGTGTTGATCTCATGTAGATTAGATCGCAGTTTTACGTTGTCATGATGAAAAGTCTTATTGCCAAACAATGCTTCTTTGTAGTTGTCATGTGATATGCTCGACTGCACAACACTGCGAGATATTCCCTTTGCTTTTTTGATAGTTTTCTCCTGGCTCGAAATACTGTACATTTTCGATCTTAAACCAATAAACTCCTTAATCACCTTTCCAGATAATTCATCTTTCATCTTTCCTAAAACCTTCTTATTAGTAATTGAATACAAAGGCGAATCTTTAGGGTAATCGGACGTGTCGTACCATCCTGCATGCCCTTTAGCTACTTCTATTTCCATGTCTTTATAGATGTCTTCAGTAGGGATATCTATAACAAAACTATCTGTATCTGTGTAAAGTACTCTGGACTCTGGATACAGGGGTTTAAAGTAGTCATAAAGAAATTCTAACATTAAAAGCTTTGATAATTCTAAAACAGTAAACCCAATAAAAACAGGTTTGTCCAATTTGACTTTCTTTTTTTTCATCATTATGCCAAAAAGCTGATCATGAAATCTTCTGAAGTCCTGATAATTTGGTTTTGAAGTCAGCTTAATTGCTTCGTTCTCTCTGGTGACTAATCTGACATCTTTGCGCTTGTGCGGATTCTCCATAGTCTTTCCGAAACAGCTGTTGTTCATCAACTTGAAAAAGTCTTTTTCTGAAGCATCTGTGGATTTAGTTCTGAGATCAGTGTTCTTCATGATGTATGGTTTCATGAACTGTTCTTGATCGAAAGCAATTATACGATGAACAGCTGTCAGCTTCAAACCATGTCTTAAATAAAATTGTAGAAGTCTGTAATGACATACATAATTTTTTTTTGCCTCGAAGATTAGGCACAAGTTTAGGCGGCTCTCTTGGATTCATCTTTAGGCTTTCTGCTGCTAATGGGTAGTCATTATGCAGGTCATGGAGTTCATGAGGATATTCTAAGTCAACTTCTAGAATGAAACCACGCTGCTGATCAGGCGTTAAACTGCTCAACCACTTTAATGCCTTTTGAATATTTTTCGGATCACCGCCTGTGTACATTTTAAAGTTGCGTAAGGGAAGTGATTGCGCCATTGCCCATCCATACAGATTGTTTGCATCTAAATACATAAGATAGTTAGACCTTTTACTCGGATCATAGTCGTCCAAGTATTTGTTGTTTGCTTTACAGTAATGATGCGACGCCATACTAATTCCTCCACGCAATCCGTTTTCAATCATCTGAATCATTGGTAGGTCAGACAATAAATCAATCTGTATTCCTGTAAATTTTAAAGGGAAAGCGTCCCAACTCATCCCGGGCGCAGAAATGTAATGCGCGGGATCCAGGCTATAATGTTTCATGCAGGTCTTTCTATAATTTTCAAAGACGTCCGCCAACAAACATGTATCAGCCATCAAGTAGGAGTCATGATAGTCTCCCATCGTTTTACAATCTAACTTCTGCCATGTATCTTGGGCATGCTGGTAATCAGAATCACTGATGTCCTTTCCTCTAAGACTAGAAAAGAACGCGCCTTTAGGGGGAAGTGAATCTTCATCAAACCTTTCCCAACTGTTCATGTACTCATAAGGGTAAACACCCTTTCTAACAAGAGTTGGGTCAAAATATTCTTCTGTTATTGGGCAGGAATTTAAGGACATAGCCAGTGACTCTAATAAACCCCATCATGTGCTGCATAGAGTCATAAAAAGACATGTTATTTAAAGTGAAACACATGTACTTTTCCGATGACTGTGCAATGCATGACACCCTGAAGGCATCGCTACTGCTTTCATTATAAGGTGAGAGTCGTAACCTCGCAAGTTATGAAAGAAGATGGGCAGCTTCCATGTCTTAGGATCAAACATTAGTTGAAGATTGCATTTACTGTGCGCTGCTCCTCTAAACTTCCCACTAATGTGATCATGGTCTCTTACTTTTGGATTGGCTTCCTCACTGAGTTTTAAACCACAAATCCAACAATGTGTAGCTGAGTCATACTGTTCTTGGTCTTCAGGCGCCATTATGATTTCAGATAAATTCAGATTATTAGAACAGTCATTACGCACTTGCTGCAAGCGTTTTAAGAAGTATTCTGCAGCATCTGGTCCTCTGTATAATTCTGGCGTTGAATGAGCGCCATCCGACCTGACAACGATGAAAGCGAATGAACAAATCTGATGATTACTCACTAAGGCTGTTTTTGGAAGTCTCTGTGGGGTTGGTCCTTCATAAGGAACAATAAGCGACTCAAAGTCTGCGTAAACAACATATGGAGAATTTTGCATCCGTTTCCAGTTCTTAAAACTAACTTTAGATCCGGGGGGGGGCGTAATTAGTTCTGTATTACAGTCAACTGGGCCAATAACAATGTTTCTTATGTTCGCTTGCGGCTTGAACAGATGGCATTCTTGTTAAACATTTTCTGCAGAATTCTTGTTTATTTTTATGCTTTGAAGTATGCCGCAATAATCTACTCATTGTTCGTATCAATGTGTAATGCGGCAGCCCTGCTGGTGAAAACATCAGTAGTAAGTCAACATGATTTTTGTCTGGCTGGCCAATCGTTGGACTGTTCTTGGACACTTAATCGGCTGTAGATTTGTTTCCTCATCCCATGTGTAAATATTGACAGTTATTGGTTTGTTTTGTTCTTCAAACTGATCAATAGAATCCACGCTAACAGGAAAGGATATTCCACTAAAGTTAAGATCATTGATGTAACCCCAATAGTTAGACACTCTCTCTGCGTTTTGCGGGCGTAATGCAGCCTTGCGAGAACACACCACATGAAACATTTGTTGTCTGTATTTTGTATGTTTAGAACTGCTCTTTTTGCAACTAATGCTGGAGGTAGTGGAATGTAAGCCTTGCCTACAATTGGTGCATACTTAGCCTGTTTTAATCTGATCTCTAAGACTTCGCCCTCTGACCAACCAGAGCCTCTCATTTTGGCTTCTTCAGCAGCCACATCAAACTGTGTAAGCAGCTGGTCTGCCCAACCAGGTGTTAAGTCATTATGAGAAAGAATAGTCTGTTGTTTAGTTGAAACCCAGACTTCTAGATTTTCTTCATTTTATTGTTACATAGTCGATTAAAACAGCTAACATACTTTAACTGGCGGGTCTATTGTTAGTTTACCTGGAACTTGAGAAATAGCATGAGCAACACTTGCCTGTACGCTTGCTGGATCAATGACTTCTAAATCAATATCATTTAGTGCTCTTGACATACGCTCTCCCTTAAGCATTCCTTCAAACAATTCGTCCGGTCCTTCATATATCTTATCCATGCTGAGTTTCTTTTCTAACTCAAAATATTTATTTAAATTAAAAAAAAATTCTTAATCAGAATCAATATCAACAGTCTTTTTGCGCTTGGACTCATAAACTAAAGTATAAAACACCCTTTGGCGTTGTTAATGTGAGCTGTTTAGAACAGAGTTTAATGTTTCGTTTACTTTTTTTAAGCATTCCTTTTTTATCTGCTCGGCGTCTGGCTGTTGAGAAAAACTTGTCCTCGCTTTCTTTGAAGATCAAACTTTTGTCTTTTGTAGTCATCAAAATCGGCCTGTAAACGATTAAATTCTTCATCCGTGATGTTTGAGTCAGCTAGTGCTTTATTTATTGTTAGCTTGAAGGAAACTAAGTTTAGCTGTTATTAGTTGAACTATAGCTGTGTGCTTTTGGAGTTTAGTTTTTATTTTTTGCTAGCAGCACCTACGGCTAATGAAACACAGACCGAGAGCTAAAGACAAACCACCTAGAGGTAAAGCTGCGGGTGCACCAACACCTGTTGCTAAGAGACCAACACTTGTCCCTGCTGATAGAGCACTTATAGTTGATGTTCCAGTATTAACATATGTAACAGCATTAAAGGCAGCAGAATACCTTCGTTTGGTTTTGCTGTATTTTGAAAGGTCCTGCTCTAGTTTTTGTTGCATTTGTGTAATGTTGGTTAATCTAAAGGTTTTTATACCAGGGGTTTCTACTATCTCTTCTTTTGGCGACTCCGGTGCTGTAGGCACATTTGGATAAACTTGAACAGACATGCTTTTTTAAAAAAAAAAAATAATTTAGTATTGTATATCTTTTAATCTGTTATCTTCAATATTCAGCTGCGCATCATATATTAAAAACAAATACACGTTAAGTGTTTATCGGCCTCTTTTTCTTTATCAATTTGAATGTTTATTATGTCTCTGACAGTTCTCCCGTTCCATGTAACTGATTATCCCCCTTTTGACCTTAGGTCAATCCATAAACCGTATTCGTTGTTAAATAATGATCAAGTCTAACGCTGTGAAGATGTAGATCTTTAGACACAAGGTCAACTGTTGGATTTCTACACCTCCCGCCTCCAAACAGTTTTCTTATTTCATCAAAATGCTGATAAGGGTTTTAAACCCGCTAGCGTAGATTTGGTTAGGAACTACCCTCAATGTACATTGCACTTTTGTTATTTTAGGATTAATAAAATTTTCAGTTTGTCTTTCGAATGGTCCTTCATCTTCACACAGCAATAAAATACCTTTAAGCGATCTTGCTGTGGCACTAAAACTGAAATTCCATATAGTATCTGCCCTGCTTTTAGGATATTTAGAATTATGAATCACTCTTTCGTAATATATTGCTAATTTTGACTGATATTGTTGCTGGATCATCCTCGCTAAGTTAGGGTTGCTAACGATGTCAAACTCTAACGAGATGTCAGAAATGCTGTACTTTGCTTCGGTGTCTGCAGATATAATAACATATTTGTGGTCATTAAAAGTTAGTTCATATGACAATCTGTCTTTTAATGCTCCTTGAAAGTATGGGGCATGCGCTTTTAACAACTCAAAATCTAAAGGAATGGAAAAGCGATTTTCAAACGCATAACTTACTGCTTCATGCTTTTTGCCGTCTTTAGCGTCTGCGGCGCCTATTCTATGTTTTAGTGCTTCTTCATTTTCGATTCCTTGAAACGCAAGATCAGCCCTTTCGTTCCCGGTTAGCCATAGATCAGAATAGGTTAAAAATATGTCTGCATTATGTAAAAAAATATTTCTTGCCCCTCAAGTTTTATAGAAATTTTCTTAACGATTGCCCGCCCCAGATTCTGTACAACTGTCCTGTTTGGGTCTGTTGTTGAAGCGAGTTGTATTTTGAAAGTAAGACGCGCAGAGCCTGGCACAATCACTTCATCTGCTCCTAGGTCTGGAAATTTAACAGTAAGAATTTGATCCGCATCAATAGTAGACGGATTATTTGGAACAGTAATATCCGCTTATTTCCCTTCCCCGCCAAAGGGCTCTTTCAATCTTCTATGCGGGTCAAGAATCGAGCCATATGTTTGTGACATTTTTTTTATAAAACAAAATAAAAAGTTAATTATTTAAAACATGGCAGGCATTGAAGATGAAGATTATGATGTTTTAAATCCTGGAGACGACATGAGTGAAATGACCTCCTTTGGTACAACATCGCTCGGGCTCTCATTGCGGCGTTTAATTAACAGAAAGTAAGTCAGATCATTTTACCAAAGTGTAGGCCAAGAACCTCCCGAATTTATAGACCCTAATGATTTTGCAGTAAAAGATGACCATTTGTTTGTGAGGAGCGACCAAGGACAACTTGTTCAGCTTACAACTAAACCAGACTCATCAAAGTTTTTAAAAAAGAAATACAATTAGACAAAGGCTCGGTGTAAGCGAACAAAATCGCCTTGGCATTACTAAACCAAAATTAGATGGGGAGGCTGTTTCTAAACTTCAAAACACACTACAAGAACTCCCAACAGATAACCAAATACAAAACATGGAACTTGAAGTTTTAAATCAATCAGCAGATGAAATAATAAATGCAATAGAAGCAGAAACCAGTTTTTCCGAAGAAACAGCGTTAAAAACAATTAATGATTCCCCATTGCCTATGCGGGAAATAGCGGCCCTTGATCATGCTTTGAGAAGCATCAGAGGCGAATTAACAAACAATTTAGCAAAACTAGGTGAACTAGATGAGCATATAAAAAGAGAAAAAGAAAAACTCGTTGAGGCTGACGACTCCATCGTAGGGCGTGATATTAAAGAAAGAATAGCCCAAAGACTAAAAGATCTTGAGCAAGAAAGATCAGCAAGACTAAAGTTTTGTCTACTAACCGAGAAACAATTACGAACTCAAGTGAACAGAATAAGAGAAACTATCCAAAGAATTTTATATGAAGACACGACACTAGCAGAACGAATACGAACACTGTTTAGAGAGCAGGGAGTCACTTTAGCAAGCGTTATAACAGCCTTAGGATTTGCAATAAGTACACTGGTGTTGGCTATTACAGGCGGTGGTGGTCAAAGTTCAGTGCCTCCCCGCCATCGCCTCCATCACCGTCTGATAAATCATGGGTAAAAAAACAGCTTGATCATCTTGCGGATTTATTAAAAAAATTAGCCGGTAAAGCTAAAAGACTCTTTACCGGGTATATTAGGGGTGTTGTTAGCTGGCTTTTGTCTACTGCAGGCAAAGTAGTTGGCTTTATGGCTGAGCACTTATGGGCATTAGTTCTCTTAATAG
The DNA here is from genome assembly GCA_018398815.1 of Conus ventricosus. Classification (NCBI taxonomy): domain Eukaryota; kingdom Metazoa; phylum Mollusca; class Gastropoda; order Neogastropoda; family Conidae; genus Conus; species Conus ventricosus. The sequence continues at coordinate 42,518,860 of CM031629.1, read as the reverse complement.
TGGGTTAATTTTTAGTAAGATAAAGACCAAGTAATCCTAGGCCAGTTAATCCAAGAACAAGTGCTGTCTTTCTATTCATGGTCGTTATTTTTTTCGTAGTCTTCAACAGTCTTCGGGCTTTGGGCCACGGGGATTGGATGACTTATTCTGGGGGGTCATCTTGTTTTTTTACTGCTTGAATATTACTGGCTCAGAATTTATTTCGTTTTTTCCGACCTTCTGTTCATTGCTGGGCCCCAAGGATTTCATTATTGTAGTTTATTATTGTTCCTATCTGGAGTCTGAGGTCAGAAGGCAGCATGTATAAACCAGTGCAACAGCAAAGTCTACTTTTGATCTTGCGTATTGTAAAACATTTTGGTACCTTTTAATACTTGAAGGCAAATCAACTGTAGAATTAATGGCGTCCTTAAATTTGCTAAGTATTGTTTTGGCATCAAAACCAGTAGAAGGATCAGTTATGCTCGACTCGTTTGTGCTTGCGAACCTAGCAAACACCAAACGTAAGTACGAATAGAGTCGTTTATTCGTTCTATTCCTGCTCTAGTTAGGCCCTTAGAAGTGTCTAAGATAAATGTTGTCCATGCTGTTTTATGGCTCTTGCTCTATGG
>CM031629.1:42490749-42513249 GCA_018398815.1 Conus ventricosus | reverse complement strand
AACCGATCTAACGTCACACTATTTCAACAAAAGTAGGCCCTAATCTAACGACACCCTAATTCAACCCTAGGAGACCTAAGTAACGTCACACTATTTCAACCATAGAAGACCTATCTAACGTCACTTTTTTTCAACAAAAGAAGGCCCTATCTAACAACACACTACTTCAACAAAAGAAGGCCCTATCTAACGTCACACTACTTAGATCATAGAAGACCTAACGTCACACTATTTTAACTGTAGGAGACCTATCTAATGTCACACTATTTCAATTTCAACCATAGGAGACTAATCTAACGCCACACTTTTTCAACCATAAAAGACCTGTCTAAGGTCACATTATTTCAACAAAATAACGCCCTATCAACGTCACACTACTTCAACAAAAGAAAGCCCTATCAACGTCACACTACTTTAACAAAACAAGGCCCTATCTAACGTCACATTACTTTAACAAAAGAAGGCCCTGTCTAACGTCACACTATTTCAACTATAGGAGATCTATCTGAAGTCACACTATTTCAAGAAAAGAAGGCATGTCTGACGTTATACTATCTGAACAAAAGAACGCCCTATCTAACGTCACACCATCTTAACAGAAGAAGGCCCTGTCTAGCGTTACACTATCTAAAAAAAGCGTGCCTTATATAACCTCACACTGTCTCCACAGAAAGGCCCTCTCCGACGTCACACTACATCAACAAAAGAAAGCACTATCAAACGTCAACAAAAGAAAGCACTATTAAACGTCAACAAAAGAAAGCACTATCAAACGTCAACAAAAGAAAGCACTATCAAACGTCAACAACAGAAAGCACTATCAAACGTCGACAACAGAAAGTACTATCAAACGGCAACAACAGGAAGCACTATCAAACGGCAAAAACAGAAAGCACAATCAAACGTCAACAAAAGAAAGCACTATCAAACGTCAACAACAGAAAGCACTATCAAACGTCGACAACAGAAAGCACTATCAAACGTCAACAACAGGAAGCACTATCAAACGGCAACAACAGAAAGCACTATCAAACGTCAACAACAGAAAGCACTATCAAACGTCAACAACAGAAAGCACTATCAAACGTCGACAACAGAAAGCACTATCAAACGGCAACAAAGAAAGCACTATCAAATGTCAACAACAGAAAGCACTATCAAACGCAACCACACTTCAACAAATGAAGGTCCTATCTAATGTCATTCTATCTCATTGAAAGGTTGCAGCTATGCACCTCGCTCTGCCTCCCAGTTGAAGACCATCCTGCCGGGCACAGAGGAGGGTGAAGGTTCTAACAGCAAACTGAAGACCGGTTCAAGACCATCCTGCCGGGCACAGAGGAGTGTGGAGGTTCTAACAGCAGAGTGAAGACCAGGTCAAGACCATCCTGCCGGGCACAGAGGAGGGTGGAGGTTCTAACAGCAGAGTGAAGACCAGTCAAGACCATCCTGCCGGCACAGAGGAGGGTGGAGGTTCTAACAGCAGAGTGAAGACCAGGTCAAGACCATCCTGCCGGGCACAGAGGAGGGTGGAGGTTCTAACAGCAGAGTGAAGACCAGGTCAAGACCATCCTGCCGGGCACAGAGGAGGGTGGAGGTTCTAACAGCAGAGTGAAGACCAGGTCAAGACCATCCTGCCGGGCACAGAGGAGGGTGGAGGTTCTAACAGCAGAGTGAAGACCAGGTCAAGACCATCCTGCCGGGCACAGAGGAGGGTGGAGGTTCTAACAGCAGAGTGAAGACCAGTTCAAGACCATCCTGCCGGCACAGAGGAGGGTGGAGGTTCTAACAGCAGAGTGAAGACCAGTTCAAGACCATCCTGCCGGGCACAGAGGAGGGTGGAGGTTCTAACAGCAGAGTGAAGACCAGTTCAAGACCATCCTGCCGGGCACAGAGGAGGGTGGAGGTTCTAACAGCAGAGTGAAGACCAGTTCAAGACCATCCTGCCGGGCACAGAGGAGGGTGGAGGTTCTGACAGCAGAGTGAAGAAGGCTTGGTGAACAACGTGAAGGACTAGACTGGAGCATGTCTCTCCTGGCGCACTTGACCGAGAACAGAGGGCTGTAGAGACCCTCATGAATACAGTCTAGAGGAGAGGATGAGTGCTTTCGACAAACCGATCCCTATCTTGACCTCGACCACCATGTCATCGGCACCATCGTCACTGCAATCCTCCTACCCCCCCCCCCTCCTCCTCCTCCCCTCCTCCTCCTCCTCCTCCTCCTCCTCCTCCTCCTCGTCATCATCACCATCGTCGTAGTTGTCGTCATCATCAGCACTGCTATCCTTCTCACCATCTTTATCGTCGTCGTAGTCGTCGTCATCATCTCCATCGTTGTCGTCCTAGGAAATTTGGATGGACAGCCGTATGTATTCTGGTCTAGTTTGACACAAAGATTCAGGCCTTACAGTAGTGTTTCAGTTGACACAAACATTCAGGCCTTACAGTAGTATTTCAGTTGACACAAACATTCAGGCCTTACAGTAGTATTTCAGTTGACACAAACATTCAGGCCTTACAAGTAGTTTTTCAGTTGACACAAACATTCAGGCCTTACAGTATGTTTCAGTTGACACAAACATTCAGGCCTTACAGTAGTGTTTCAGTTGACACAAACATTCGGCCTTACAGTAGTGTTTCAGTCTTCTGGTCCCAGGAAAAGAAAAACTAGGAAGGGACAATTAGGGTCATGTCGATTATTCATTTAAACACAGGTTACATTTATTTGCAATTGGCTTTCTTCTCTCACTCTCTCTCTCTCTCTCTTCTCTCTTCTCGTCTCTCTTCTCTCTCCCTCTCCTCTCTCCTCTTCTCCTCTCTCTCTCCTTTGGGAAAAAGGACAATTAGGGTTAGTGCGATTATTCTATTTAACGCAGGTTACATTTATTTGCAATTGGCTTCTCTCCCCTCTCTCTCTCTCCTCCCCTCTCTCTCTCTCCTCTCTCTCTCTCTCTCTCTCTCTCTCTCTCCCCTTTTCCTCCTTCTCTCTTTTCTCTCTCTCTCATCCTCTCTCTCTCTCTTTTCTCTTTCTCTCTCACTTCATTCTCTTCCTCTCTCCCCTCTCTCTCTCTTGGGAAAGGACAATTAGGGTTAGTGCGATTATTCTATTTAACGCAGGTTACATTTATTTGAAATTTTGGGCTTCTTTTCCCCTCTCTCTCTCTCCTCTCTCCTCTCCCTCTCTCTCTCTCTCTCTCCCCTTCTCTCTCTCTCTCTCACTCTCCCCTTTCTCTCTCTTCTCTCCTCTCTCTCCCCTCTCTCTCTCTCTCTCTCTCTCTCTCTGTGTGTGTGTGGTGTGTGTGGTGTGTGTGTGTTTTGTGTGTGTTGTGTTGTGTTGTGTGTGTGTGGTGTGTGACTTTTTTCTGTCTCTCACTCTCTTTTGACTGCATTCCCCTCTCTCTCTCTCCTCTCCTCTCTCCCCCCGCTCTCTCTCTCCTCTCTCTCTCTCTCTCTCTCTAAACTCTCTCTCTCTCTCCTCCTCACCATCATCATCACGGCTTATGGTGCCTTCTACGACTGTTCCTCCCGTCACCGCATTCCGAGTCGTCTTTGGTATCAAACCAGATGTGACGTCACCGTTTTTTTCCGGGGGAAACGACGTCCCCACCCCCCCCCGTTCTGGACACCGGGAAAGAAGAACCCTGGACTCGTGGTCAGCTCCATGCCGGGGGTTTCTGGATTGGATCAGTCGTGACGTGTTGTTGTTCTGTAGATCCGGACGTAAACGTTTTGGGTTGTTCTTGTAGATCCGACGTGACGTGCTGCGGCATCGTCACGTGGGGTGGCAACTCTGAAGGTTAGCTGCCTTCCCCTCAGCCCACACTGGAGAAAGGTCTGGTGGTCATCTGCGGTTAGCTGCCTTCCCCTCAGTCACACTGGAGAAAGGTCCTGGTGGTCATCTGCGGTTAGCTGCTTCCCCTCATCACACTGGAGAAAGGTCTGGTGTCATCTCGGTTAGCTCCCTTCCCCCTCAGTCACACTGGAGAAAGGTCTGGGGGACATCTGCGTTAGCTGTCTTCCCCTCAGTCACACTGGATTGAAAGGCTGGTGGTCATCTGCGGTTAGCTGTCTTCCCCTCAGTCACACTGGAGAAAGGTCGGGTGGTCTTTCTGCGGTTAGCTGCCTTCCCCTCAGCCCACACGGGAGAAAGGCTGGGTCATCTGCGGTTAGCTGCCTTCCCCTCAGTCACACTGGAGAAAGGTTGGTGGTCATCTGCGGTTAGCTGCCTCCCCTCAGTCACACTGGAGAAAGGTTGGTGGTCATCTGCGGTTAGCTCCCTTCCCCTCATCACACTGGAGAAAGGTCTGGTGGTCATCTGCGAGGGATTCGTGTCTGAAGGCTGAGCGCTTGTAGACTGGTTAACGCGGCGACCTGTCCCCCAGTACGGCCGTTGTGTTGTCAAAGATGACGTCATTTGTGGTATTGTCGCTCTCGTCCAGAATGACGTCAGAGGCATTCGTTGCTTTAGTGGACAATGCTGACGTCTTCTTTGATGTGACGTTCATTCCTGACGGGGTGTCAGAGGTTGTGGATGGCAAATGACATCTTTTCCCTGGGTTTATGCTGTTGATGAATCGAGGGGATGCTGTTGAGAATCAGACAGATGCTGTTGATGAATCAGATGCTGTTGATGAATCAGACAGATGCTGTTGATGAATCAGACAGATCCGGTTGATGAATCAGACAGATGCTGTTGATGAATGTTGATGAATCAGACAGTGCTGTTGATGAATCAGACAGATGCTGTTGATGAATCAGACAGATGCTGTTGATGAATCAGACAGATGCTGTTGATGAATCAGATGCGTTGATGAATCAGTTTCTGTTGATGAGTCAGACAGTGAATGTTGTTTAGTGAGAAACACAAGTTTCAAACATGACAGAAAAACAACTGCAGTCATCTCGAGGAAGACCAACATCTACATAATGTGTAGGGTCATTATCATGAAACTTTTGACTAAATCTTCAATGGTGTTCTCCTCCTCCTCCTCCTCCTCCCCCCTCCTCCCCTCCTCCCTCCTCCTCCTTCCTCCTCCTCCTCCATCATCGTCGTCGTCACTTCATCCCTCATCATCGTCTCCTCACATCGTCATCTTCATTATCTTCTTCATCTTCTTCTTCTTCTTCTTCTTCTTCTTCTTCTTCTTCTTCTCTTCTTCTTCTTCTTTTTCTTCTACTACTATTTCCCACACTACTACTACTACTACTACTACTACTACACTTCATACTACTACTACTACTACTACTACTGCTGCTGCTACAACTGCTGCTACAACTACTGCACACTACGCAACCACACTGCTACTGCTTCTGCTACTACTTCTACTACTACTACTACTACTACTACTACTACTACTACTACAAATACTACTTTCTACTACTACTACTCGTCTTCCTTCTTCTTTTTCTCTTCTTCTTCTTCTTTCTTCTTCTTTGTCGTCATCGTCAAAATGATCATCAGCCAGACGTCTAAAGACATGTCAAATGCCTCTGACAAGAGTGTGGTGAAGACTACATACTGTTAGCTTTTTAATGGTCGGGAGGAGGGGGGGGGGTCTATGTTGCATGACAGATGATGCGCCATGCAAAAAGTGAAGATCTCATTGAGGTCTGGGCCGTGGGGGGTGCCCAAACACGATCATCACACTGCAGATTCCACGAAAACCATGCTCCTCACAGCAACGAGTCAGGCTGCGGATGCGTGTAGCAGTTTGCCCGGCGGTGGGGTCTTTTGCCCGTGTCTCTGCATCTTGAGATGTGAGCTGGTACACCCATGGGGATGCTTTCGTGGAAGTTCCGTTGTGTTGTTTCCAGTGGCCATCACGCAATGGCGTCTGCCAGGGAAACGTGATGTTGCTTATCGCCCAGCCGACCGGGAGAGGGCCATATCAGGGCTGTCACCGCGTTGGATCAAAATCACGAATAATTTTTAACCAAAACTACAAAAAACAAACAAAAAAATCATCCACACATTTTTAAAGTACACGTTTTAAAACTAAAACACCAGAAAATTTGGTTTAAAAAAAAACTTTCTTCTGTAAAATCTTAGATCAGATGAGAAATGTTAATCTCTTTCAGAAATTCGAAGATCACATCAGGTGGACATCTCTGAATGAGGTTTTCATGGGCAAGCTGCTGCCAAAAAACATTTCTGTCAACTGACGCTAAACGGACTGCCTGTGCGTGCCTGCAGCCTGCTCCAACACAGCGCAGGTTTCCAAGGGCGGTGCAGGACTGCTCCCGGAACGTTGGGTCGGCAGCTGAAAAGGTTTTGCTCTGGGTCCCCAGGCACATTCCGCTTTTTCTTTTTCTTTTTGCTCTGGGTCCCACAGGCACATTCCCCTGTTCTTTTTCTTTCTTTTGGTCCCACAGCACATTCGTTGTTTCTTTTTTTTCTGCTCTGGGTCCCACAGGGACATTCGGCTGTTTTTTTTTTCTTTCTGCTCTGGGTCCCACGGCACATTCGGCTGTTTTCTTTTTCTTTCTGCCTGGGTCCCAGAGGCACATTCCGCTGTTTCTTTTTCTTTCTGCTGTTCTACGATCACAGACAACAGCGTGTTCTGCTCTGGTCCCACAGGCACATTCGGCTGTTTCTTTTCTTTCTGCTGTTCTCGATCACAGACAACAGCGTGTTCTTTCTCGAACTCCATCAACCTGGCAGTATGTGTTTCCACGTGAAAAGAGGTGAACGTGAAGGAGACCGCAGTATGTGTTCCACGTGAAGAAGAGGTGAACGTAGAGGAGACCTGGCAGTATGTGTTTTCCCCGTGAAGAAGAGGTGAACGTGAAGGAACCTGGCAGTATGGGGTTTCCCACTGAAGAAGAGGTGAACGTGAAGGAACCTGGCAGTAGTGTTTCCACGTGAAGAGAGGTGACGTAGAGGTGAAAAAGAGGAGACCTGGCAGTATGTGTTTCCACGTGAAGAAAAGGTGAACGTAGAGGTGACCTGGCAGTATGTGTTTCCACGTGAAGAAGAGGTGAACGTGAAGGGGACCTGGCAGTAGTGTTTCCACGTGAAGAAGAGGTGAACGTGAAGGAGAACTGGCCGTATGTGTTTCCTACGTGAAGAAGAGGTGAACGTGGAGAAGAATCGTTCGAAATTAAAATGATATCAAAGATATTTGCTCTAAATTTCAGGTTCCATTTACTGTGCAATCGCATCACACACACAAACACACGCACACACGCACGCCAACGCACACACACACAAAACACACCACGCCCCCACGCACGCACGCACGCACGCACGCACGCGCACGCACCGCACGCACGCACGCACGTACACACACACACACACACACACACACACACACACACACACACACACACACACACACACACACACACACACATGCACACACGCACGCACGGGACGCACCCCACGCACGCACGCACGCACGCACGCACGCACGCAAAGCACGCACACACACACACACCACAAAACACACACACACACACACAGGGACATATGTGTGTTGTTTTCCAGCCACCATCTGATCCTTTGTGTTCATTGTCCTGACTACAGCCTAAATTTACTGCATTGACAGGATGAAGATGAACAACAACAACAACAACAACAACAAAAACAACAACAAACAACAACACAACAACAACAAAAATACGTATGCCGACTGGACGCGGAAACCTCAGAACTACTGGACACGTTCTGACAGGGACGACGTCCCAGTTCACAGAAGAAAAAAAATCTGCTGCAGAGAGAGAAGATGAATGGAGCACGGTGCAGGTCAGAAATTCACTCGCGTAAGTCTAAGGGACACAACCCGTGAGTGAGCATTGAATCTAGCCGCAAATGATGGTTGTCTCCTTGCATCGGTGAAGTGTCTCGCTGTGTGTACTGGGCACACGCTACAATTAGGATTTTACTCTATCTCACCACGACATAATCGATGTAAGTGTTTTACATTATCTCACCATGACATAATCAATGTAAGGGTTTTACACTATCTCACCATGACATGATCAATGTAAGGATTTTACTCTCACCATGACATCATCAATGTAAGGGTTTTACTCTTCTCACCATGACATCATCAATTTAAGGGTTTTGCACTATCTCACCATGACATCATCAATGTAAGGGTTTTACACTATCTCACCATGACATCATCAATGTAAGGGTTTTACACTATCTCACCATGACATGGTCAATGTAAGTGTTTTACATTATCTCACCATGACATCATCAATGTAAGGGTTTTACACTATCTCACCATGAAATCATATATGTAAGGGTTTTGCACTATCTCACCATGACATCATCAATGTAAGGGTTTTACACTTTCTGACCATGACATCATCAATGAAAGGGTTTTACACTATCTCACCATGACATAATGAATGTAAGGGTTTTACTCCATTTCACCATGACATGATCAATGTAAGGGTTTTACACTATCTCACCATGACATGGTCAATGTAAGGCTTTTACTCTATCTCACCATGACATAATCAATGTAAGGATTTTACATTATCTCACCATGACATGGTCAATGTAAGGCTTTTACTCTATCTCACCATGACATAATCAATGTAAGGATTTTACATTATCTCACCATGACATGATCAATGTAAGGGTTTTACACTATCTCACCATGACATAATCAATGTAAGGCTTTTAAACTATCTGACCACAACATTATTAATGTAAGGGTTTTACACTATCTCACCATGACATAATCAATGTAAGGGTTTTACATTATCTCACCATGACATAATCAATGTAAGGATTTTACATTATCTCACCATGACATGGTCAATGTAAGGCTTTTACTCTATCTCACCATGACATAATCAATGTAAGGATTTTACATTATCTCACCATGACATCATCAATGTAAGGTTTTACACTATCTCACCATGACATAATCAATGTAAGGCTTTTAAACTATCTGACCACAACATTATTAATGTAAGGGTTTTACACTATCTCACCATGACATAATCAATGTAAGGGTTTTACATTATCTCAGAATGACATAATTAATGTAAGGATTTTACACTATCTCACCATGACATAATCAATGTAAGGGTTTTACACTATCTCACCATGACATAATCAATGTAAGGATTTTACACTATCTGACAATAACATAATCAATGTAAGGGTTTTACACTATCTGACAACAACATAATCAATGGAAGGGTTTTACACTATCTCACCATGACATAATCAATGTAAGGATTTTACACTGTCTCATCATAACATCATCAATGTAAGTGTTTTACACTATCTGACCCTGACATGATCAATGTAAGGGTTTTACACTATCTCACCATGACATCATCAATGAAGGTTTTACACTATCTCACCATGACATAATCAATGTAAGGGTTTTACACTATCTCACAGTGACATATCAATGTAAGGGTTTTACACTATCTCACCATGATATCATCAATGTAAGGGTTTTACACTATCTCATTATGACATAATCAATGTAAGGGTTTTACACTATCTCACCATGACATAATCAATGTAAGGGTTTTACACTATCTCACCATAACATATCAATGTAAGGGTTTTACACTATCTCACCATGACATAATCAATGTAAGCTTTTAAACTATCTGAGCATAGCATTATTAAGTAAGGGTTTTACACTATCTCACCATGACATAATCAATGTAAGGTTTTTACACTATCTCAGAATGACATAATTAATGTAAGGATTTTACACTATCTCACCATGACATAATCAATGTAAGGGTTTTACACTATCTCACCATGACATAATCAATGTAAGGATTTTACACTATCTGACAATAACATAATCAATGTAAGGGTTTTACACTATCTGACATAACATAATCATGGAATGGTTTTACACTCTCTCACCATGACATAATCAATGTAAGGGGTTTACACTATCTGACCATAACATTATCAATGTAAGGGTTTTACACTATCTCACCATGACATAATCAATGAAAGCGTTTTACACTATCTGTCCATAACATTATCAATGTAAGGGTTTTACACTATCTTACCATGGCATAATCAATGTAAGGATTTTACATTATCTCACAATGACATAATCAATGGAAGGGTTTTACATTATCTCACCATGACATAATCAATGTAAGGGTTTTACACTGTCTCAATATAACATCATCAATGTAAGGGTTTTACACTATCTCACCATGACATAATCAATGTAAGGGTTTTACACTATCTCACCATGACATAATCAATGTAAGGGTTTTACACTCTCTCACCCTGACATAATCAATTCTCACCATGACATAATCAATGTAAGGGTTTTACACTATCTCACCATGACATAATCAATGTAAGGGTTTTACACTCTCTCACCCTGACATAATCAATGTAATGGTTTTACACTATCTCACAGTGACATAATCAATGTAAGGGTTTTACACTATCTCACCATGACATCATCAATGTAGGGTTTTACACTATCTCACCATGACATCATCAATGCAAGGGTTTTGAGGCCTACCATAAGTTTGAGTCGCATTCAATGTTAAACTAATGATTGATCAAAAGAACAACCCCTCAGCGATTATTTCCCTTGTTTGGGGGGTCTCACCGATGACATCAGAGAGAGAGATGATGATGATGATGATGATGATGATGATGATGATGATGATGATGATGATTTTTTTTTTTTTTTTTTTTTTTCGATTAAGTACATCGAAATGATCAGACATAACTCATAACCAAGTATTGACAGTTGTTTGTCTAATCACAGACATTTATAAACGAGATAGTGACTAACAAATTGTATTCATATTCGATTAATTAGAACGAAGTGATTGGACGTAATTCATTAACAAATTATTGTTGTTTGCACATCAAATCACAGAAAGAATTTTTTTTAATCACAACAAGCCTTAGGGAGAGAAATCAGAAAAACTAAGCAACAGAAAACAAAACAATCAAACAAACAAACGAAAAAGAAAAAAAAAAAGAAAGAAAAAAAATACACACACACACACACACACACACACACACACACACACACACACACACACACACACACACACACACACACACACACACACACACAACACACAAAACAAAACAAAAAAACAGTTGGCCGTTGTCATAGCCTTTGTATACAATGGATAATTCGTGTTTTACTCCAATAACGTCAAGTATAGAATCCATTGTGCCTCGAAATTTCCATGGGACATGTTAAAAAGAGCAGCATACTTTTCTGTTTCATATCTGGCTTTCAAAAATACAATAAAGATTTGAACTGATGGTAAACTCTTTTCATATTTACATTTATAAATATAAAATTTGGCGAGTAGCAGGATTAAGTCAAACGTTCTATCAGATTTAAAGTTACAATCACAACCAACAGAACAATATTTTCATCAAGCAACAGTTTTATAATATTACATTTTCTATTTACCACATTTTGAAACTCTTTCCAGAAGTTTTGTACGTACTGGCAATGCCAAAATATATGTTGAATATTTTCTTTTTCTCTCTCACAAAAAGAGCATTGTTCTGACTCCTCAATTCCCATGTTTTGCAAAATAACATTGGTTGCCAATATTCTGTTAATAATTCTCATTTGAAACCATCTTAGTTTAATGTCTTTTATCTGTCGGACTTTGTGAAAAGTTTTCATCCATGTAACCTCCTTATGTAGTCTTACATTCCATTTACTGCAAAAACTGGTTCTGTTAGGTCTTGATTTAATAAATCGTAATAATGTGAGGCTCCTCTTGATACTGAACAGATTTCAGTTAATAATTTACTTGTCATACCTTCCTCATAGTATTTCATTTCTAGTCCTGTTTTTCTCGAATACTTTTTCACAGCACTAACATAACCATTATATGTAACAAAATCTGTATTGATACTATATTTATCAACGAAAGACCGGAAACTAAAAAATTCACTGTTCTCATCCAGAAGATTCTGTATGCAGAATACATCGTTTTCAATCCAGTTTTTATAAAAGGTTGATCTGCCCCCAATCTTTAAGTTGGGATTACAAAACAGAGGCTCTGAACAGAGTTCCTCCGCAGTTGTAACATGAACAACCTTACCAGTTTCTCTATAAGCGTTGAATACGTCTCTCCAGAAGCTATTCAGTTTATTGCTCCATGGCAGATTGGATCCTAGTTTGTTGATAATTTCTGCTTTTTCATACACTGAAACAAGCACTTTCTTCCAACTGTGTTTACTTGATAAGATTTTACGAATCCAAGTTAATTTTAAAGCATTTATATGCTTCTTTATGATTGTATTCCGATTCCCCCTGCACTACGCTTTTCACAGACGTTTTCCTACTGATTCTGTCTCTTTTTTCCCCCAAACAAACTTAAATATAAAATTCTGGATTTCATCAGTAATATAGTCCGGTGGATTTGGTAATAACATCCATAGATGGGTTAGTTTGGAAAGAATCATAGATTTAAGCACCGCCACTCTGCCAAGTGGCGTTATCTGCCTTTTGAGCCAGGTTTTATACAGTGTTTTGATTTCTGCAAACTTTTCTTCAAGGTTCATGATTTCGCAATGTTTTAAGTCACATGTAAACCAGATACCCAAAATTTTGAACTTTGGAGGGTTCCATTTTATGTTTACATGCGGCATATACCTAACAGGAGAATTTCGTTTACTACCTAGCCATACTGCGTTTGTTTTTTTCAGCGTTTAATACAAGTCCAGATACTCTTCCAAAATGTTCAATGGTGTAAATAGATCCTCGAATGATTTTCTGTCTCCCTCTAATAGTAGTTCAGTATCATCTGCATACTGTGATATCTTGCTTTCAGTATTAACTACTTGAATTCCCTTTATATCTTTATTTTGTCTTATCATATTTGCCAAAATCTCAACACACACTAACAAATAAATACGGAGAAATTGGATCACCTTGACGGCAACCCCTCTCAACAGGGAACCACCCAGCTAATTTTCCATTCAAAGAACACAGTTGACTTAATATTTGTATAAAATGTTTGTATCCATTGACAGAAGCTTGGACCAAAGCCAAAGACGTGTAGTACCTTAAACATGAAATCATAACTTACACTATCAAACGCTTTTTCAAAATCCAGACAAAGAAGTAAACCTGGTTTTTTGGATGCAATCATGAAATCAAGTATGTCATAGATAAGACGAATATTATCTCCCAAATACCTGTTAGGAATAAAACCAGTCTGATCCTCATTGATGATAGCGGGAAGTACTTGCTTTAATCGGTTAGCTATACAAGTAGATCCTATTTTGTACACAACATTCAAAAGCGAGATGGGTCTCCAGTTTTTTTATCTGGTCTTTAGGTTTGTCACCTTTGGGAATGCATACAATAATGCCTTCTTTTTGTGTTGATGAGATTTCCTTTTTATCATATCCATCATTGATCGCTCTTACAACGTACGGACCAAGTTGCAGCCAGAAAAATTTGAAAAACTCGGCTGTAAAACCATCACTCCCAGGGCTTTTCATATTTGACATATGTTTAAGAGCAATACCTGCTTCTTCTAAAGTGATTTTACCCTCCAAAGACGTTCTCTGATTCTCACTTAACGTTGGCAAGTCTTCTACTAAATCAAATATTTCACAAGGCTCTGCATCTTTTTTAGAATACAATTTTCTGTAAAAGTTATTAACTTCTTGGGCAATTTCATCATTATCATTTGAAGTAGTACCGTCATCTCGCGTAAGTTTGATTATATTCTTATTAACGTAGTTACGTTTTTCAAGTCCACAAAAGTATTTCGTTATTTTTTCCCCTTCTGCGACCCATCTCGCCCTTGAACGCAACAATACACCCTCCATTTTCTTTTACCGAAGGCTAATTAAATCCTGTTTGCATTTTTCAAGTTCAAGCCTTTCTTGTTCCGATAACGCTACTTTCCTCTCGAGTAAAGAAATATTACTTTCAAGATCTTTCTGTTTTTCTGCGTCCTTCCGTTTCTTCATCGTTGCATACGATATAGTTTTGCCCCTAATTTTTCATAAGCAATGTATCCAAAAATAGTTGATCAGAAATAACAAAGTGGATTTCTGATTTAGGAATTTGGGCCAATCCACAACGACAATAAGGAAGTGCTGCATATTCCTCGGTAACAATTTGGATAACCTCGTTAACCTCTTTTATGTAATTATTGTCTTTTAATAGCGAACAGTTGAATTTCCAAAATGATTTTCTCTTTATCTCTCTGCCTTGTTCTAACGTTACTGTAATTAAGGAGTGGTCAGATCGATATCCTGGTAAGATATCAACATCTATAACATAATTGCAAAGCCAATCTGAAACAAGAAAGAAATCTAAACGACTCTGTTGCATGGATTAGTTCGCCTCCAAGTATATCTGCGTAATTCCGGATTTAATTCACGCCAGATGTCAGTTGATGATGATGATGATGATGATGATGATAATCTTCATTTCCATGGGTAACAGATAAGCAAACACATGCTTTTTCATCCGGCCCTTGCCCCGCTAATGGACTAACTAAGCATGTCTAGCGACTTAAACTTACAAAACTTTTAACAACCACACACATCCTCACAGATACATTAAAAATTTGATGAGTTGTTCCTCCATTAACATTTAAGGCGTAGATAACTTTAAAGGAATCCAGGGTGCACTTCTGAACCTATTTAAATATGCTGATGATATAGTTCTTGTAAGTCTTGTGTTTAAAGAAGGCTCTATAAATGGGCAAGCATACTTCAGTCACATCTTAGCACTACAGGACTGGTGCTCTTCCAGCTTCTTGCAACTTAATTGTGGTAAGACAAAAGAACTTGTATTACACTTTTCAACATCAGATAGTTCATTTCAACCAGTTGTGATAAATGGGCAGACAATAGAAACTGTTGACTGTTTCAAATATCTTTAAATACACATTGACCCTAAGCTGTCTTTTAGTCAACATACTGACAGTATCTTCAAAAAAAGCAAATCAAAGGTTATTTCTGTTGAGAAAATTACGTAGTTTTAATGTCAGTCAACATGTACTGAAAAGGTATATGTAAGTTTAATACAAAGTCTAATGTCATTTAACATTACTGTCTGGTTTGGAAATCTTTCAGATAAAAGAGCGCAAAGCTCGCCAGAATTGTCAATCAGGCAAGCAAGGTTATAGGGAAAAAGCAATCTGCTCTCAGAGAAGTCTATACTGTTTCTGTAATCAGGAAATCTGTGAATATTATCTCTGATCCTTCACACCCACTCCACTGCCACTTTGAAAAACTTCCATCAGGAAGATGCTACAGAATGCCCAGAGCACAGAAGAATGTCTTCAAGAAGTCCTTTATACCGAGTGCCATTAGCATTTTAAACTCTAAAGCCTGTGATTGACTGCCATGACTCTTGTCTCTCATACATGAACAATTCAGTCTGCAATATTATGCTTTTCACGCGCGAGCACGCGCGCGCGCGTGTGAGTGTGTGTGTGTATGTGTGTGTTGTTGTTGTTCTTCAGTTTAACGTCTTCCCACTTAAAGTGATTTCAGACGGATTGTGTAATAGTGTGTGTGTGTGTGTGTGTGTGTGTGTGTGTGTGTGTGTGTGTGCGTGCGTGCGTGCGTGCGTGCGTGCGTGCGTGCGGCTGCGTGCGTGCGTGCGTGCTGTGGTGTGTGTGTGTGTGTGTGTGTGTGTGTGTGTGTGTGTGTGTGTGTGTGTGTGTGTGTGTGTGTGTGTGTGTGTTGTGTATGAGCGCACATTCGCGCGCTCCTGTGTATTTAGATGCATGAGTGTGTGTGCGCGCTTGTGTGTGTGTGTGTGTGTGTGTGTGTGTGTGTGTGTGTGTGTGTGTGTGTGTGTGTGTGTGTGTGTGTGTGTGTGTGTGTGTTGTGTGTGTATGTGTGTGTGTGTGTGTGTAAGTAAGTAAGTAAGTAAGTAATTTCTTTTTGTGTATGAGAGGTTGTTGAAAGTTAAAGACAAATTCCTACTGGACTACGTAATAGATGTGGGCATATCGAACAAAGTAAAGCATAATTATTTAAAATCTTTGGTAAAGTCAGTGGAGTCGAAATATTAGAACCAGCTTTGAGCACTGTATTCTTTACTCTTGGACAATCTAGTAGCAGGTGACGTACACTGAGAGTTTCCCCACACATGCATGTAACATTTTTACTGTATTTGGTTCGAAGTGAATTTAAGCGCATCCTATGAATTAAAGTTACTACCTCTCTAGATGTCGTATTTTCAAATTTGTCTAATTGAGTTTTGGGGTGGATGTCGGGATTTGGCTGTATACAGTTGTGATAATATTGGCTATCTGTGTCTTCCAATAACCTCTTGAAACTGTTAAAGGATGCTCTAGTAATTAAAGTATAACATTCTGATAGGTCTAGCGGAATGTTCAGAGTAGTCGTTCCTTCAATGTTGCGAGCTGCTCTCCGAGCAGCTTGATCAACTTTCTCATTTGTTGAAATTCCACAATG
Organism: Conus ventricosus; assembly: GCA_018398815.1. Lineage (NCBI taxonomy): Eukaryota > Metazoa > Mollusca > Gastropoda > Neogastropoda > Conidae > Conus > Conus ventricosus. The sequence goes on along the minus strand of CM031629.1, from coordinate 42,496,843 downwards.
TGAGGGCACCCAACAGAGAGTCACATTTATTCTTTTCATCGATAGGAGATGTGTCACGTAATTAATGTCTGTAATAGTCTCACGGCGGATCTTTGGATTTAGAGACTGTAAGGCAGAAAGGGCTGACTTTGAATCACTGCACAATAAAAGTTGACAATTTTCTATGGAAGACTTTAAAACATACTTTAGGGACATTAGAACAGCAACTAATTCTGCAGTAAATATTGACAAGTGTTTGCCAAGATGATATAATTCCTCCACTTTTAATTTTGGTATTATAAAAGCTGCTCCTGTTCTATGGTCATCTAACACTGAACCATCTGTAAAAATTTGCAGATGATCCTTATATTGATCTTCCAAATAAGAATTTACATAATTTTTTAAAAGATATGTGGATCGTTTTTGTTCAGTTCAGTATAGTTTGTGTCATAATTTGCTTTGGTTTGTTCCCATTTGGGAATGGGTGGAGAGGACGGATTGACAGCTATTTTACTTTGGTTTATGTTTGTTTTTTTCAGAAGAGTAGATGTGTATGACTGAATAGATTTTGCTGATTTTATGTCTTTTGCTCTTTTAGCAAAATCTGTATCTGAATTTAGAGATACTTCATTTGTACAGAAACTTTTCTGTGAGAGGTTCTTTAAAACAAATTTGGTGGAGGACACTTTTCGAAACTCGTTCAAAGGTAAAATTCCAATTTCATAGTATGTCCCAATGTTGCAGGTATGTGTGGGAACTCCAAGAAGAAGTTTATATGCTTTGCAGTCTACACTTTGTAACTTATTAAGTAGATGCTGTGGAGCGCTGAAGAATACTTCTTGAGCATAAATCAATCTAGACCGCACAAGAGCTGAAGACAGGAGTGTTAAACTCTCTTTATCTTGTCCCCATTTTTGCTTGCTTATGATCTTTAGAAAGTTTAAACTTTTTCTTGCTTTATTCAAAATATGATCAATATGTTGGTTCCATGAAAGTTTTGATGTTAAATATACTCCTAAGAATTTAACAGATTTGACCGATCCATTCAGGGTAAATTGTGGAAGTTTGTCTGGGTCATATCCAGAGTTAAAAAGCATTAGATTTGTTTTTTTCTGCCGACAGTGTCAATCCATTTTTATGTAAGAAACTACTAATATTGTTTAATTCATGTTGATATTTGATCTTTATGTAATTTAAGAATCTTAATGGGGTTTTTCTTTTCATAGTGACTTTCATCCACAAACATATGTCATCAGCAAACTGTACTAAAACTACGTCTTTGGATGAGCATTTGGTTATGTCTGCAATCAGGATTTAAACAGGATTGGAGATAATACTGATCCTTGTGGAAGACCCATTTCCAGTGTTCTAGTGGAGGAATATGTATGCTCTATTCTTGATTGAATAATTCTACTTTGAAGGAAAGCTTTGACATAATCATACATGGTTCCATTTATTCCAATAGTTGTCAGTTTATACAAAAGTCGTTTATGCCACACTTGTTCATACGCTTTCCTTATGTCAAAGAAAGTTGCCAAGATGTTTTTACGTCTTGCGAATTGCTGTTTAACATGTGTAGTGAGTTTCACAAGATGTTCCGTTGCTGATCTGCCTTTCTGAAAACCAGCTTGATTTATAGGGATAATTTGATGTTTATTACAAAAGTACAGCAATCTGTTTAGGACAATTCTTTCCATTAGTTTGCATGTATGCGACGTTAAGGCAATTGGACGGTAGCTGTTTATGTTACTTCGAGGTTTTCCTTGTTTATGTATAGGAACTATGATAGAATGCTTCCATAATGAAGGCAAATTGCCATTTTCCCAGCATTTTTGAATGAAGACCGAGATAAAGCGTTTAACATTAGGTGGGACATGACGTAGCATTTCATTGGAGATACCATCTAAGCCCACTGATGTTTTTTTGGTTCCAAGATTAGCAAGACATTCTTCTACTTCTTGAACTGTTATGGGAGCATTCAGATAGTGGTTTGCAACAGGGTCTGGATTGTTCTCGGTGAAGTTTTCTTCTTCTTGCTCTCTGTGCAGTCTATTTTCTGTTGATAAACTATCTTTGCTGCCATTTTTGGCGAATATGTCAACAAAAGCTTCGGCCTTTTCTAGATTAGATGGGAAATCCGAGTTTGGGAGCTTGACAGGACACCTTGGCAAGTTTACTCCATTTTTCATTGTTCTTAACTTTTCCCACACTTTTGGAAATCTTTATGATTGGATATTTCATTCTTACAAAAGTTAGACCAATATTGTTGTTTTGCTTGTGCTGTGATGTAATTAAAATGATTTTTGTATGTGTGTGTGTGTGTGTGTGGTGTGTGTGTGGTGTGTGTGTGTGTGTGTGTGTGTGTGTTGTGTGTGTGTGTGTGTGTGTGTGGTGTGTGTGTGTGTGTGTTGTGTGTGTGTGTGTGTGTGTGTGTGTGTGTGTGTGTGTGTGTGTGTGTGTGTGTGTGTGTGTGTGTGTGTGTGTGTGTGTGTGTGTGTGTGTGTGTGTGTGTGTGTGTGTGTGTGTTGTACGCATGTGTGTGTATGTGTGTTTAGTGTTTGGGCATTGGTGCGGGTGAGTTTGTTTTTCATGTTTTGTCTTTGTAATCAAAGAAATTTTTTAAGTCTTAGGGTTTTTAAAATGTTTTTTTTTCATTTTTGGAAATGCGCGCGTGAGGGGCGCGCGTCGCCCAACTTGTGTGTGTTGGTGGGGGGGAGGGGTGTGTAGTGTTGATGAATATACAAGTCCCTTTTTGTACTAAAAAGGCTTTTTTTGTAACGATTTTTTTATGTCCTTTGTAAGGTCTTATGTACTTGCAAAATGATGTGGAGCAGAAGAAAAATTTCCGATCGAAAATAAAGTTAAATTAAAATTAAAAATTTGAATTGAATTGAATTAAATTAATTTGAACCAACTTTTGCAACATTCAAAAACCAAACTAAAACTAAATGAATTAAAACAAACCCCAAAGCCAACCAACCAAGGAAAATAAATAAAAATCAAATTAAATAACTCTTATGAATAAAAGATTTCTTTGGGAACAAACTGAAACAACAACACCCTGACAATGGTTTTTGTGTTTTTAGGAGCCCAGTCACTCAGTGGGAAAGGGGCAGGGCGGGCGCTCAAAAGGTGATTTTTTTAAACGCCCCCCCACCTCCCACACTCGGGGCACTGGGGACATTTGCCTCCGGACTTTTGGGCCAACCGACTTTCTGGTAGAGCTTTGTTTGCCCCAATCAAACGCACGCGGGCCCCCCCGCGCCCTTGCAGGGCAGGCACCCCCAACCCCTCCCCCGGGACCCCCTCCCTCTTTCCCCTTTCAAAAAGGGAAAGGGAAGGAAGGAGGAAAAGGGAAGGGAAGGAAGGAATGAGGAGGGAAAAAGTGAATGAAAAGAAGGAATAAAGAAGGAAATGAAGAAGTGTGTTTTTGGTTGGGTTTGTGCGTTTTTTGCGCGTTGTGTGTGGTGTGTGTGTTGTTGTGTGTGTTTGTGGGTGTGTGTGTTTGTGTGTGTGTGTGTGTGTGTGTGTGGTGTGTGGGGTGTCACGTGGGGCATATGTGGTGTGTGTTGTTGTGCACGCACGTGTGGGGCGCGTAAAGTTTTGTGTGTGTGCGTCCCTTTGGGGTGTGGCGTGGTGTGTGGTGTGTGTTTTGTGTTTGGTTTTGTGTGTGGGGTGTGTGTGTGTGTGCGTGCGGCGTGCTTCGTGTGTTTGGGGTTTTGGGGTGTGTTTGTGTGTGTGTGTGTGTTTGGTGGGGTGGTTTTGTGTGTGTGTGTGTTGTGGGGTTTTGCGGGGCGTGCGGGTGCGTGCGGGCGGGGTGGGGTTTTGTGTGTGGGGTGTGTGTGTTTTTGTGTGTGTTGTGTTGTGGTTTGTGTGTGGTTTTGGTGTGTGTGTGTGTTGTGCGTGCAGCGTGTGTGGTTTTGGGGTGTTGTGTGTGTGTGGTTTTTTTTGGTGTTGTCGTGCATGCGTGTGTGTGTGGTGTGTGTTGGGGGTGTGTGTTTTGTGTGTGGTGTGTCAGCGTGCCATATGGTGTGTTTTGGGGTTTTGGGACGCACGTGGTGCGCGTAAAATGAAAGTTTTGCGGGCTCTTTGGGGTGTGGGCGTGTGGGGTGTGTGTGTGTTGTGTGTGTGTGTGTGTGGTGTGTGTGTGTGTGTGGGTTTGTGCGTGCGTGCGTGGGGTGCGTGTGTGTTGTGTGTGTGTGTTGTGTGTGGTGGTGTGTGGGGTGTGTGTGTGTGTGTGTGTGTGGTTTGGGATGCTTTTACTGTGTTCATTTTGTGGTGTGTGTGTGTTTGTGTGTGTGTGGTGTGTGTGTGTGTGTGAATGGGGTGTAAAGGGTGTGGAAGTGTTGTTAAGCGTGTAAAGTTTTGTTGTATGTGTGTGTGTGTGTGTGTGTGGTGTGTGTATGAGTGTAAGGGGGGTGGTTTTGTGTGGTGTGTGTGTGTGTGTGTGTGGTTTTGGTGTGTGTGTGTTTGTGTGTGTGGTTGTGTGTGTGTGGGTGGTGTGTTGTGTGTGTTGTGTGGCGGCGTGCGGGGTTTTGTGTGTGTGTGTGTTTTGTGTGTTTTTTTTGGGTGTGTGGTGTGTGTGTTTTTTGTGTGGTGGTGTGGGTTTTGTGTGTGGGGCGGGGCATGCGGTGTGTGTGTGGGGTGTGGGGTGTTTTGTGTGTGTGTGTGTGTGTGCGTGCCTGCGTTGGGGGTGTGGGTGTGTGGGTTTTGTGTTTTGTGTGGTTTTGTGTTTTGTGTGGTTTTTGGTTTTGTGTGTTTGTGGTGGGGTGTGTGTGTGTGTGGGGTGTGTGTGTGTGTGTGGGGTGTGGGGGGTGTGTGTTTTTGTGTGTGTGTGTGTGTGTGTGTGTAGGGGGGGGAGAAGAGCAATGAAAGATACAAACGATACCCAAAATATGATTTCAACACACACACAAAACCCCCACACAAAACACACACACAAAACACACCCACACACACACACACACACACACACACACACACCCCACAAACACACACACACACACACGTTTTTTTCTTTTGTTTGGTGGATTGTGGGTTTTGTCTTCTTCTAAACATTATTATCAAAAGAAACCCCAAAAACAACGACTCTTTATAAAAGAGACTAAACCATCCCTTTTGTGGCCCCGTTTTCTTGGTTGGAGCAAAGACGTTCGCCCTACGGGGGCGTACATCCCTTTTGGTTTGGGGGGGGGGGGGGGGGGGGGGGGGGGGGGGGGGGGGGGGGGGGCGCACCGCATTTGGTCCCCCCTTTTGGTCCTCTCAGCAAACAGTGCGCGATTACACTTTTCTTTTGCTGTGAGGGAGAATTTTAAAGTCCCTATTTTGGCCTGAAAGGGCCCTAAGGACAAGGTTTCCCGCAGAAAAAGGGCTGCAAAATTTGTGGCAACTGTTGTCGCCTGGCAGTAGTGGGGGAGTTTCCCGGAGGGTCGTCCCCATTTGTCTTTCCCCAAACTTTTTTGTTCCCCTTTAACTTTTGGGTCAATTCTGGTCGAACTTCTTGAATTTTTGGTTAAGTTTGGTGGAGTTGGGCTAACGTTGGGGCAGTTTTCAGGTTTTTGGTCGAACCCCACGGAAAGGGTCCGGGGTGTGTTTTCCTGCTGTCCCCCCAAAAAAAACAGGCTGTCTTCAGAACCCACCGGGGCCTTCTTCATGCCGGGTGGGGTGGTTTCCCCTTCCGCGTGAGGCCCCCCCAAGGGGGGAGGGAGGAAAAAAGGGCGCTGGAGCGCTGAAAAAATCCTAAAAATTGGCGATCCCCTCGCATTGCGGCCGAGAGGCAAAATTTTTTTAGCCCAACCCCCCAAAAGGGGTGCCCCCATGGGCTTCACCCCCTTTAAAAAAGCACGGTATTCCACCACGGTAGTCCCCAGTCCCGGCAGCGCTCCTTTTGTCAAACGCCCCACACCCCCAGGAGCCGGGCCCCCGGCGCCCCAGCTAGACCGTCCCCCACCCCCATGGCTGGAAAAGGTTTTTCTGGCCGCCCAATGACGCCCGACCTCTCACGCCAGCATCCTTAAAGGAGAGCTGCCACCCTCTCCCCTGTGTCCACTGCTATGTCACACTCGCAGATGAACACGCACACAGTCTCAAAGTATAGTCTGAGGGCACTCAAATG
>CM031629.1:42478249-42480749 GCA_018398815.1 Conus ventricosus | reverse complement strand
CTCATCTCTTTTGCACTTTGTTAGTCTTGAGCAATTGTTCCCATACACATCCGTACTATGCATTGTAGGCTTTGCATGTAATTGTCACGTGTTTATAATTGTCTATTTTTTCTCATACAAGTTTTAGGTACATTTTGCTGTTTTCTCCATTTAGAGAGCACGGAATTTTCTTTATTCTTCTGGCAGGGGGACAGGTCCTTCTTCTTCTTCTTCTCTTCCTCTCCTCTTCCTCCTTCTTTTCTTCTTCATCTTCTTCACTCTCTCTCTCTCTCTCTCCCCTCTCTCTCTCTCCTCTCTCTCTCTCTCTCTCTCTCTCTCTCTCTCTTCTCTGTGCTTCACGGGTGCGCAGCGCACACGGGTTGTTGTCAGTTGTTGTTCCCAAGGCTGTGCACCGTGTAGCAAGTTTGGAAAATCGAGCTTGAAAGATATGGAAAATATTGCAGGGAAACGGAAATGGGTGTTCAACGATCAGCGTGACCTTGAACTTGACCTTTGACCTTGGTTTTTTGCAAGCAGAATCAGCATACCTTACCTAATCAACAACAAATTTGAGAAGGCTGTCTTAAGTGGTTGAAGAGACATTGCCAAAATGTCCGTTTTGGCCGACGTGGGACAGACAGACAGACAGACAGACAGACACACACACACACACACACACACACGACAGACAGACAGACACACACACACACACACACACGCACGCACGCACGCACGCACGCACGCACGCACGCACGCACGCACGCACGCACGCACGCACGCACGCACGCACGCACGCACGCACACACACACACACACACACACACACAACAAAACAAAACAAAAACAAAAAAACACGAAAAAAACCCACAAAAACAGACACGAGCGAACTTAATAGTCTGCTCGCTTTCTTGAAAGCAGCGGACTAACAAGACTGACAGAGGCTGTGACATTTTGTGCAAGAGTGAATTGGAAAATGAGGCATAGGTGTACACATTGTCACAACTGCGAGTTGTGACATTTTGTGCAGTCCTTCACCGCACAAAATGTCACAACTGGCACAATAATGTCACATACTGGGCACAAAATGTCACAACTGCACAAACTAATTAATGTCTCAATTGTCGTCCAACGATGACCATGACTTCAGCTATCACTGGGTGCTGGACGTGTGTACAATAATGGCTGATTAGGACCATGTTTGCATTGAATGTCTGTTGCAGTGATGGTCAGGGCAGCAGGCTGAAAAGGTGCTGTTTGCTCCTGTCTGTGGCAGTGCGGGACAGGGGCAGACAGGCTGAAAGGTGGTGTTTGCTCTGTCTGTGGCTGTGTGGACAGGGCTGGGACCAGGCTGAAAGGTGCTGTTTGCTCTGTATGTGTGCATTTGGTGGACAGGGCAGACCAGGCTGAAAGGTGGCTGTTTGTCTGTCTGTGCATGTGGACAGGGCAGACCGGCTTTGGAAAAGGTGGTGTTTGCTTGTCTGTGTGGCAGTGTGGACCAGGGCCAGACCAGGCTGATGCTGATGGAAGTGGTGTTTGCTCTGTTGTGGCAGTGGTTGTGGACGGGCAGACCAGGCTGAAAGGTGCTGTTTTGCTATGTTCTGTGGCAGTGTGGAAACGGCAGAACACACAGACCAGGCTGAAAGGTGCTGTTTGCTCTGTCCTGTGGCCCAGTGTGGACAGGGAGACCAGGCTGAAAGGTGCATGTTTGCTCTGTCTGTGGCAGTGTGGACAGTAGGCAGACCAGGCTGAAGGTGCTGCTTTGCTCTGTTTTTTCAAAGCTGAAATTTTTGCTCCTGTCGCCTCCACTCGCCTTGATCAATTGATGTTTAAACACGTAGTGATTTTGTGATTATTTTTTTTCTGTGTACGCAGGGGCGGATACTCCTGTGGACACTCACTGTATAGACAAGGACAAGGATTTAATCCCATCTACCCATCAATGGGAGTGGAGTTTTGTGGGTATGACCCCGTTTTTTATACCGCCAATTAAGGCTGCCATACTCCAGCTTCGGGGGTAGGTGTATTACTTTGTGTAAACGTGTCATCCATACCAAACAGCCAAACTGGCCTTATCTTCCGAAAGTTGGTGATGGATTTCACGTGTGTGCAGGGATGTTAGCGTGCTTCACACACGGAACCTCGGTTTATGGTTCATCCGCTATAGGATGCTTTGGAAGGAAATGGAGTCAGAACCGAGTTAACTCCAAGGGCCAAAAATCTGCCCCCTGGCTACCAAATCGCCCGGCTATTCCGGCCCCCCGTTTAAGTGATGTCTTCTTAACCTTAAAATATATCAAGGACACTGGCAGGTTGCTCTACACCACACGTATCAGACTGTGGGTGCTAGTACAAATGATTTCTTTTTTCTTCCCGTTTTTTTTTTTTGTAGTGCGATTTGTTTACATTATTGTGGAATTCATATGAGTTACGTTGTGTCTAGAGATTTGATTCCAATCATATTCTGCAGAACGTTATTTGTGTCAGCATTGTGATAGTGTCAGTTCGAAAAACAAATCCTTCC
>CM031629.1:42445749-42473249 GCA_018398815.1 Conus ventricosus | reverse complement strand
ATAAATTGTTGCTATTAATAATAGGATTAATAATGACATGATATTAATATAATAATTCAGTAATAATATTAATAATAATAATATTGTTGTAAAAACATTTAGCTAACTACATAGGTTCTAAAGGTGCCGTAAGGTTCTATAGACGCTGATGAAGAAAAACAGATGTACAAACTTTTCACATCTCAATCAAATTTTATGCATACACCTGCCCAACACCAGCCCACCCACCTCTCACACACCACGCCGCCAACATTCCAGGCATCCATCACATGGCAGGTGGGAAAAAAAGACTGATCAAGAAGACAGAGACGCACCATGAAGAATCAGAGATGAGAGAGTGAGAGAAGGGAGAGAGAGAGAGGAAGAGAGTGACGAGAGAGATGCCCCTCTCGGAAGAGAGATGGTCCGGATTCGAGAGAGAAGAGAGAGATGATGTGAGTGAGAGAGAGTGTGAGTGACAGACAGTCAGACAGGGTCAGACAGACAGACAAGACAGAGAGGCAGTGTAGAATAATGTTGTTTCACAGGTTGGCTTCTGGAGTATCTGCCGCATGTTGTGTTAAAATTAGCGAAGCGAGATCTCTGGTTAACACCGCGGTCAGTGTTTGACGCTCACTGTATAAATGGACGTCACAATAAGAAAGAGAGAAAGGAAAGAGAGCAGACGGGAAGAGAAGGATATGAATGTCAGCGAATGCCGCTGAGAAGAAAAGAGAGGAGACGAAATAAACGAGGGAAAGGACAAAAGGGGCGGCATGAGAAAAAGAGGAACAAAGAGGTGACGATGGATCGAAAGACAGGAACAAAGGAAGAAGACAGAAAACAAAGGAAGGAGGGAAGGAAAGACGGAACCGGAAAGAAAGAACGAACTGAGAGATGAAGAGCAGGGATGGGGTGGAGGGGAGGGGAGGGCAGGGAGGGAGAAAGAAACAGACAGCGTTGGCTGTCGAGGTGTGGCGGTGTTGAACACGTCATGGCTGACAGGACTGTACCTGTGGTGGTGTCAGTGAATGTCACACGAAAAAAAACTGGTGGACCTGGAGCATGACAGAAAGTCAAACATCAACAAACAACAGCCGCAACCTTCCCAGCGCTATGACACACGTCCTCTCCTTCCCTGGACATTGCCAGGTAGTCTGTCACGATGGACCTGGTCAGTGAGGGCCAGGGGCCAGCTCCCCGGGCATCAGGGCTCTGGGGGGACGTGGCACCGCCCCTAGGACCGGTATCTCGGTGTGATAGACATACTCAGACGCGTACCAGGCGTCAGCAGGCAGGTGCATCAGGAAGGCCATCGAGAAGGATCAGGTGCCCTTGTACTGGGGGGCACCTGAAATACAGCAGGATCATGCATGAATGACGTCACTGTACACCTCACCACCTGGCTGGTCTGATGCACACAGGTCACACTGACAGACAGTCACACACACAGACAGACAAATAACAGACAGCCATGCAACAGAAAAATAGACAGACAGACAAACAGAAGACAGCCAGACAGACAGACTGACACTAACACACAGACAGCCAGCCAAATAGACAGACAGGAAAGACAAACAAACAATCAGACAGGCAGACAAACAGTACAGACACACGCCACAATCAGAACAAGCCATTGGGTTAAGCAATAATTGTGATCATCCAGAGGAGATCCAGACTCTATTTCTCCTGTCAGGTATTTGTACATGTACAGTATTAGATCTAAATTAGTTGTCATGTCATCACAGAATGATCATGCTGCGCTGCTGTCTGCTGCTGCTGATGGTGGTGGTGGTGATGATGTTGATGATGATGTGATGATGATGATGATGATGATGATGATGATGGTGATGATGATGTGGTGCTTATGGTGAATGATTGGGATGATGATGATGGTGATGATGCGGTGATGATGATGATGGTGATGAATGGGGATGATTGTGATGTTGATGATGATGATGGGTGATGATGTTGATGGTGGATCGGATGATGATGATGGATGATGGTGATGATGTATGCTGATGATGATGTTGAATGGTGGATGATGGTGATGGTTGATGAGATGATGATGATGATGGTTGTTGATGGTGATGATGATGATGGTGTTGATGATGAGACAGAACAGTTCCTACCTGGATGTCCCACACGCAGAGTTCAGTTGGTCAGGAGGTGGACCTATGGTGGCGGCTCAAAGGGCACTCCCAGGGGTCACCCTACTGTGACCTGCCATGACCATAGTGACACAGCTGCGGACTGGTCGGAATCCATCTGTGGGGAAGAGGCAGTGCTGCGGGCGCTGTTACCGCGGGGATGATGTGGAACAAGCCATCAGGCTTGTTTATCTGCACAGTATGGTTTACAGAAGGCGGAGACCGAGAGGTTTCGGCAGAGTTCGCAGATTCTCAGCCAGACGGTATGGGGGAACGTGAGGGGTCGTTGGTCACTCTGTTCACTGACGTGCCCACACACGGACTGAGGGCAGTCGGTGCTGGACAGCTGTCAGCCACCAGTTGAATCTGTTCTGTGACACAGGAGATACAAGTCAGGTGTAGGTCCCAGTAATAATCTCGTGTAGATTAAACGGGATCTTAGATTCTTCAGTTACGTTGTCTGTAGTCGCATGGTCTTCATTTTATTGATTCATCACAGTGCCTATTATTGAAAGAGTTGTGAATTGTAGCAGAGTAGTAGTAGTGGCAGCAGGCAGCAGCTGCAGCTGTCGGTAGAAGTAGTGGCGGCTGTATCAGCAGTAGTCTTTGCCTCGTGTTTCCTACTTTCTCTTTCAATTCTCCATTTAGTTCTGAAATATGAGCAGCGCGTTTCTAGACTACTTCGAATATTCGCCTTCTCATTGTGTTTTGGAATAGAAGTGGTGGGGCGTAGTGGTGTGGTAGTAGTTGAGTGGTAGTAGTAGTAGCAGAGTACTGGTAGTAGTAGTTGTTTGTAGTAGCGGGGTGGTGTAGTTTGATGTCGTAGTAGTTGTTGTTGTTGTAGTAGTGGTGGTGGTGGTAGTAGAGTAGTAGTGGTTGTAGTAGTAGTAGGAACAGTCGCTAGTGAGTAGTAGTACTAGTAGCAGCAGCAGCCAGCAACAATTGAGGTTTAATAGTATCAGTGTATGTTATTGGCAACAGCAGTTAAGTAGTGGTAGTATTGTTAATAGCTGTAGGGGCTGGCTATAAATCTTTAAGTTTTCTTCAATATTCATTCGGTTTTCAGACTTGACTCTATGTGAGTCTTTCTTTCTGCCTTCGTCTAGTCTGTGTATCTGTCTCTGTCTCTCTCTCTTATTCTTCAACTCCCAAATCTTTCATTATTATAAATGACCGTGATAAGCCATCTAAAAGAACACAAAAAATAAAACAGAAATTCTTACTCTCTCTCTTCTCTCTCCTCTCTTCTATCCACACACACACACACACCCACACACACACACACACACACACACACACACACAACACACACAAACGTGTGCGCACATCACTCTTACAACCGCCGCGCGCACACACTCGCACACACGTACAATGGATACACCTGCCCAATTTATACCTTCCACTCAATCCTTAATAAACGACCTTGAAAACAATATTAAAACACAAAGCCGTTTTAATTTCTGTCTTTCATACTTTCTCCGTTTCAAAGATATTTACAATAATTTGACCTGGCGATTGAAACTACTTTGGTAACTACTAAACATATCTCGGCTTGGAAGATGTCAGGGATATGTCCAATCTGTGTCTGTTAATGACTGATATCACGTTCTATGTCGGTGACTTTTCCCTGTGACAGTTTCTAGTGTGTGTGTGTGTGTGTGAGTGTGTGTGTGCGTGCGTTGACGTTGCGTGCGTGCCGTGCGTGGTGCGTGCGTGTGTGTGTGTGTGTGTGCGACTGAGTGTCGTGTGCTTGGCGTGAATGTATGTATGTGTGCGCACATTATATTTACTCATGTTTAAGTATGTGTGTGTATGTGTATGGCATGCCAAGCTTGCTTGTGAGGGTGGTTATCAGCGTGCGTGTGTGGCGTGAAAATTGTGAGAATGGGAATGCTTGTCATATTCAAATGTAGGACGAGAGAGGGCATGGGTGTGGGGCGATGGTGGAGGTAGTTGGGTGACAATGTTGGGTAGGATGGGGGAGGGGTGGGCGGTGCTTGGTGATGTATATGTGCAAGAATATTTAAGGACAATGAGTTTGGTACATTAAAGGAATAAAAGATATAAGCAAAAGGCATGGGGAAAAATCATAAGCCTTTGGGCTGAATTTAAGCAAAGTTATTGAAACAATGTATGAAACAGGAGAGGGGGATAGTGCCAGTTGTATTTAAACCGCGGATGTATTAGGATTTTAAAAAAATTTGTATGAAGCGAGGTGGTGGATCTTCCATGAAATAAGACAATTGAAAATGAGCTATGGGGTGCTTAAACATGAAAATAAACACCCATTAAATTAAAAAAATAGCTATGGGGTAAGTTTCCGACTATCCTCAAACACATTCCAATTTACTGAATTCAGCTTGGAAAGATTCCTGCTTTAACCTTACAAAACAAGAAGGATTTGATTGTCGGATCTTGGTTTATGGATGGATCACGAAATGTATCAAGCCAACGGGCTTTTCTTGTCTTTGTTGTTGGTTTCTATAATTTGTTTTAAAAAAAGATTGTCACTTGACCAAATTCCTTATATCACAGTGAAAGAATATGATATGATATTCGCATTTATAACATTTTATCATGATACGAAGTTTGCTTGAAAAAATGTTGTGTGTGCTTGAGTCGGCGTGCGTGCATGTGTGTGTGTGTGTGTGTGTGTGTGTGTGCTGTGTGTGCTGTGTGTGTGTGTGTGTATTGATGTTGTGTGTGTGTAATCCTCTGTGACCTGTGTGCGGCGTCGCGTGTTGCGTGCGTAGTGAGTCTGTGGGTGTGTGTGACCTACAGTTTCACTGTCATTGAACTATAGGCACACTGTTATTAACAAATCTGTACTAAAGGGACCATAATATTTTGCTCGAACCTGGTTTATACTGACGCCGTATACGGACCATTACATAGTTTCAATATTCATGAATCATGGACATATTTTCAGCAAAGTTGGTAGAGATCATAGCAGTGTCATGTCACTTGAGCATTGTTTGCTCAAGTTCGGTGTATGGTTTTGGTAAGATGTCCGGACCACGGGAATATGTCTGATGACGATTTTTCTCACTCCATCAGTATGTCAATGTATCTCTTCTTGTTCTGTTCGCTGGATCGTGACCATGTAGGATGTCTACTGATTTTAATGACTTCGTTCAAAATGTTGTCGCCGTTTCACTTTTTAGTTGGTAGTTTTCCAGTGAACTCTATTGATAGATGTATTCTAAAGCGCCGCCTTTTTATTGTTTAATGATATATTATTATTTAGATTTAATCTTTTTCATGCATGTATTTTGTTCCTCAGTCAAATCTGTTCATTTTATGTGGTCACATTTTCGGATACATTTTGCAATGATGTGTCACATAGTTCTTTATTTCCAAAGCAGCTTTCAGATGTCTTATAAGAGGGTGCTGATCTGTTGTTTGCTTTGTTGTGTGCAAGACCAGTAATCAGTTGCGTACAGTTGTAACCTGCCTGGGCACTCAACCATGTTCCACTGAGGAGGAAGATTCACCTGCTTTTTAAGAAGGCTTTTAAACTTGCAGAATCATGTGTGTTTGCAGTGTGTATGTGTGTGTGTGTGTGTGTTGTGTGTGTGTGGTGTGTGTGTGTCGTGTGTGTGTAAGGGGGGGGGGGAGCGCGCGGGTGAGGGGGGTGAGGGGAGGGGGTGAGGGGGGAGGCTGGTGGGCAAAGGGGTGGAAGTGATGATGGTGGTGCTGCTGATAAAAGATAAACTCGATAGAATCAGAACAGGGTTGGAATACGAGAGCTGCGCTGCTCATGTCGAGCTCTGCAGAAGGGAAACCACATGTCAGATCCAATGAATGGACACTAGGGTCGTGATAAGCATATTACCGAGTGATTCATTACGTATGAATTCTCAGTTTAGAAAAACAATAATACCTTTTTCTTGTTTCATCGAAGAGGTGTCGCAGTGCTTTGTATGCTTTACTTTAAAAATGCTCTGTGCACTTGTGCTTTTTTACGGAAAATGATCTCGCAAATTTGCACTGGTTTATGTTCTGTATGATTTTTGTCCGAATATTTGATGTAAGAGGTATTTTAGGGATCATATTTTGGAAACCTGCTTTTGATATCCCCATTCATTCATGGCTGTACAAATAAGTTTAATTTATTTTTAAGCATGCTTAGTAGATTTAAAGAGAACTTTTATATCATGTGGCAATCTGAAATATATTGACCAATATGATTATGAGTGTTGCCGTTTCTTCGTTGGTTTTGTATTTCTGAATTAGTAGAAGTATCGTCGCTTGCCTGCCAGTTTAGAGCACGTAAGCTGGAAGCTCATTAATGAATGCGTTGAACAGTATTTGGCACGCCTGTTTCTCTGGAAAGTAGCTCTAACGAATGGTTGTCTTACAATCGAATAGTCTATTCGCCCAGTTCATTGCACAGATTTTAGTGAAATTACATTTGCAATCGCGAAAAAGTGGTGTGTTGTGTGTGTGTGTGTGTGTGTGTGGGGTGTGTGTGTGTTGTGTGTGTGTGTGGTGTGTGTGTGTGTGTGGAGCGTGTAGGAAGAAAAGGATGCGATTTGCCCGTCTTATTTTTGTATGAAGCCTTGTAAACCTTCACTGTATAACCAGTTCGTTGATGTTTCATTTGATTGTGTGGAGTTTCGGGGGGGAGATGGGTGCGGGGGGGTGGGGGGGGGGAAGTCAGGAAGAGGCGCGAAAGGGTGCATCCGTAGCAAATGATGATTGAGGGGGGGTATGAGTTTTTCACTTAACGTTAGAATCTTGCAAATCTAATGCATTTTGTCTGGAAAAATAATTATCGGCGGAATTCTGCGTCAAATGCTAGGTATGTGTTTTGCATTCAGCAACTGACAACAAACATTTTTGAGTTCTAATGTCGTTTTTTCCCCCCGGAGAAATTCGGATCAGGTGCGGGGAAAAAATGTACTAAAAGCTGACACCCCTACATCCATGTGGCATGATAATTGCCCTGCATCAGAGAAAATTTGTAGATTGGCTGGGAAGAATGGCCCAAGCTCTGTCACCAGAAACTTTTTTGACATCACATGACGCTGAAATAGAAATATTGCAATTACTATGAAACACTAACATGAATTAACACTGTTTTGACATCAAACACAGGATAAGCAGCCCAGTGCACTGTACGATTCTGGATACAGGAAACAACATCGCGCATGTAACAAACACACGAGTTGAATAGGAGAGGTAGTCCGGTGAAATAAGGGAAAACAAACTGTTCGCTTCCTATGTCATGAGCGACGTCTGGGGTTTATTCTCTCTTTGATTTTTGATTGTCCCCATTCAGGTACTGAATTGCGGTCTACAAACATACCATCGTGACTATCATTAATTAATTAATTTGTACATTCCTTTTCTTTACTTTTTGTTATTAGCTTTCCTTCCTTTCTTCATTTCGCCATTGGTTTCATTTATGGTTTTCTTTAGATCTTTTCTGTGTTTGTTGTGCTTAGGGCTGTGCTAAGTTAGTGTCATAATTAACAATGATGTTATTATTATTATCATTTTTATCATTATTATTATTATTTTTATCTTTATTATTTATTCATTTTTATCATTATTATTTATGTTACTTACTTCATTCATTCATTCATTTGTTTGCTTCATCACTGTGCTTTTTATTCATTTATTTGTTCATCATGTGCTACTTTATTCATTTTATTTGTTTATCACTGTGGTTCTTTTATCATTTGTTTGTTTTCTTTGCGCGAATTGTTTGAAACACGTTCACATAAAGAGGGACATGAGATCTCGAAGAGGACACAGATTCTATACATTTGATTGGTTTGTTGACTGTTTGTGTTCATTGGACCAGCTGGGATGAGGTTAGGAAGGTAGGTGGGTTAGGGGGCGGAAAGGGGCGATTCGGAGAGGGGGAGGGGGGGCATCCTGATAACAGCTCTGTTTCGTCACACACACGCACACACAACACACACACGCACACACGCACGCACGCACGCACGCTTGCGCGCGCACACACACACCACCCACACCACACTCACACACACACACACACATACACACACGCCTTGGGACGTAAGTTCAAAAACTGCCTGTTCGAGGTGCCTCATCCAAAGAGGATGAAGGCCTCAGGACTTAGGACCAGCACGAGCAACTGCACCAGACCAGAAACATCTTTGTTGACATTCATCGATGCTACTGCTGTAGCGGTTGGATGCTTCCAGCCGTGGCTGCTGCTGTCCCAAAGCATTCGGGCCAGCTGCATCTCCACATGATGGGCAGGGCTGTTGTATTGACAGACTGGACTAACAACAAATCACGCTTTTTTACCTCGCCTCGCCCACTGCAGGGCCTTCAGTCACCAGCACCACGGTTTTCCCGCAGCCTGGCGGACCTGCAGGAACAGTTGTTGTGGCTCTGGGCTGCTGTTGAGCAGAAAATCACCTGCTTGGGTCGTGAGGACGAGGGAGACGATGGCTGGCCAGTCTCGGCCACAGCCTCTCCGAGGCCCCGCCACCTTGCCTAAATGGCAGCTGTGGGGGATCTCGACTGTGTGACTGGTCCACAGAACCTCGTACAGTCACACACCACACACCACACTCACACACACACACACACACACACACAACAACACACACACTCACACACCACAACCACACACACACACATACACCACGCACTCACACTCACACACACAACCTGTGTATGGAGTGAGAGAGAGAGAGGAGAGAGAGAGAGAGAGATGAGAGGTGAGGTCGAGAGGAGACGAGAGAGAGACAGAGATTGGCACATCTGTGTACAGAGAGAGAGAGAGAGAGGGAGTGACGAGGAGAGGGGAGGAGAGAGAGAGGAGAGGATGACGAGGAGAGTGAGGAGAGCGAGAACTGGAGACGAAGATGTTGGGATGTAGAGAGAGAGGAGAGATGGCAGCTGAAATATGTCTGTGTTTACAACATCCAAATAACATATGAAATCTGTTTTTCTTAATACTTTGACCCGAGAGGGCTCCGTGCTTGAAACTTTCTGCTGTCAGAGTTTTTTTTTTTTTCTGTTCTTTTTTCTCTCCACCTATTCCTCTCAAGTTCGGTGTTCCCAGTTTGCAGAAAGAGAGCAACATTTATGTAGTCTGTGTCTCTCAGGGGGCCCCCATATGGTGCGTAGTCTTGTTCCGCTGAGGAGGTCAGAGCAGAAAGAGTCGTTTTGGTATCACGACCGTTCTTGAACTTAAGAGACGGTCTGTAGAAGCCCTCCAGAGCGTTGGTGAACTTTAAATTGAAATGATAGAAACGAAATGAAAAATGAAAGAAAAGTAAATGATTAAACAAACGGGCACTGGACTCCATTATTCATTCTCCGTGTGACCCAAAACCTAAATGGTTGCAGCAAATGGTTTGGGGGTCCGATAGTCCGACTCCTATCACCATTCCGACGTTTCGATAGTTCGACAAATCTCGATTCGGACGTTTCGACAATCCGACATTTTGTCGGATCCAACGAAACTTGTTTTGTAATGTTTTATTTTTGTGCCAATAGTTCGGACACATCACGATTTTATCGAAACGAGTTGGAATTGTCGGATTCGGGGTTGTGGACTATCGCTTCTTTTTCATACAGTGTCGGATTATCGAAAACATTCTGAACGTGGTGGTGTCGACTACGTTGTGTCAGGACTGTCGAAACGTCGGAATTCCGGGCCCAGCCCCAGCAAATCATGTCTGTTGGTGTAGTGTGGTGCCGGCTGCTTATGGGGAATGTATTTATCATTTTAGGATTTGCATGTACGTACCGTAACGTTCGTATGTATGTATGTATGTATGTATGTATAGTATGTATCCTATGCTGCATGTTATCTATGTATGTATGTACGTACATATATGTGTATGCATGTACGTATGATGTCTGTCTATTGCCTTGTGTATCCATTTCTCTTTCTCTATTTCTTAGTCATTTAGCAAATCTTATCTATCTCTGTATCTGTCCGTCTTATCTATCTTTTATCTATCTGTTTTTCTTCTCTTTTTTTTACAATTAAAATTTTGACCCCAAATCATTTATATAATGGACGGAAGATGAATTGCAATTTTGCCCAATTAAGGTTTTGACCCACTACTTAATTGATCTGGCATTATCTATCTTATCTATCTATCTATCCCTTTCTATCTATCTATCTATCTATCTATCTATCTCTCTATCTATCTATCTATCAAGCATTGGCTTTTATATTTATAGACTATATATATATATATATTTATATTATATATATTTTATTTATATATATATATATTTATATATATATATATTTTAGATTATATATATTTGCATTATAGCATATGCTTACTATGTGCAATCATTTTTTTTTCTTTCTTTATCAAGAGTAACTCGTACCTTCAGTTGATTTTTTCTGTAAAAAGCTCTGTTGTATGCCATCTTTTTTTCTGTACACAAACTATCCCTAAGAATTTTTTTTTCGGGGGCCTATTTTTGAAGTCTTGTGCTACAGGTTACTGCAAAACCAAACCTTTGCGGATCAAAAACAGAGTCAGCCACTGAATTTATCTTGACTTTAATAATCATTTTCTAATCACAGTCATTCATTTGCTTTTTTCCGAATAGGATTTCTAGGACTTAATAATCATACAATTACCTACAGTATTTCGATATTACTATTTAACATGGCATGGTCGTATTGCATTACATCTTCACATAGCTTCAACTATCCTACGATGTAAGTGACTCTCAATGGAGGACAATTTAAAGATATGTGTAGGACCATCTATCTTGAGCTCCGCTAGATTCAGTCAATCCGTTCTTTTCTTTACAATCAATGAAACCTCAAAAAGTTTCATGTCAGCATTGTCTTTGTCCAGACTGGACTATTGCAAATGTCTTTGTTTGTTGTCTTCTAATCACGCTTGCTGGACAAATTACAGAGGGCGTCTCAGAATCATGCGATGCACGCAGTGTGTGTGTTCTTGAGGTGTGTGTGTGTGTGTGTCGTGTGTGTGTGTGTGTGATGTGTGTGTGTTGTGTGTGTGGTGTGTGTGTGTGTGTGTGTGTGCAGGTCTTGGGTGTTTGTGTCGTGCTGGAGAGAGGATGGGAGGTTTTGGGTGGAGTGGGGGGGGGGGGGGGGAATTATGTGGCGGGAAAAGAGTGTATAGGATGATTATGTGTACCTGCATGTATAATTCTTTGTTGTAAATGTATTGTTGGTCTTATGATGTTATAGTAGAGATGATTATGCTTTTCTGCAATTGTATGAGTCTATATTTATTAATTGTATGTTGCGTCTTATGATGTTTATAGTTTATTTGCTTTATATCTGATGTTTCCTTTCTTCTCTTCATTCTGTTTCATTCGGCTTTTATATTGTAATGGACGCCTGGTGCTCCACGAGGACTGGCGTCACTTTCGCTCATCCAGTCATTGAATTAAATTATAATTTTTTTCATTTTTGAATCTAATCGATGCAGATCCTGCTGAAAATTTTCATAACCATTTCAGAATCGCTCTCTGTTCTTTTGTCTTAATTTCCGAGCAGAATGTCTGACGTACATAATTTATACTGACAACGTCAATCGATATTTTTTGAATATCTATTAGAATATAGAATTGGGCTCTCGTAACTTATAACATAACCTCCCAAACCTTACCATCTGCATATCAAAAAACGTTGGTCGCGTCATTTTGGGTTGTCCTTCAGTCCTAAGCAATATCTTGTCCCTCATTCATTTCCTGTTGTTTCCCAACAGATTTTTCAACCACATGATAATGCTGCCATCTCTCCACGCATTCCTGAAACTATTTTACAGGTGCCATCGTTTTCGCATAACGTTTTTAACTAAACTTTGCCTAACCCTACCCTCTACATATCAAAGACAGAGTCAGCATTCCGGATTGATCTGAAATTTAATCATTTTTCAGTTTCGTGACCATTTTTCAATCGCTCTCTTTCAACTACTACTGATTCCGAAATAGAGTATAAGCCTTGGTGATATTGTAATATCTACACTATGCTTCAATCTATTGCTGATGTGAGCGTCGGTTTCGCATAACTTTCGAAAGAACTTCTCCGAAACCTACCTGTTTGTATTAAGACACAGGTCCCAAAAATCCAATTTTTTTTTTTTTTTTTTTGGATTAAATTGGATTTTAATCATTTATTAATCATTATCATTCATTTCTTCTCGTTTTTCAAACGGTTTTTTCCCCTGGCTAATCCTATAACAGTCAGCATTTTACAGGACTGATTCAAATAGGTGTGGATATGTGTTTGCATTAGTCATTCACACTCCTCCCAGCTTATTCCTACTCTCTAATGCGAGGTTCACACTATGGAAACCTATTGGGATACTCTGGCAGTCTGCCGTTAATGACTAGGTTCACACTATGGATAACCGGCCTGGAAACAGCCCCAATTTCTTGTCGGGTAACGAAAAATCTGCACAAGAGAAAATCACATTACCCCTTCAACAAACTGCATTTCCTCTATCGGATATTCACGATATATTTGCCCAAGCCCTGTTCCTTCCATCTCAGTCTGCAAAAGTGTTTGGAAATACCAGCGCCGTGGCGAAGTGGTTAACGTCGCGGACTCGGCTGGTGAGGTCGCTTGGGTCTCGAATCCCATCAGAAGTCATGTGGTGGGTTTTTTCTTTTCTGCCCCGACCAGCTCCTACCCAAGAGTTGAGTTTGATGCGGGACTCAGTTGGGAAGACTGGACCTACACAGTCGAGTTTCATCCACTTAATGGATGCGTTTCTGAGAGTGTTGCTCAAATGTCATGACCAACCACTGAAGGTGCCTGTATCTCTCGGGCCTGGTTGACGCCGGGATATATTATGATAGGGAAGCGTAGGGTTACGCCTGTCTTGTAGTCTCAGACCGATAGGAAATCCGTACGTAGCATCATCTTAATCATCCTCATTCTCATCGATCAGCATAAAAAAAAATGTCTCAAATTCTGATGGCCCTTCTGCTGCCTCTCATGGTGATACTCCAATTTCGTGTCCTCTCTCGTCTTTGACCTTGGTTTGGTTCCGTCGAGGAGTCACCGGTGCGGCGAGAGTCCATGGGGGCTGTCGTTGGCACTGGAGGTGGTGGCGCCCTCCGGAGGGGAGAGCTCACTCACGCCGGCTCCGCGACTAGCAATTATTGTCCTTTTCTCGTCAGTAGGGGGTGAGTAGTTGGTGTTCCTGCGTATGTTAGATCAGAACAGGCGCACTGAACACCACGAGTGACTTTTTTTCTTTCCGGTGCAAACCAAACTGGTGCAGCAAAGGGGTTTGGGGTCCAAAGTCCACACTCCACTCCGAACGTTTCGATAGTTCGAAAATCACGATCGACGTTTCGCATCCGACATTTTGTCGACCAACGAAATGTTTTGTAATTTTTATTTGTGCCAATAGTTCGACACATCACGATTTTATCGAAACGAGTTGGAATTGTCGGAATCGTGGGATGTCGACTATCGCTACTTTTTCTTACAGTGTCGGATTATCGAAACATCTGAACGTGGGGTGTCGGACTACCGATGTGTCGGACTGTCGAAACGTCGGACTTCCGGGCCCAGCCCCAGCAAATCATGTCTGTTGGAGTAGTGTGGTGCCGGCTGCTTATGGGGAATGTATTTATCATTAGGATTTGCATGTACGTACGTACGTACGATATGTATGTATGTATGTATGTATGTATATGTATGTATCCTATGCATGCATGTATCTATGTATGTATGTACGTACATATGTGTATGCATGTACGTATGCATGTCTGTCTATCTGCTTGTGTATCCATTTCTCTTTCTCTATTTCTTTAGTCATTTAGCCAAATCATATCTATCTCTGTATCTGTCCGTCTATCTATCTTTCTATCTATCTGTTTTTCTTCTCTTTTTTTTTTACAACTTAAAATTTTGCCAAATCATTTATTAATGACGGAAGAATTGCAATTTTGCATTTATTTTTCCCCACTACTAAATTGATCAGCATTATCTATCTATCTATCTATCTATCTATCTATCTATCTATCTATCTATCTATCTATCTATCTATCTATCTATCTATCAATCATTGGCATATATATATATAATATATTAATATATATATATATATATATATATATATATATATATATATATATATATATATATATATATACAATATATAGCATTATAGGCATATGCTTACTATGTGCAATCATTTTTTTTTCTTTCTTTAACAAGCGTAACACGTACCATCAGTTGTTTTTTCTGTAAAAAGCTTGTAGTATGCCATCTTTTTTTCTGTACCCAAACTATCCCTAAGAATTTTTTTTTTCGGGGCCTATTTCTTGAAGTCTTTGCTACCAGGTTACTGCAAACCAAACCTTTGCGGATCAAAAACAGAGTCAGCCACTGATTTTCTTGACTTTAATAATCATTTTCTAATCACAGTCATTCATTTGCTTTTTTTCCGAATAGGATTTCTATGACATAATAATCATACAATACCTACAGTATTTCGATAACTATTTCACATGGCATGGTCGTACTCGCATAACATTTCACATAGCTTCAACTATCCCTACGCTGTACGTGTCCTCTCAATGGAGGACCATATAAAGCTACTGTGTAGGACCATCTATCTTGAGCTCCGCAGAATCAGTCATATCCGTTCTTTTCTTACCATCAATGCAACCAAAAGTTCATGTCAGCATTTGTTTTGTCCAGACTGGACTATTGCAATTCTTTGTTTGTTGGTCTTCCAAACACGCTGCTGGACAAATTACAGAGGGCTCAGAATCATGCTGCACGCATGTGTGTGTGTGTGTTGTTGTGTGTGTGTGTGTGTGTGTGTGTGTGTGTGTGGTTGTGTGTGTGTGTGTGTGCTGTCTTGTGTGTGTGCATGTCTGGGGTTGTGTGTGCTGGAGAGAGGAGGAGAGTTATGGGGGAGAGGGGGGGGGGGGGGATAATGTGGGAAAGAGTGTATAGGATGATTATGTTTACCTGCATGTATAATTCTATGTTTGTAAATGTATGTTGGTCTTATGATGTTATAGTAGAGATGATTATGCTTATCTGCATGTATGATTCTATATTTATAAATGTATGTTGGTCTTATGATGTTATAGTTTATATGCCTTAATCTTATGTTTCCTTTCTTCTCTTCATTCTGATACATTCGGCTTTTATTGTAATGGCGCCTGGAGCCTCACGAGGGACAGGCGTCACTTTTTCTTAAATGAATTAAATTATAATTATTATCATTATTGAATCGTAATCGAATGCAGCAACCTGCTTGAATTCATAACCATTTTAGAATCGCTCTCTGTTCTTTTGTCTTAATTTCCGAGCAGAATGTCTGACGTACATAAATTTATACTGCAACGTCAACGCTATATTTGAATATCTATTAGAATATAGAATTGGGCTCTCGTAACTTATAACATAACCTCCCCAAACCTTACCATCTGCATATCAAAACGTTGTCGGTCATTTTGGGTTGACCTTCAGTCTAAGCAATTTCTTGTCCCTCATTCATTTCCTGTCTGTTTCCCAACAGATTTTCAACCACATGATAATGCTGCCACCTCCACAGCATTCCTGAAACTATTTTACAGAGTGCCATCGTTTTCGCATAACGTTTAACTAACTTTGCCTAACCCTACCCTCTACATATCAAAACAGAGTCAGCCATTCCGGATGATCTGAAATTTAATCATTTTTCAGTTCGTGACCATTTTTCAATCGCTCTCTTTCAACTTCTACTGATTTCCGAATAGAGTTTAAGCCCTATGGTGATATTGTAATATCTACACTATGCTTCAATCTATTGCTGAGTGAGCGATCGTGTTCGCATAACTTTCGACATAACTTCTCCTAACCTACCTGTTTGTATTAAGACACAGTCATCCATTTTGGATTAATCTGGATTTTAATAATTTATTTAATCATTATCATTCATTTGTTCTCGTTTTTCAAACAGGTTTTTTCCCCATGCTAATCCTATAACAGCTACAGCATTTTACAGACTGATTCAAATAGTGTGATATTGTTTGCATAGCTCTTCACACACTCCAGCTATTCCTACTCTCTAATGCTAGGTTCACACTATGGAAACTGTGGGAAACTCTGGCAGTCTGCACGTTAATGCTAGGTTCACACTAGTGGAAACCGGCCTGGAAACAGCCCCAATTTCTTGTCGGGTAACCGAAATCTGCACAGAGAAAACTCACATTACCCCCTTCAACAAACTGCATTACCTCTATCGGATATTCCCGATAGATTTGCCAAGCCTGTTTCCTTCCATCTCAGTCTGCAAAAGTTGTTTGGAAATACCAGCCGCCGTGGCGAAGTGGTTAACGTCGCGGACTCCCGGCTGGGAGGTCGTGGGTTCGAATCCCATCAGAAGTCATGTGGGTTTTTTCTGCCCCGACCAGCTCCTACCCAGAGTTGAGTTTGCTGCGGACTCAGTTGGGAAGACTGGGACCACACAGTCGAGTTTCATCCACTTAATGGATGCGTTTCTGAGAGTGTTGCTCAAATTCATGACCAACACTGCAGGTGCCTGTATCTCTCGGGCCTGGTTGACGCCGGTTTATATTATGTAAGGAAGCGTAGTGTACAGCCCTGTCATGTAGTCTCAGACCGATAACGGTATCGTAGCATCTTTTATTCATTCATCTTTCTCATCGATCAGCATAAAAAAAAATGTCTTCAAATTCTGTGGCCCTTCATGCCAGGCTCTTCATGGTGTCCTCATTTTCGATTTTGTTTTATACTATCCACGTCTGTGACCTTGTTTTGGTTTCCGTCTGAGATCAACGGTATCGGCGCGAAAGTTCCATGGGGGCTGTCGTTTTTTTGGACGACGTGGTGGCGCCTTCCGGAGGGAGAGCTCACTCACGCCGGCTCCGCGACTAAAGCAATTATTGTGTCAGTAGGGGGCTTATAGGAGGTGGTTTGTCCTGCGTATGTTAGATCAGTACAGGCGCCACTGAACATCACCGAAGTGATATCGGCAGCAGTGCTGTGTCTTCCTCGTGTGGTTTGCCTCTTTGACGACTTAAACATTGACTGCTTCCTGTGGATTGCCGGAGGCCGGGGCTCTGCTGCGGGGGCGACGGGCTGTGGATGTGGACTGGGTGTCGGAATGAGCGGCGTGGGTTAGCACTGCCTCTGAGGTGGCGAAGAGAGTGGGACAGCAAAAAAAAAAAAAAGAAGTTTGTTTGGTAATACAGGCCGAGAAGAAATTAGGACACTGACGCTTACCGAGTTTCCCATTTCGTTTGAATCTTAACTTTGCCTAACCCTTTCGTTTCAAAGTGTGAACCGGTAGGCAACTAAGTTTTTGTACACGAGACTGACTGAAATTGGTCCCCCCACCCCCAAAAAAAGAAGGCGAAAATAGCAGGGAAGTCCGTTTTGCAAAACGCAGTGTGCGGTACATCGGGGCGCGAAATCAGAGCAAAAAAGGGAGGAGGAGCTTCGCCAGTTTCTGTTTAATTTCGTCGAGCGTTCACATTGTCGACAGGAAACTCAGTCACATTTATTTATTGTCGGTTTCACCAATGCAGTTTCTTTAACGCGCAGCAGTATGCCAGAGTTTCCCACAGTTTTCCATAGTGGGACCTAGCATTAGATACTGCTTTGAAAACGTTTTATTTAAGTGACTGGAGTTTCTGTCTGGACATTGTTGATCGCTCGACCGAAAATTATACATAAACAGCGTTTTTGCACGGAATCCCTGCTATTTTCGCCCCGTTTTTTTTTTTTGGGGGGGGGGGGGGGGGGGGGGGGGATCAGTTTCAGTCAGTCTCGTGACAATAATACTTTGTTGCCTACCTGTTCACACTTTGGAAACGTTATGAGATATGTTATGCATTCTCGCATTTACTGTGTTGGCATCGTGTGAACAGCAAATGAATTCAGCTGGCACTGGCTTATTCTTCCGTACAAACATTTGGTACTGTGTTGTGGGCCTGAAGGCGAGGCAGGGGGAGGGCGGGGTGGGAGGGGGGGAAGGAGGGGGGGGGGGTCGGGGGTATTGAGGGTGGAGCGGGAGGGGAGGGCGTTGAGTTGAAGAGGGGTTGCATGCAGTCTGGGTCTAGGCTGGAACAGCAGGTCTGCACTTGCATGACCTATCAGGTCTGTGTAGGACAGTCTAAAAAATAACGTGTGCGCTTAGCGTGCATTGAAATATGTTTGGGGATACAGCGCTAGTGGGGAACAGAGATACCTGGGAACACGGTTCGGGAACTGCAGGCACGCTTTTTCGGTCGGGCGATCTTCGACAATGGGAACAGAGGAAACGGGGAACAGCGCTTTACTGGGGATATTAGATGCCGGGGAAACACCGGCACAGCTCCCTCTAGTTCCACCTTATAGCTGAAGGACAACCTGTCTTAGAGATTGTATAGGCCTAATCTGCGTTTCTTTATCTCCATTGTTACTGTGTGAAATATATTAATGATGTTTGTTGTTGATGGATGTATTTTGTCGTTGGAGTCAAATTATATTGATAAAGTTTTATCTTTGGAATCGGTCTATGCGGGCTGTTATTATTTTTTCATTGGTGGAAGTGTTGGCACTTGGTGTCATATCTCTCTATCTAGGCAGTGTCTCTGTGTTCTGTTTTTATTTGTCATGGTGAAGTGACGGACAATGTTGTAATATCTCTCAAAAACTATTGCAGTGTCCTCTGTGTTCTGTTATTATTTGTCATGGTGAAGTGTGCACATGTTGTCATATCTCTATAACCTATGCAGTGTACTCTGTGTTCTGTTATTATTTTTTCATGGTGAAGTGTGTCATGTTGTCATATACTCAAAACTATGCAGTGTCCTCTTTGTTATGGTTTTATTTTTCTGGGGAAGTGTGGCACATGTTGTATTTCTATCAAACTATGCAGGTGTCCTCTGGTGTTCTGTTATTATGTTTCATGGTGTAAGTGTGGGCCACATGTTGTAAGACTCTAAACTATGCAGTGTCCTCTGCGTTCTGTTATTTTTTTTCATGCTGAAGTGTGGCACATGTTGTCATATCTCTCAAAACTATCAGGCCCTTCGTGTTTGTTATGATTTTTCATGGTGAAGTTTGGCACAGGTTGTCATTATCTCTCAAACTTTGCAGGTCCTCTGCGTTCTGTTATTATTTTTAATGGCTGAAGTGTGACATGTTGTCATTATCTCTCAAAAACTATGCAGTGCCATCTGTGTTCTGTTATTATTTTGCATGGGTAGTGTGGCACTTGGTGTAATATCTCTCAAACTTTGCTGTTGTCCATCTGTGTTCTGTTATTATTTGTTTGGTGAAGTGTGGCAAATGTTGTCATATCTTCACACTATGCAGTGTCCTCTGCAAGTGTTTCAGTGCCTCGGGCATCGCGTAATATAAAAACTAGTGAGTAGTCTGCATCTTATTTTGTTCAGGGTGTTTCTTAATGAACGTCCGGACTGCTCAATTTTCACTCTTGACAAGATTTTATTTAGCTGACTTCCAGTCGAAAGACACACTGTATGAATCCAAAGGCATCGGCGGCTTACTATATTATGTATGTATACACATCTATATCGCCATCTCTCTCTATCTCTCTCTCTCATCTCTCTCTCTCTCCAAAGCTCACAAACAATAAAATATATATATATATATTATATATATATATATAATATTTATATTATATAAAGGGGGGAGGGAAGGTGGGGGGGGGGGGGGGTTGCGCAAGAGGGGGTGGAACAAAGAAAATGAGAAAGTATTTTAGGAAACATTGAACATTATTAAAACCATCTAGTAGCTTCTGGAACCTTCGTAATATCACTCCTGAAGCATTTATGTTGCCTGCACTGAGGCCTTTCAGCCAAAGATGTGGGACACATTCAGACACTATCTTCCAGTTTTCTTCGTTCTTTTCTTTCCACTATTCGTTGTCCAAGTAGGCTGCCCATGTGTGTGCATGCCTGAACAAGTAGAACACACGGTGTGTGTGTGTAACGGCAGTGGACACCAATGCGTTCAGTTGTATTGTGGATTCTGCATATCCTCGGCTGAGCACAAAGCGTGAGACGTTCACTGCTCGTGCGCACAACCCACATGCCAGCATGTTTTATTTGGATTACTCCAGCTTTTGACAGCTGGTTTAATACATCTCTCAACAACTTCAACACTCGCTACCCAGAGAATCGGTTTCTTAACTTTCAAACTACGTTTGCTGTCTTCGCTGTGGTGCTCGCACACGTCTGTTGCATTTGACCTGGTAACTTCGGTGGGGTACAAGAGAGGCAGCCTAGTTCCTTGAGGCCACGATATTGGGCCAGACTGGTTTGTCTAATATAGAGGGCCACACTAAACCGAATAAAACAATTCCTGCGGAAGTGGAGGAGTGGAGGCGGCATTCATAATCCATGTCGTCCATATTTTTTTGCCTCAATTATTGGGGAGGATGGGGGACTGACGAGTGGTAGCCCTTTCATACTCTCCCCTCAACCCCTCCTCCCCCAACCCCCTTTAGTATTTAAGAGGGAAGAAGGGTAAGTGCTGACGCTGTGTTACTAGTTTCTTGACACCGCTCATTTTTTTCTAAGCACAGTTCCACTTACCTTACAGGCTTCGTTATCATTGTTCGTTTCTGCCTTTGTTTTGGGTCTAGGTATTTCAAGGACATAACTGTAGAATTGCAGGTTCTTCCTGTCCATGGTGGACATGAGACAATTCCCCAAAACAGGCGTTTCAGACACCTCGACCGTTCTCCCATTCCCCACCCGGGACAAGCTGTTGTGCTGAATGAATTGATGTCCTTTGGCTTTGTGATTCTTTTGTGTCCATGTCAATTATTGTCCCAATCCCCTCTAAAAACTGCAAGCTGACAAGAAGAATGGATTTCTTTTGCTTGGTAAAATATCAGAGTTAAATTCTGCGTTCACTTTGCACAATTTTGAACAGTAGAAATACAGCCTGTCACAGGTGGGATGGAGAAAGGGTCGAGGTTAGCTGAAACCTGTTTCGGGATTTTTTCCACCCTTCCTTAGTATTTTTATTACAAAACTATTATTATATTACAATTATCAATATTATTGCTATTATTTTTTATCATTCCTTTAAAAAAAATCTGTATCATGCTTTTATTATCAATGTTAAAACTATTACCATTACCGGTTCTGCTTATAGTTGTGGCATTATCAGCTTTATCATAAACACGATTGTTATTATTGATATTACCATCACTACATTAACATCAAGATCGCCATCACCTCTAAGCCGTTGCCACGGCAACCATGCTGTTTTAAGAATCCTCTGGACATTCTGAGCTGTGATACTTAAGTATCAACAGAGCATTCCTTTATGACGATTGTACTATTCTTCATTGGTTTTTACTTTTAAACAGGCCTATTTTGTATGAAAGTTTTCAAATCTATATTTTCCCCCACTTTCCCTCCCCCCCCCCCCCCCCCCCCCCCCCCTCCCTCCAGAAATTACATGCAAAATATGAAGGCACTGTCCTTACTTATATGGACACAACAATTGCTTTCTAGCAATTTTACTTTGTGTTCGATTACCATATCTGTGTTACAGTCACGAGTGCGTTGGGACTGTCCAAAGCTAGAAAAGATTTGGCTTTTTGAAATAAAACATCTACTGCATTGTTTCATTACACTAGGCATAAGAATTGTACATTGTGTTGGGTCCCATCTCACTGTGGTATAAAGTGGAATGGATATAACGACACGTCTTGCAAATAGAAGGACAAAAATTTTAAAGAAACACGGACAATTTTCAAAAGCATTCCCTTAGATTTATCATCCTGTGATAGTAACCAAATTATGGAATTATGTGATGCATAAGCAGTAATTCTAGTCAAAAAAACGGCTACTTTTCCTTGCGTGCCCAAGACTCATTGTTAGTATTAATAATAAATTAAGGCTGAGTCTACTTGTAACCACTAACTATTCTCATCGGTTTCTTGTGTCTGCAGAGTAATCTTTCTGTACATCATCTTTTGTTTGAATGCTCCAGTGTTTATCCCGCTCTATCAGGAGGAAAGGTATTCAGATGTATAACTTTGATTACTGTCAATACTGGCTTTTATGGTTTATATGTTGCTGAAAATGGCCATGGTTATTTCGCAGTAGTAACAGGTTGAAAATTTTTTATAATAGATTCAATAATGTTGTGTATCACTAGGGTATATAATTCACTGATGTATATATGCATATATCAGATGTGAGCTTGAAGTATTGAGGTGGAGTAACGTGTGGAGGGTTTTTTTTTGTTTGTTTTTTGGTTAAAGTGTCTAATATCAACTGGCATGAAAGACATTAAATAAACCAATGAATTGTATTGACAGTTACTTTGTTATATGTAGGACGTTATGTTATTTACGATTCTTCTAAATATATTTATAGTTTTATCCCGTGCCCCCTACCTCCCATCCAAACCCCTAGTCCAACTTCCCATCCCATATCCCCCACCTCCATTTTTATATTCGAACGTATTCTTTCTGCACACTTCCGACAGCAGCAAACGCTTCCTCACACACACACACAAACACACTCTCTTCTCTCTCTCAGCTCTCCCCTCCTGCACCTACTCGCTCACTCTCTCTCGCTCTCTTATCTCTTTCTCGTTGATTTGTGTTTCTTATTATTGTATTTTTGTTTCCTCGCCTAAATGGCTGGATGCGAATTGTTAGTTATGCTTATTCCCATTACCCTCTGAAATAAATTGTTCGTTAGTTGGGTCGTTTCGTTCTCACAACACACAACCACAACACTCACACACCACACACACACACTCACACACTCACACTGAGAGAGAGGAGAGAGTGAGAGAGAGGACGAGTGAGAGGTCGATGAGAGAAGAGAGAGAGGAGAGAGAGACGAGTGGGTGAGGAGAGAGAGAGAGAGAGTCAAATTCGAAGGAAAAAAAATATGTGGACTGGCCCTTACCGAAGCTTGCCTGTGAAACATCCCGCCTTCAACCAGGGAGTTTGAAAAAAAAATAGTTAGTCACAAGTAGAAACCTGTAGGCTCTAAGATTTGACGTCATCATATCAACGAAAGGTGTTTGGGAGAGGGTGGGGTGGGAGGGTGGGTTTGTATTTTTTTTTCGTTTTATGATGCAATGTTATGTCACACGGAGAAATACGTATCTGAATATTTTATCATCATTAATAGAGACTAAGGTATGTGTTCAGTGGGGGTGGAAGGGAAAAGGTGGTGTATAGGGTGGGCGTTCTTCACTATCGTTTATTAACCCAACACCTCTACAATCTTCCCCTCCCCTCTTTCTATTTTTCTTATATTGCATTCAATGTAATTCTTTATCTTCTTAACCACTCCTAACACAAACACACACACACACAAACACACACACACACACACACAACACACACACAACACAGATAGTTCGATACCATATACACATTATATTTTTGTATATTGATATATGGAGCTGTTAACATACCAGGGCCTCTCTCAACCCTCCTCTCTCACCCTTTCTCGCCCCCCCCCCCCTCCCTTTTCCCCCAATCCGGGTCCTCTACCCTATCCTCCCCCTTCCTGTCCCTCATACCCTTCTTCTTTTTCTGTCTCCTACATCCCCGCCCTTTTCCCCTCCTCCCCTCTCCTTCCCACCCATCCGTATTGTTTCAACTCCCTGCCATACCCTTTCAGCCACCCTTCCTCTATTGCCACCCCCCCCCCCCCGCCCCCTTCCCTTTTTTCTCGGTTCCAATTGTTCCCATTTGTTTTCCCCTTCCCTCACAAATGTTCAACTTTAATGTCTCCAACCCTCCCCTCACCCCTTCCCCTCCCCTCCCCTCCTCCTACCCTCCCCTCCCCCAGTTGGTCCCTCTTCCTCCCCTCCCCCTCCTCTTCTTCTTTTAACCCCCATACCCAACCACTTTCGCCCCCTACTCACCCCCCCTCCCCCCTCCTCTTCTGTTTTATCCCCCATACCCATACCCCTTTCGCCCCACCATACTCCCCCCCTCCCACTCCTCTTCTTCTTTTAACCCCAATACCCAACCCTTTCGCCCCCCCTACTACCCCCTCCCCCTCCTCTTCTTATTTTAAACCCCACATACCCAACCCCTTTCGACCCCCTACTCCCCCCCTCCCCCTCCTATTCTGGCTTTTAACCCCCATACCCAACCCTTTCGCCCCCCATTTCCCACTCCCCCTCCTCTTATGCTTTTAAACCCATACCCAACCCCATTTCGCCCCCTATCCCCATCCCCTCCTCTTATTCTTTTATCACCCATCACCAAACCCCTTTCGCCCCCCTAATCCCCATCCCCTTACTAATTCTGCTTTCTCTAAACACCCATACCCAACCCCTTTCAGTACCACCCCTACATCCCCTCCCCATCATCTTCTGCTTTCATCCCCCATACCCAACCCCTTTCGCCCCCCTACTCCTTCCCATCCCCTCCTCTTCTGCTTTCAACCCCATACCCAACCCCTCTTTTTCGCCCCCCTACTCCCCTCTCTTCTGCTTTTAAACCCATACCCAACCCCTTTCGACCCCCCCCACTCCTTTTGCTTTCAACCCCCTTTCCAAAACCGTTCGCCCCCCTACTCCACTCACCCCTCCTCTTTTGCTTTTAACCCCCATTACCCAACCCTTTCGCCCCCTACTCCCTCTCCCCTCCTATTCTGCTGGTAACCCCATACCAAGCCCCTTTCGCCCACCTACTAACCCTCCCCCGCCTCTTCTGCTTTCTACCCCCTTTACCCAAACTATTTCGCCCCCACATTAGCTCCCCTCCACCCTCCTCTGCTGCGTTTTTACCAACATTCCCAACCCTTTCGCCCCCATAATACTCACCCCCCACTCCCCTCCTCTTCTGCTTTTAACCCCCATAAACCAAACCCCTTTGCCCCCCTCCCCCTCTCCCTACTCTTCTGCTTTTATAACCCCCATTACCCAACCCTCTTTCGCCCCCTACTCCCCCCCCCTCCCCCTCCTCTTCGGCTTTTTAACCCCATACAAACCCTTTAGCCCCCCTCCCCCCCTAACCCTCCTCTTCTGCTTTTAACCCCATACCCAACCCTCTTTCGCCCCCCTACTCCTCCCATCCCCTCCTTTCTGCTTTTAAACCCCCATACCCAACCCCTTTCGCCCCCTTCCCCCCCGCTCCCCCTCCTCTTTTCTGCTTTTAACCATTCCCATTCGCCTCTTAGCCCCCCTACTCTCCCCCTCCTCTTATTCTTTTAACCCCATACCCAACCCCTTTCGCCCCCCTACTCCTCCCCCTCCTCTTCTGCTTTCAAACCCCCATACCCAACCCTTTCGCCCCATACTCCTTCCCTCCCCTCCTCTTCGCTTTTAACCCCCATACCAACCCTTCGCCACCCTCTCCTCCCCTACCCTCCTCTTCTGCTTTACCCCATACCCAACCCCTTTCGCCCCCTACTCCTCCCCTCCCCCTCCTCTTCTTCTTTTAACCCATACCCAACCCCTTTCGCCCCCCTACTCCCCCTCCCACTCTCTTCTTCTTTTTAACCCCATACTCAACCCCGTTCGCCCCCCTACTCCCCCACTCCCTCCTTCTTCTTCTTTTAACCCATACCCACCCCTTTCGCCCCCTACTCCTCCCCTCCCCCTCCTCTTCTTCTTTTAACCCCATTACCAACCCCTTTCGCCCCTACTCTCCCCCCTCCTCTTCTTCTTTTTAACCCCCATTCCTACCCCTTTCGCCCCATACTCCTTCCCCTCCCCTCCTCTTTGCTTTTAACCCCATACCCAACCCCTTTCCGCCCCTACTCCTCCCCCTCCCCTTTCTTTCTTTTTTTGTCCAGCCTGCCCCTTTCTCTCCCGTCCCCTCCGCCCTCAGCTGTTTCTTTTCTATTAATTCATGCTCTCGTTCACCTGGACAGAATTAAGACATTATACATGCTCCTTTTCACCCTGGACAGTACTTACGTCATTAATTTAATTTGCTAGCAGATCTAACTCTTTATCGATGCTTTTTGACCGCAGCATCTCCACCAGGGTATTAGCAAAAGACAAGTCAGTGAATTGGTTTCTTAGTTCCTCCCTACCGACCCTCCTCCTCATTGCCGTTCCAATACAGCCCCCTTCATCACGCTTCTCCCTCCCATTACTGAGGGAGGTTGTAAGTATCTGTGTGTGTGTGTTGTTTGTGTGTTGTGGCGTGTGTTGTGGTGTGTGGGTGTGTGTGTACACCTAGTGGTGCGTTGGTGCTGCGTGTATTTGAGTGTATGTGTGTGTGTGTGTGTGTGCGTGTGTGTATGTGGTGTGTGTGTAATGTGTGTGTGGTGTGTGTGTGTTGTGTGTGTGTGTGTGTGTCGTGTGTGTGTGTGTGTGTGTGTGTTGTGTACGCAGCGCATCTGTGTGATGTGTGCAAGTGTATGTGCTTTTGTGTGTGTGTGGTGTGTTGTTGTGTGTGTGTAGGGTGTGTGGTGTGTTGTGTGTGTGATTGTGTGTGTGTATGTGTGTGGGTGCGTGCGCGCGAGCACGTTTTTCTGTGTATGTGTGTGTGTGTGTTTGTGTTGTGTGTGTGTGTGTTGGGTGTGTGTGTATGTGTGTGTGTGTGTTGTGTGTGTTGTGTGTGCTGTGTGTGTGTCGTGTGTGTGTGTGTATGTGTGTGTGAATTGAGTGAAGAGAGAGACACGAGTTGAGAGTGAGTTAGAGGAGACGTGAGAGAGTATTTTGGAAAGGCCATTGCGCCTCAATGAAGGAGGGACAGTATATACTTACAGTGCTTTAATTAAGAATAATAAACCCATAGCTACTAAAGGAGATCATTTTCATTTTGAGTACAAGAAAGTAGACAGTCAATACTAAGGAAAGGGGGAAAGTATCCGCCACGCACAGGCAGATGGAGCGGATTTTGAACGCACTTATATATGCAGATGGCAAATTCAGACCTGCCAACCCTCTAAGAGGACATTGAGTAAGAATTGAAGCTAAGTGATGGCAGAAATGATGTTAATTTCTGAGAGCAAGATGTAATCGAGCGCGACATTTTTCCTTTTTTTCAAACAAACACGATGTGATGTAATTGTTCACACAATTTTTGTGAACTTTACTTTCTTCAAATAACAAGCTTTTCTTTATGTGTCACAAGTATATATCTCTACAATGATTTGAAAATGTAGATTACACTGGAAATCACACACAAATCCTAAACCATCATGGCATGGCACACCAAGGTTATTGTGCTCCATAAACAACCTAAAAAATTGGAAATGAAATGAGGCAGGGAACAGATAAACAATGAACAGTAAACTAGTGGGGTAAACGTTTTGCTCCCATTTTATAAGGAAACCTAATCTTAAGTAACTTTTATTCAAGACTGGCAAAACCTTTTTAAACTTGATTAAGGTCAGACAAATGCCACATTGACGATCAATATTATCTAATAGTGGGGGTATAAAACAAGGCAGGCAACATCTCAACGACTTGATAGTAAGACCCTG
>CM031629.1:42434954-42437288 GCA_018398815.1 Conus ventricosus | reverse complement strand
GCCTTAATCCAGTAAAAGTTAAAAAAAACACAAAAGGCGTCTTTTCGCTAGTGTGATTCATGTGGGCCATACGGTGGAGTGCTTTCTGGTGCTTTCTGGTGTGGGCGCTTATATGGGTCGTTTTCTTCAGGGTTAGATACTTTTTTTAAAATGATGGAGCGGGCCTTTGTGTTTAAATTTATTGTGTCCTAAGTCTTGGTCGTCTCCAGCTATGAGGATTTCAGTTTTTTAATCGTATCATGCCAATCGAGTCAAAGGTCAAGGTTGCTTTTATAATCCATGACCCACAACAAAGTCAACCTTTGACCTAGCGTGTGCAAGAACGTCTTGATACCTTTGTATGTGGCAGGCAAATCAACAGCTGAGTTAATAGCATCTTCTAAATTAACGAAATTGTTTTCTGCGCGTCAATCCTGTAGATTGATCCACGATGCTAGATTGGTCTGTGCTTGCGCTCCTAATACACACCAAACGTATGTTCTTATGGAGTCATTAAGCCTTTGCACTCCTGGCATTGTTAGACTTTACTTTTATCTAAGATAAATGTTGTCCAAGCATTAGGATGTTTTTGTTCAATTGACCCTAATCGAACTGTGTGTTTAATTGGAAAGAGGTGTGGCCAGGCCAGTAGTCAAATTATATTCTCTACGTTCGCCCCACAAATACAATTGCCTAACCCATGATTGCGGTCTACTTTTGTCTAAAGTCAGTTGAAGGATCAATGTTAAATTCGTTGCAGATTCTTTCATATGCATTATTGTCCATTGGACTGTTGAATGGATAAAACGCGTTGTCGTTGGGGAGGGGCACTTGTAGTTCAGTTAGTATTCGTCTGTACTGGTAATAAACATGAAAGTTATATACTGACCTTACTAAAAGATTAGGATGGTTTAAATGGTTTGCATATGAAACACCGCAGCCAGTAGTTGCGCAGTAAATGGCAAAATTGTAACTGATTCTGAAAAAAAGCCATAGGGTGGGATGTCCATGCTGATGGCACTCTGTCACTCTTTGTTGGCGGATTTAA
Source organism: Conus ventricosus (assembly GCA_018398815.1). NCBI lineage: Eukaryota > Metazoa > Mollusca > Gastropoda > Neogastropoda > Conidae > Conus > Conus ventricosus. Next base: position 42,436,261 of record CM031629.1, on the reverse strand, counting down.
ATATCTAGTTAGTGGGTTTACAAGTCTGACTTGGAAGCCATATGATACATCTACTGCAATGGTTAGTAAACTGAAGTCCAAAGATTTGGGGTTTATAAAACGCTCCTACATTGTAAGAAGCATGTTCAATATATTCAAAAGCTACCATTTTTTTAAATTAATTTTTAAATAGTTATAAAAAAAAATGCGCATCTATAATAAACCAACAAAAGAAACGTGTGTTCTTAACAACCCCAATTGACAATAGGCGGTAATTATAAGGTTGCCCTTAGAGAAATTGGGTTTAAAGTTATGTGGGCTAACATATCTGAAAAAGATAAGAATAACTGGGTGGATGTTAAGGACGAACAAGGCAATATATTAAACAGTTAAAAATACCCGATGGCTACTACAATTTTGTTCTTTAAAAGAAGTAACTTAGCGATATAGTATATTGTTTAACAATTAACGAAGCAAACCTCCAAATTACTATAAATTTTCCAGAACTTAAAGAAAAAAAGGAGTATTGTTTTTCCTAGAAGCCTTGCTAGAATTTTGGGCTTTTATGGCAGTGGTGAAACGTATAGCTTCAGCACACACGGCCTTGTAGAATGGGCATTTATAAATATTTAGGTAATAGACCATCTGATTTTCTTGTAAATCCAATGTTGTATGTCCATTTACAAGAGTTAAAAACATGTGCAAATTTGTTTGCCGGCTACATCTACAGTTCTAAAGGTTTGCTACCAACTAGGGCGGGTTTTTGCGATTATCAGTTATATACGTTTGACGGAGACAGCCAATTTAAAGAATTAATTTGGGATACTATAAATTCATTGGATGTAAAAATAACTAATCAAGATGGAAAGCCAGTTGTTTGTTCTGATTTATTAATAGAGCTAGAAGTAGAAGAGCATACTAGAAAAGTAGCAAGGTCTCAGTCCGCGGACGTTAATAGTGTGATAATTAGAAGAAGTTATGTATGTGTGCGTGCGTGGGCAGGGGGTGGTTTAATAAACTATGTTAATCAATAGCAGGCCTTTTTGACCTGGATTATCTGCATTGGCTTTGTAGGCAGAACGCTCTATCTCACACACACATACACACAAACACACACACACACACAACAAACACCCACTCACACATGCGCAAACAAACACAAACAAACAGACACGCACATACACACAAAACAACAAACAAACAACAAACACATACGCGCGCGTGCAAACACTCTCGCATTCACACACGCACACACATAATAGACCGGATGGTGCTTGCGGGGGGAATGTGAAGGGGTTTGTTTTTTTTTGTTCATTTTTTTGTTCACA
>CM031629.1:42422454-42429954 GCA_018398815.1 Conus ventricosus | reverse complement strand
TGGCTCTTTCCCAAATGCAGGGACAGGAGAACCTGAAATTTCAAAAATTAAGGGTCTTAAAAATATCCTTGACCCCAACAAAGGCAAAAAGGGAAATTTTTGAAAACAAACCCTGTAAGGTAAGTGGAACTGTGCGGGGAAAACAATGAACGTTGTTCAAGAAAACTAGTAACAATGTGGGTCACCCACTTCCCCCTTTTCCCCCTTGAATATACAAAAGGGGGTTTTTTGGGGGGGGGGGGAGGGGTTGAGGGGAGGTTGATAGGGGTGCCCAAACCGTCTGTCCCCATCCCCCCCCCAAAAAATTTGAGGCAAAAAAATATAGACCCCCTGGAAATAAAGCGCCCCACCCCCCCCCTTCGCGGAAATTTTTTTTATTGGGTTTTTGGTGTGGCCTCTGATAGGGAGCCCTCCCAGTTGGCCCTTTTAACGTGACTGGGAAAACTAGGTGTCTTTGTCCCCCCCGGGAAGGGAAACCGGGTCAAATGCAAAAAGACGGGGGGCGTAGGCCCCCCAAAAGCAAAGGGCCGCACCGTAGTTCAAAATTTTAAAAGATCCGATCCCCTTTGGTAGCGTGTTTTGGGAAAAGTGTGGGAGAATTTTGAAACCCGTTTCAAAGCTGGAATCCAAGAAACGGCTCCCAATTTTAGGTTGTGCTGCACGAGCAGTGAAGTTCACGCGTTGGGGCTTCCCAGTGCCGTTTTCCAAACAATAAAAACTGAACCCGAAAGTGTCCACAGCCTTACACACACACCGTGTGTTCAAATTTGGGCGGGTGGCCCCACACAGGCAACTACTTGGTCCCCCGTTAGTGGAAAGAAAGAAAAAAAACTGGAAAAATTGTTTTTCGGGAAGGGTGCCCCAAAATTTTTTTTTTTTTTTTTTTTGTTGGACCCCAGACGGTTTCATGAATATTTTTCCAGGATGGGATTACGAGGGTTCCAGTAAGCTTTAGTGAACGTTTAAAAATCGTCCCTGTGTTTCCTTAATTTCTTCTAAATTTTCCCTTTGTTCCCACATCAACCCCCTCCCCTTCCCTCCCACTTTCATATATATTTTATTATTATATAATATGATATAGATATAGAATATATAGATATATATTTTTTTAAAAATTTTTTATTTTATATAAATAAATATTATTTTTTTTATTTGTGGGTGGTGGAGAGGGGAGAGATTGAGAGAGGAGAGAGGGAGAGAGAGAGAGAGAGAGTGTAGTAGAAAAGGAGTGTGTATAAACATAAATAAATTAACCCGCCGATGCCTTTCGGTTTATACAGGGTGTTGATCGTCGGGAAAGGGCGCTAAAAAATGATGTCAGGAGGGATATCGAGCGGCCCGACTTTCAGTTAAAACCCCCTGAAACAATAAGATGCAGCGACTCCTAGTTTTTATATTTTACGTCCCGGGGCCCAAAAAACACTTGAGGGGACATTTGCATAGTTTTGGAGAAAAGCAAATTTTCCCAACTTCCCCAAAGAAAAAATAATAACAAACCCACAGAGGACCCGGCATATTTGAGGGGGGGGATAGGAAAAACTTTGGCCCCCCTTTCCCACCATAAAAAAAAATAAAAAACCAAAAGAGGACATGCATAGTTTAGAGATATGACAACAGTGCCAAACATTCACCTTTAAAAATAAAAACAGAACACAGAGGACATTTGCTTTGTTTGAGAAAAAAAAACCATGGGCCACACTTAAAAGAGGGAAAAAAAAAAAAAACCCCAGAGGACAGGGCATATTTTTGGAAATAGGGAAAAACATTGCCACACCTCCCCCGGGGACAAATAAAAACCCGAACAAAGGGGGACAGCAAAGTTTGAAAAAATGAAAAACATTTTGCCCACTTCCCCAGGGCCCAATAAGAAAGAACAAGGGGACACTGCCTTTTTGAAAAAAAGGGACGCATGTGTCACCCCTCGCCATGAAAAAAAATATTAAAAACACAGGGGAAACTGCATAGTTTGAAAAAATATGACAACATGGTCCCACTTTTTAACCATGACAAAAAATAACAAACAAAAGGGGAAACCCGGGAAAAGTTTGAAAAATTTAAGGACGCCCTTGCCACACCTCGCCATGACAAAAAAAAAACCCGAACACAGAGGACACTGCATAGTTTTGAAATAAAGACAAATGGCCACCCCTCGCCATAAAAAAATAAAAAACGGGAACACAGAGGAAATGCAAAGTTAGGGGAGATCAACCCCAGGGCCCACACTTCCCAAATAAAAAAAACAAAACCCCAGAGGGCCACGCAAGGTTTGGGAGAGTTTGAAAAAACAGGGTTGCCAAAATTCCCCTTTAAAAAAAAACAGAACAAAGAGGAAAACTGCAGGTTTGAAAAAATAAAAACAACTTGTCCCCCTTTCAAAAAGAAAAATTTTACAGCCCCAGAGGACACGCATATTTTTGGAGTTAGACAACATGTGCCACCCCTTAAACCAAAAAAAATCCCAAAACCACAGGGGAACAGCATATTTTTAGAATTGACAACATGGCCCCCACTTCACCGAAAAAAAAAACCCCCCAAAAACGGGAGGACACAGCAATTTTTTTAGAAACAGGAAAAACTTTGGGCCCCCCTTTCCCATGAAAAAGGGTAACAGAACACAGAGGCCGATTCAAAGAAAAATTGACAAAAAAATTTGATTTCCCCAGAAAAAATTCCATAATGCAACATCACACATAAATTAAAATTTTTCACCAGAAAAAATGGAGATAAAAAAAAAAAGATTAGGCCTTTTTACAATCTCAAAAAGGGCCCTTTTGTCCTTCAGCTTTTATGGGGGGGGAAAAAAAACAGGCCCGACACACTTTTCCCAAAAATTTTGGCGGATTGAAAGGGCCTATTTGCCAGCTAAAAAAAAATTTGCTGAACACGATAAATTTTAACATTCGATCATTTTTTTTTTTCCCGAAAGGGCAAAATACTTTTGGAAACCAAATTTTTTGTCTGTACAATGAGGTCCAGCCCAAAACAAAGAGACTGAGGGTCGCAGTGCACGGAACCAACCTAGCTTGCATGTGCGGGGCCCTTTGGTATCCCCCCAACTTTTGTTTTAGCCAACATTCTGCAGATCTGTATCAAGATTCTATCATTTATGTTCCCAACCAGTACAGCCATTGTTAAATTAAGAATATAAGCGGTAAAGGTGAAATCAGCAAAAGTCAAGGGAGCTATTGTTTTTATACTGGACTAAATCATTATTCTGACAAAACTTGTTTAGATCTACCTGATCTCTATGTTGCAATGTAGTTCTGCCGATATAGCTCTAGCTCTAGATCTCGCCCTTGCTCCCCTGGTCTGCGACTGTCACGCCTTTACACAGGTTTCTTGACCTGCGCCGACCAAAGAGCGCTTGCTTTACGAGTTTAAGGGTTATTGAAACTGAAGGAAAAAAAAACATCAGTCTGGACCTGTGTTTCTGCTGATTTAAATGATGTATGAAATCGACAGCCAATGTTTGAATTACAAAGACGTTTCAAACATCTTTGCTGTCAGATGATACAACATTCTGCATGTGAACTGAATTATGTTTGATGTGATATTACAAAATACAGTATGGGAGGTTTGCATCTCTACATCTGTGCACAATGGATACATTTCCTTCAACTTACGGTAAGACAGATCTTTCCGACTTTGTTAAGTCTTGGTATTAGGAAATGCGCATAAACTGTGAACTATTAAGGCAAAGGGAATATCAAATGTATCTTGCACACACATAACGTTATTGTTATCGCACAGAAACCACTCGCTTCATGGCAGATGAAGAGGTCTAACATCTTCCGTAGTAGATCCGAAATAGACATTGCGACCTCACATTCAACAACAAAGGCCCAAATCATAGGCCTATCGATACATTGCTTACATGTCCACAGTCAATGTAAGGGCTAAAAGGCATTTCAGCAACATTAATCTTATGCAGTATTACTATTAGCCTAGCACCCATTTCATGGCACTTTCGATCAATCACTAAAATAGCAGACAACTTCAATACACCACATGACAGTCAAGTCAAATGCAAACAAACCCAGGATATTCCGTTGAATGCCACACTCCGCCATATCCAACACAAACCGATTGAAATAAGGAACCAGCATCCTCCATTAACATTCAGAATACACACAGAAATCTGTCCCACCGGCTGTCATGGACAAAGGCAGAACATGAATGAAATGACCACAACTGGACATTTCCCTGCACAATGGCGACTACATTCGATGCAGTGCAAGAAACTTAAGTCAGTTTGTGAGGTTTCCAAACACTGACATGAATTATTTCAAAATCTGAACAGACAATAAAGAACCAAAAGGTATGTTTAATTCTACTCGCCATGGAAAAATAAGTCAAAGCAGGTGATCAAGAAATAAATTGAATCGCAGATCCAGCAAAGATAGATGACCATGACCTATGTTCGGGATAGGAAGTGGGAAACTACGAGATGAAACAACACAACAACAAACAACAACCAACCATTGGAACACAATCAGAAATGTCAAGTGGGACTGACCATAGGGTGGTTGTTATAACATCCAAGTATGGTGGGGATTGATTTCATAGATTGAATCAACGTGGAAACGATAGATCCTGCAATGACTGACTTGCAGATCGATCCAAAATAACTGAAACAGTTTTTAATGTTCGACGATAATGGTAAGAATATCTACGTCAAAAGTTGCAATAGCACAACTCAAAATATATATAAAAGCGTAGTATAGGTATGTCAGCACTGACATATAGTATAATTATTGTTCGGAAATCGTTAGAATTCAAATAGAACGATGGTTAAACAATGGCGAATTCGAACTGTGTAGAACAGGTGGCTATGTTTTGATTCACATGTGGTAGGGGTAGTTGAAGCAGTGTGAAAAGTTATGCAAACACGATCAGACTGTAAGATAGTGCCTGAAATGCTCGACATGTTATATAGTTATTGTGTCATTAAAATCTGTTTGGAAATAAATAGACAATAAACGAGAGTTATTAGAAAGGGATTAAATTTCAGATCACTCTGATATGACCGATCTTGTTTTGACACGCAGAGGATAGGTTAAGGATAGTTATTTCAAAAGTTATGCAAACACAATAGCACATTTAACAATGTATTACACCATACCTAAATGTAGAGGTATCAATATATGGCAGAAATTCTGCCAGGAAATCGTTAGATATTGAAAGAGGGGGATTCTGAAATATTTACATTTTGAGACTTGGCCAGCGTTCGACTTCGCTTTGATGTGTCGAGGGTAGGGACGGTTGAAGCTATGTGAAAAGTAATGTGAACACAATCTTACCATGTGAAATAGTTCTCGAAATGCCGTGGGTGTAGCAGGATTATTATATGGTAGAAATCCTGTTGGAAAGAGATAATAGGAAATGAATGAGAGTGACAAGAAACTGCATACATTGCAGAACAACCTGAAATGATTTACAACGTTTTGATTTGCAGGTGTTCGGGTTAGGGCAAGTTATGTCAAAAGTTATGCAAACGCGACTGCATAAAGTAAGACTTATCCAAACATAGTGTAAATATTGCAACATTTCCATGTGGTAGAAATTTTGTTCGAAAATCGATAGAAATTAAAAGAGAGCGATTCTACAATTATTACGAATTTGAATGGGTTGGCTGTGTCTGACTACACTTTAATACGTAAAGGATAGGTGTAAAGCTACGTGAAAATTTATGCAAACACGATCACACAACGGGAAATAGTTCCTGAAATGCTGGAAATGTTGTATCATTATTGTGTTATCGAAGTCCTGTTCGGAAATTAATAGAAAATGAATGAGTGATTAGAAAAGGATTGAATTACAGATAATCCAATATGACCGACCCTGTTTTTGACATGTAGAGGGTAGGATTTGGAGAAGTTATGTCAGAATCAAGCAAACACGATCGCACTGTCAAAGATATGTCCAAGACAGGCAGAGATGCTACAGCATTTACATAGGGTAGAAATTCTGTTTGACAAGAACTGAAACGGGACGATTCTAAAACAGGGACGATTTCAAACTGACTATAAATTACCGGCTACGTGTTGATACTTAGTGGGTAGGTATAGCTGGAGGTGTGTGAAGAGATGTGCAAACAATATCACACTATTTGAATCAGTCTGTAGAACGCTGTAGCTGTTATAGGATTAGTATGGGATATAAATCCTGTTTGAAAAACGAGAACAAAGTGAGTGAGAATGATTAAACAAATTATTAAACTCCAGATCAATCCAAAATGGATGACTCTGTCATAATAGAAAGAGGGTAGGTTAGGAGAAGTTATGTCGAAAGTTATGCGAACACGATCGCTCACTCAGCATAGATTGAAGCAAAGTGTAGATATTACAATATCACCTTAGGGCTTAAACTCTGTTCGGAAAATCAGTAGAAATTGAAAGAGAGCGATCGAAGAATGGTCACGAATTCTACACTGGTTGCCTGTGTCCGACTGCTTTGAGGATGGGAGTTGAAGCTATGTGAAAGGTATGGACACACGAACACGCTGCGTGGAATAGTTCCCGACATGCTGTGGATAGTGTCTCACTATTATAGTGATAGAAATCCCTCTATGTGAAAGGTATGGACACACGAACACGCTGCGTGGAATAGTTCCGACATGCTGTGGATAGTGTCTCACTATTATGTGATAGAAATCCTCTCTTGTGAAACGGTATGGACACACGAACATGCTGTGGATAGTGTTCACTATTGTGATAGAAATCTCTCTATGGAAAGGTATGACCACGAACATGCTGTGGATAGTGTCTCACTATTATGTGATAGAAATCCTCTCGTGTAAAGGATGGACACACGAACTACGCTGCGTGGAAAATCGAAATGCTGTGGATAGTGTCTCACTATATGTAGTAAATCCTCTCTATGTGAAAGGTGCGACACCGAAACGCAGTGGAATAGTTCCCGAAATGCTGTGATAGTCTCTCTATTATGCGATAGAAATCCCTCAAAAAAATGTCGATAGAAAATGAACAAGAGTGATTACAATGTATTAATTTCCGGGTCAGTCAGAAAGTCCGACCCTTTGAATATGAGGTAAGTTAGGGAAGTGATGTCAAAAGTTTGCATCGATCGACACAACATTGATGAAGGAATGGTCTAGATGTAGCAGTGTCAACATTGGCGAAAGTCTTTTGAATCAATCGAAATTGGAGTGAGTATGTAAATGACCGCGAATTAAACTGGTTGTCTAATCGCTATGCTTGAACATTAGAGGGTGGGTTTAGAAGCCATGTGAACATTTATGCGAACAAACTTGCCATGTGAAATATTCTGAATGTGTAGGTATTGTAGGATTTTATGTAGTAGAAATCCTGTTTGAAAAAAAAAAAGTGAATAAATTAGAGTCATTGAAAAATATACATTTCAGATCAATCCGGAATGGCTGACTCTGTTTTGATATGTACAGGGTAGGTTAGGCAAGTTGTTCAAACGTTAGCGAAAACGATGGGACCGTAAAAAGTTTCTGGAAAGGGTTGGGGGGAG
>CM031629.1:42412477-42414403 GCA_018398815.1 Conus ventricosus | reverse complement strand
ACACACACACACACAACACTGCGCAGTAATAATAATGACAATAACATAATAATTGTGATAATGAATATCATTATTGTAATGATAATGATAATAATAATGATAATTAAAATGATGATGATGATGATGATGATGATGATGATGATGATGATGATGATGATGATGACATAGTCATACAGAAAGTAAATTACAGACCATATTTTGATGTGGGTGATCTTTTTTTTTTATTCATTTAAAACTGGTCTTTGTCCACAAAGCAGTAAATGGTACCTGATTCAGTCCAGGTGAGGTTAAAGCGGTTGAAGGATAGGGCTGGGCGGATATGGTGAACCTCTGACAGGTCACGGGACCTGAAGCCACTAGGCTGTGACAGTTCAACCCTTAACTTCAATGTTCTGTAGCGACTGTTCTAGCTTTCTGTTACATTAATTGTTTCTTTCTGTTAACTGTGCATTCTCTATGAACATGGACTTGGTAATTGATGTAATATACATACACAATTCATAATATACATAGAGTAATTATCTGCTTTCCGCAGACAGCAAGGTGAGTCATCTGTGCACTGTAGATACTTCAGAGAGGGAGCGGTACCTTGTTACTGTGTCATTACTGTCACCTGTGTACTGTACATTACTTCAGAGAGGGAGCGGTACCTTGTTACTGTACATTACTGTCACCTGTGTACTGTACATACTTCAGAGAGGGAGCGGTACCTTGTTACTGTATCATTACTGTCACCTGTGTACTGTACATACTTCAGAGAGGGAGCGGTACCCTTTTTACTGTATCATTACTGTCACCTGTGTACTGTACATACTTCAGAGAGGGAGCAGTGCCTTGTTACTGTATCATTACTGTCACCTGTGCACTGTACATACTTCAGAGAGGGAGCAGTGCCTTGTTACTGTATCATTACTGTCATCTGTGTACTGTACATACTTCAGAGAGGGAGCGGTACCTTGTTACTGTATCATTACTGTCACCTGTGTACTGTACATACTTCAGAGAGGGAGCGGTACCTTGTTACTGTATCATTACTGTCACCTGTGTACTGTACATACTTCAGAGAGGGAGCGGTACCTTGTTACTGTATCATTGCTGTCATCTGTGTACTGTACATACTTCAGAGAGGGAGTGGTACCTTGTTACTGTATCATTACTGTCACCTGTGTACTGTACATACTTCAGAGAGGGAGCGGTACCTTGTTACTGTATCATTACTGTCACCTGTGTACTGTACATACTTCAGAGAGGGAGCGGTACCTTGTTACTGTATCATTACTGTCATCTGTGTACTGTACATACTTCAGAGAGGGAGGTACCTTGTTACTGTATCAATTCTGTCACCTGTGTACTGTACATACTTCAGAGAGGGAGCGGTACCTTGTTACTGTATCATTACTGTCACCTGTGTACTGTACATACTACAGACAGGGAGCGGTACCTTGTTACTGTATCATTACTGTCACCTGTGTACTGTACATACTTCAGACAGGGAGTGGTACCTTGTTACTGTATCATTACTGTCACCTGTGTACTGTACATACTTCAGAGAGGGAGTGGTACCTTGTTACTGTATCATTACTGTCCACCTGTGTAACTGTACATACTTCAGAGAGGAGCGTACCTTGTTACTGTATCAATTCTGCCACCTGTGTACTGTACATACTTCAGAGAGGGAGCGGTACCTTGTTACTGTATCATTACTGTCACCTGTGTACTGTACATACTTCGAGAGGGAGTGGTACCTTGTTACTGTATCATTACTGTCACCTGTGCACTGTACATACTTCAGACAGGGAGCGGTACCTTGTTACTGTATCATTACTGTCATCTGTGTACTGTACATACTTCAGACAGGGAGCGGTACCTTGTTACTGTATCATTACTGTCACCTGTGCACTGTACATACTTCAGAGAGGGAGCGGT
>CM031629.1:42382477-42409977 GCA_018398815.1 Conus ventricosus | reverse complement strand
GACTTCAATCAAGGAAGTTGGCTGCCACAACATTTATGATAGATCGCATATCAAGGAAGCTGATTCGAAATTTAGATTAAAATTAAATCAGTTAATGACTTGCACGTTGAAAAAACAAATTAATCCTCTCAGATTACTTGGCAAACGTAAAAATTCCTGAGCTTAGCATAGCTTGGCAATATTTTTTGGCATAGAAGTCTTGTCTCCTAGCCGTCCTTCTTCCCGACAACCACCCTGTCCTCTTCTTAAACGTCCCATTCTGTAATATAAAAGTCATCAGACAATAGTATCAAATCTATACGAAGAAGTTTCCAATCATTTAAAAGTATACTCCATGGTTAGTTAAATTAAGAAAAAAATGGTGGTTCTGCTGAAAATACCTGATTTAAACATAGAAATGTTTTACACTAGGGAAATATAAATCATTCTTACTGTGGAACATACTGCAATATTATTGCGCTTGAATTATTAATTTAATTTACTCATAAATTTCAGAACGTTTTTTGTTTTCGTTTTCAAATTATCTTCAAATTTCCCACGACCTATATTTGAAGTACATTTTTGTGTTCATTCAAATTATCTTTTAAATTTACCACGATCTACATTTCAAGTACTCTTTTGTGTTCATTCAAATTATCTTTTAAATTTACCACGATCTATTTCAAGTACTTTTTGTGTTGATTCAAAGTCTGTGCTTCGGGCACTGAAATCCTTAAAATTGCAGAATAGACCAGAAAATTAGCAGCTTAATTTATTTCATGCTCTCTCTGTACAAGGCACTGCAATTACTTTCTGCTGGATATCGTCACATTGTGCGTTTTTTATAACGATAAAGTAGATAGAGCTGCAAAGCAAGGTGCAAAATACAGTTCAGTCTCTCGAGATCAATTTTCCAGTTTCGCTTCATGGACAATTTATCATAGTGGAATTATTTGCTTGGGACCATTTTCAAAATTCATTTCAAAAGTCTCACAGCAAACCTATTCACACAGATTTTAGTATTGCAAACACTGAAACACACTCCCATATCAGCAGAAAGTTGTCGTCCCTTATGCATAGGTGAAAGTCTATGCTTTTACAACACAGTTTGGTAAAAATACTTCATGTGTGTGTGTGGACAGACCACAACAGCTGATCATGTTCTGTCATCTGTCATTATCCAACAATGTATATCCATGCTTTCTACATATACTATATTTTCTAATCATCAGTATCAACATATGAATTCTTTCTTTCTTTATCATAGAGTCCAATAAGTAAGTACTTATAGCCTCTCACATTTATCATCTCATACTTATGAGGTTACTTTTGAGTGAGTCAAAATATAGCTTTTGCTAAATCTACATAAAATATAATTATGGACACATCTTGATCCGTTCCCTACCGTTTCCACTCTTCTTTCCCGTCCCTACCGCTCTACTCTTCTCTTCCGGTTACTACCGCCCTTTATCGTCCGTCCCTACGCTCAACTCTCTTCCCGTCCCCTAACGCTCACTCCTCTATTCCATCTCCTACCGCTCACTCCTCTCTTCCGTTCTACCGCTCCTATTCTTTCCCGTATCTACCGCTCACTCTTCTTCCTGTCCCCTTACCGACTCACTTCTTCTTCCCGTCTCCTACCCGCTCACTATTCTCTTCCACATCAAAACATTCTTAGTTTTCTAGTTTCACATTTGTGCGTTTGTATGTTTGTTTATTTTTGGGTTGATGGATGGGTTTTGTTTTTTTCTAATATACTTAAAGTGGATAGGGTTAATTATTGGAAAACACACACACAACACGTGCGCGCGCGGCGCACGGTACATTCAACACACAGACACACACACTTACACACACTCACACCACACACACACACACACACACCCACACACACACACACCACACACGCACACACTCACACACACACACACACACACACAAACACACACACACGCGTGTACACACACAACACACACACCCCCCCCCCAACCCCAACAAACACACACACACACACACACACAAACACACACACACACACAGATTAAGATTAAATAGGAAGTCTCCTTACTGTTTTCCTCTCTATACCATTTTTATCTCTTCTTCTCCCTCTTTCCTCCTCTCTCTAATGCCCCCAGCCTCTGACCCCGATTTCGGTGTTCAATGTTATCGTATTCAGACAGACACCGTGGCGCATCACAGAGTCTTCCATTGTATTCTGGCCTCTTCACCGCTTAAAAAAAACACAGTATGCTGCCCTGGTCACGTAGACCACGTGCAATGGATATTCAATGACCTAGTTCAGCCACACCATGACCAGCTTACCACCACACCACCCACCACCATTCCCCCCCCCCCCTCCCCTTCCCACTCATTTACCCAACCCACTTTTCCTTTCTCGTAGCTCTTTGTCGTCATTAACACAGTATGGGAATTGTATCAAATTGTTTCTTTCCTCCTTCAACACTTGTCATAAACACGGTTTGAATGTACCAAAATGTTCCTTTCTATCCTTGACCTTTGTCGTCAAAAACAATGTTTGGAATTGTACCAACATGTTTCTTTCCACCCTCATCTTCCTACCGTACCCCCCCCCCCCCCCTCTCTCTCTCTCTCTCTGCTCTCTCTCTCTCTCTCTCTCTCTCTTCTCTCTATCTCTCCTTCTCTCTCTCTTCTCTACTTACAAGCCATTCTTTCCATGAGAACACTGTTAAAAACATACATGGGGACATTGGATGATGGAGATAAACAGCAGGCAGACCTTATCAGCACAGTGTGTATAAAACATACATGGGGACATTGGATGATGGAGAACAAACAGCAGCGACTTATCAGCACAGTGTGTATAAAACATACATGGGGACATTGAATGATGGAGTTAAACAGCAGACTTATCAGACAGTGTGTATAAAACATACATGGGGACATTGGATGATGGAGATAATACAGCAGACTTATCAGCACAGTGTTGTATAAAACATACATGGGGACATTGGGATTGATGGAGAATAAACAGCAGACTTATCAGCACAGTGTGTATAAAACATACATGGGACATTGGATGATGGGGAGGAAAGCAGTCTTATCAGCACAGTGGGTATTAAAACATACCATGGGGACATTGGGTGATGGAGACAAACAGCAGATTGTCAGCACAGTTGTGTATAAAACATACATGGGGACAGGGATGATGGAGATACACAGCAGATTATCAGCACTGTGTGTATAAAACATACATGGGGGACATTGGATGATGGAGATAAACAGAGACTTATCAGCACGTTTGTATAAACATACATGGGGACATTGGATGATGGATATAAACAGCAGACTTATCACGCACCCCCCCCCCCCCTCCCCCCCCCCCCCCCAGAGTGTATAAAACTTACATTGGGGTGACATGGATGATGGGAGGGTAAAGCAGACTTATAGCACAGTGTGTATAAAACATTCATGGGGAACATGCGAAATGATGGAGATTTAACAGCAGACTTATCAGCCACACTTGTGTGTATAAAAACATACATGGGGACATTGGGTGATGGATGACAAACAGCAGACTTATCAAGCACAGTGTGTTTAAAACATACATGGGGACATTGGATGCAATAGGAGATAACAGCAGGCCCTTATCAGCACAGTGTGTATAAAACATACATGGGGACAATGGATGATGGGATATAAACAGCAGGACTTATCAGCACAGTGTGTATAAACATACATTGGGGACATTGGATTCGATGGGAAGAACAGCAGACTTATCAGCACAGTGTGTATAAACATACATGGGGGTAACAGCAGACTTACAGCTTAGTGTGTATAAAACATACATGGGGATAAACAGCAGACTTATCAGCACAGTGTGTATAAAAACATTCATGGGGGATAACAGCTGACTTTTCAGCACAGTGTGTATAAAACATACATGGGAATATCGGATGATCTGGAAGTGTCTTTCTGTTCACAGTGTGACATAGAGAAACTGACACACACAGTGTGGAAGAAAAACACGTCTCTTTGTGTTCACAGTGACATCGAGAACTGACACCACACAGTGTTGGAAGAAAACAAGTCTCGTTGTGTCACAGTTGACATAGAGAACTGACACACAGTGTGGAAGTTCTCTTTGTGTCACAGTGACATAGAGAACTTGACAACTCAGTGTTGGGAGAAGTGGTCTTTGTGTCACAGTTGTACATAGAGAATATGACACCAACACAGTGTGGAAGAAACAAGTCTCTTTGTGTCACAGGGTGACATCGAGAATGACACACGCGGTGTGGAAGTCTCTTTGTGTCACAGTTGACATAGAGAAACTGACACACACAGTGTGGAAGCTTCTTTGTGTCACAGTTGACTTAGAGAACTGACTCACCCGTGTGGAAGAAAACAAGTCTCTTTATGTAGTCAACAGTTGACATAGGGAACTGACACACGCGGTGTGGAAGTCTCTTTGTGTCACAGTTGACATAGAGAACTGACTACACAACAGTGTGGAAGTATCTTTGTCGTCACTGTTGACATAGAGAACTGGACACCACACAGTGTGGAAGTCTCTTTGTGGCACAGTTATCAAAGGAAACTGACACAACCACAGTGTAAGAAGAAAACAAGTCTCTTTGTGTCACGTTGACTTAGAGAACTGACACTCACTGTGTGGGGATGTCTCTTTGTGTCACGTTGACATAGAGACTGTATCACACAATGTGAAAGTCTCTTTGTGTCACAGTTGACATAGAGAACTGACACCACAGTGTTTGGAAGTCTCTTGTGTCACAGTTTGACATAGAAGAACTGACATACGCAGCGCCCCCCGAGAGAGAAGCGTTTTGTGTGTTCACAGTTTGACATTGGAGAACTGACACACCTGTGTGGGAAGAAAATCAAGTCTCTTTGTGTCACAGTTGACATAGAGAACTGACTCACACAGGTGGAAGTCTCTTTGCGTCACAGATGACATAGAGAACAGACACACGCAGTGTGGGAAGTCTCTTTTGTGTCACCGATGACATAGAGAACTGCCACACACAGTTGTGGAAGAAAAACAAGTTCTTTGTGTCACAGTTGACATGAGAACTGACTTACGCAGTGTGGAAGTCTCAGTGTGTCACAGTTGACACAGAGAACTGACATTAGCAGTGTGGAAAGTCTCTGTGTGTCACAGTTGACATAGAGAATGGAAACACGCAGATGTGGAAGAAAAACAAGTCTTTGTGTCACAGTTGGACATAGAGGAATGGACACACACAGTGTGGAAGAAAAACAAGTCTCTTTGTGTCACAGTTGACATAGAGAAACTGACACACGCAGTGTCCGAAGAAAACAAGTCCCTTTGTGTCACAGTTGACATAGAGAACTGACACACGCAATGTGGAGTCTCTTTTGTGTCACAGATGACTTAGAGAATGACAACACAGTATGGAAGTCTTCTTTTGTGTCACAGATGACATAGTGAAAATAAAAACTGGGGCACACACAGTGTGTGAAGTTCTCTTTAGAGTCACAGTTGACATCATAGAGAACTGACACACACAGTGTGGAAGAAAACAAGTCTCTTTGTGTCACAGTTGTCATAGGAGAACTCACACAGCAAGGGTGGGAAGTCTCTTGTGTCACAGTTGTCATAGAGAAACTCACACACGCAGTGTGGAAGGGAAAACAAGTCTCGTTGTGTCACAGTTGACATAGAGAACTGACACACGCAGTTGTGGAAGAATTCAAGTCGCTGGTGTCCAAGTTGACATAGAGATCTGACACACGCAGTGTGGAAGAAAACACGTAGCTGTGTGTTACATTGTCATAGAGAACTGACACACGCTCAGTGTGGAAGAAAAACAAGTCGCTGTTGTGTCCACAGTTGACATAGAGAGAACTGACACACAACAGTGTGAAAAGTCTCTGTGTGTCCAACAGTTGACAAAGAGAACTGACACAACACAGAGTGTGGAAGTCTTTTGTGTCACAGTTGACATAGGAAAACTGACACACGCAGTGTGGAAAGAAAAAAAAAGTTTATCTTTGTGTCACAGATTGACACAGATTATTGGGTACGAAGACAACAGTTTCTTTGTCACGGTGGCTGGAGAGAACTCCTCTCTCTCTCTCTCTCTTCTCTCTCTCTCTCTCTCTCTCTCTCTCTCTCTCTCTCTCTCTCTTTCTCTCTCACACACACACACACAGACACCACAATACACACAGAGAGTGAGAGAGGAGAGAGAGAGATGATGAAGAGAGAGAGGAGTGATGAGGAGAGAGGATGAGAGAGAGAGAGTGAGAGAGAGAGACAGAGAGAGAGACGAGAGAGAGACAGAGGAGAGAGAGTGAGAGAGAGACGAGAGACGCAGAGAGAGAGACGAGGAGAGAGTTGAGAGAGAAGGGAGTGAGGTGAAGAGAGAGAGAGAGTGAGAAGAGAGATTTTTGATGCTAACGTTTAGGTCAGTGTGTGCTTCTTCATCTGATTGACCCTTCCCTCGACACCACCCAACACTATCTTTCCTCCCGCTCTCTCCTCCCACCCCCACCCCCCCTCTCTCTCTCTCTCGTTCCTACCAAAGAATCAGGAATGGTTAACTATATTTGGGCTTGTGAAGAGAGAAGAGAGGACTGACAAACAGGACAGACAGAACATATAGACAGACAGACAGATAGACAGACAGACAGACGGGACAGAGACAAAGACCAGAGGACAGACAGGACAGACACACACACAGAGTCGAGAGACGAGAGAGCTGAAAGTTGGGGGAGGGAGGAGGGGAGAGGGGAGAGAGACAGAGACAAAGCAGAAATAGTCAGACACAGTCGGACAACACAGACAGACAGTTCAAGAGAGAGAGAGTGAGAGACGAGTGAGAGTGGGGGGGGGGGGGGTGATTAGTGAGTGAGTGAGTGAGTGAATGAGGGGACGATGAGTAGGACAGATCAACAAAAAGAGTGACACATCAAGAGAGTGAGCGAGAGAGAAGAGAGACAAACAGACAGATAGACAGAAGAGAGAGAGAGATAGAGAGGAGAACAGACAGAACAAGACAGACAGAATGGACAGACAGACAGACAGACAGAGAGAGACAGACAGACAGACAGAAGTCAGACAGACAGAGAGATGGGAGAGAAGAGAGAGAGAGAGAGAGAGAGAGAGGAAGTGGTGAGAGAGAGTGAGGAGAGAGTGACGGAGAGAGAGAGAGGAGAGAGAGAGAACAAGGCGAGACAAGGACAAGACAAGACAAATTTCTTTATATCGAGGTTAATAGATAAACATGATGTGCTTCTTTTACATCCAGTCTCGCACTGAGCTAGGGGTCAACTGATGCAAAATAAGGCACAAAACCAACGTATGCAAGACGTGACTCTAAACTTACAATACGATACGGAAACATAACAATTAAATGGGAGAGTGAGGGAGAGAGAGAGAGAGATGAGACGAAGAGAGTGATAGAGAGAAGGAGAGAGAGAGAGAGAGGAGAAGAGAGAGTGAGAGAGGGAGAGAGAGAGGTCGCAGGAGCGAAAGGGAGTGCAGGGAAGGGCGATACAGAGGAGCGGAGAGAGTGCGAGGTACAAAGGGACGAAGGAGTGGGTGCGGGGAAAGTGCATTATAAACAATCTGACAATCAATACCATTCCAAGGAAGAGATGCAAGGGACAATCGATTTTGAAGCACCACGGGGGCAAAACAGAAAATAATCTCAAAGGGGCGGGGGGGGGGGGGGGGGGGTATGCATAATGATACAGTCATACAGATCATAAATCCAAGTCATTCAGCAGAACCGTGAGAGGTTGAGAGAAGAGAGAGACGAGAGGAGAGAGAGAGAGAGAAGTGAGAGAGAGGAATCCGAGTGAGAGAGAGAGAGAGAGAGAGAGAGTGAGAGAGAGAGACGCATAAGAATACAAGCACAACAAATATGACAAGATAGGCAGGTGGTAGTAGGAAACCACACACGTGCGCAGCGCGCGCGCGCACACACACACACACACACACACACACACACACACACACACACCAACACACAAACACAACACACACACAACTCACACACACACACACACACACAAACACGCGCTCGCGCGCAGTGGATTTATGGCGGGAGTATGTGAATATTGGCAATAAGAAGGTTAAAATAATAGTGTTGAAGTTTGCTATGCAAGTGGAAGAGAGCAGAGGAGAGAGAGAGAGAGAGAGAGAGAGATGACGAGAAGAGAGAGAGAGAGGGAGAGAGAGAGGAGAGAGAGCAGAGTGGTGTGTATGTGTGTGTGCGTGTGTGTGTGTTCTGAAATTTGAGGTTTCGCCATATCAGTTTGTTAATATGGATGAAGCGGAAAGTCGGGATCACGACATATCTGTTCATAATCACTGATGTCAACCAGGTCACCCCAACACAATACGCGTGTGTTGACACCACTTGTCTCTCGGTGATAAGTGACTGACACTTGTCCTCGGTGGACACAGTGTTTGTGGAGCATGCACCCTTGAAGAGTTCCTGGTTGTGGTTGGGAACAGAAACAACATTTTTTTGTCTTTATAAACCTGTAGCTGATTGAAAGGAAAAGGACAAAAAACTTTTAGGAATTAGGCGAGGTTTTTGATGGCCAGATCCAGTGTTAGAGTTTATAACAGCTGAAGCCAGTGACAGGAAGCAGATGTCACGGGATGCACACAACACACACCACACACAACACACACACGCACACACACACACACACACACACACACACCACACACACACACACACACGCATGCTTGCATGATGCTGCACACAGATATACAAAACAGATACACACACTCACTCACGCTCACACACACACACACACAACACCGACCACACACAACACTCACACACACCACACACACCACACTACACACACACACACGCACGCACGCACGCACGCACGCGTCGCGCACGCACCACCCCGCGCGCGCACACATCACACAACGACAACACACACACACACACACACACACACTCACACACACACACACACACCCACACACACACACAACAATCACACAATCACGCGCCCACATTTGTCGACATGTACATACTTTCATGTCAGGATGAGAGAAGCTCCACATCCATGGCCTGTATCCACATGTGGACTACTGGGGCTTACAGTGTGAGGGAAATACGTGTGGGAGACAATGCATGATGTGGGCCTTACAGTGTGGGAGACATTGCCTTGATGTGGGCTTACAGTGTGGGAGACATTGCATGATGTGGGCTACAGTGTGGAGACATTGCATGATGATGGGGCTTTACAGTTGTGGGAGACATTGCATGACGTGGGATTACAGGGTGAGAGGACATTGCTTGATGTGGGTTACAGTGATGAGAGACATTGCATGATGTGGGCTTACAGTGGTGGGAGACATTGCATGATGTGGGCTTACAGTGGGGGAGACATTGCATGATGTGGGCTTACCTGTGGGGGAGACATTGCATGATGTGGCTTACAGTGGGGGTGACATTGCATGATGTGGGCTTTCACGTGGGGGAGACAATTGCTGTGGGGCTTACAGTGGGGGAGAATTGCATGATTTGTGGGCTTATAGTGGGGGGAGACATTGCATGATGTGGGCTTACAGTTGTGGGAGACATTGCATGTCGTGGGGCTTACAGTGTGGGATACATTGCATGATGTGGGCTTTACAGTGTGGGAGGACATTGCATGACGTGGGCTTACAGTGTGGGATACATTGCATGATGTGGCTTTCAAGTGGGGGAGACATTGCAATGATGTGGGCTTACAGTGGGGGAGGAATTGCTTGATGTGGGCGGACAGTGGGGGGTGTCATTGCATTGATGGGGGACTTACATTGGGGGAGACATTGCATGTGTGGGTTACAGTGTTGGGTGACATGCATTGATGTGGGCTTCAGTGTGGGGGACATTGCATGATCTTTCAAGAATCAGTGTCAGGTGGGCACTACCTTTGCTTCCTGTTCCACACCTCAACAGTTGTAACTGATAATGCAGCTTGCTACACCAGCCTGGATCACCTCGGTAATATTTCCAGTATGCGATCTGAGTGATCTGTAGTTTCATGTGCAACTTCTGCATAATTATTGGTTTAATGTGCATGGTTTTTGACTGAAAGTATGTGACTTCAGCACATTGTTCAGAGCCCCCACGTGTTGACTGAAAGTATGTGACTTCAGGCATATTGTTTAGAGGGCACGCGTTTGACTGAAAGGTATGTGACTTCAGCATATTGTTTCGAGGCCAGGCGTTGACTGAAACTATGTGACTTCAGCATATTGTTTAGTGGTATATGAGAACTGTATTATGCGCTTTAGCTCACCCGCTCTCAACCGGCCTGCGGTCTCGGGCGGGCGACTCCAGAAGCGCATAATACAGTTCTCTACAAAGCATGACTTAATAACCAAAAATAATTAAACGACCCTTACAAAAATACAATTGTAATAGGATTATCTGTTTTCAATACTAATTTAACAAAACTTTTCAGTGTTTTAGTTTTTGCTTAATACTATGTTTTTCTTGTCGTTTTCAATAACATAATTTTCATGCAAACCATTCATCAAAATAGTCTCTGTCTTTCTTGTGAAAATTAAACTACACTTTTACTGATTCTTCTAAAGTCTTTTAAACCGAGTTATTTTTTTGACATAAAATCCACACACTTTTTCCAGCATGTCTTCCACTGAAAGCCGTTTTGACAAAGTGTTCTATTTTTAAACTATGTATTATTTGCCGAACAGTGCATCTATAATAAATAGTGTCTGCGTTCCTCAAACAGGTCTATAAAGTGTTCTAAAACATTCACTCAGTTTATGCTAGGATCAACTAAATATGTCATCATCTGTCCATATAAACCTTCTATCATGATATGCTGTGTTCCATTTAAGTGTTGGACGAAATCTCATATGATCAAAATTATAACGATAAACTGTTTGTAACAGGTTGAGGATATATATTGTTTTTCAAACAGTTTGTCCAACAAATCAATGAACAATGAGGGTTTTTGTCATAAAGTTTTAACATGTCCATTGTTTTATAACAGGATTTAATCTTAATCCGTTATTTTTTATCATACTTCTGTCAAGAACTTGTTCAGTATAATAAAATCCTATGAGCCTAATTGTGTAAGATTAATCCAATTCAGGTCTGTAAGATTGTTTTATTTAAGTCAACATTGATTTTGTTACTTGTTGTTATGATCTTAATATCCTCACCATTGGAAGAACGACGATGGTATCTGTAAGAGTTTTAACGTCTAAGTTCTTGCCAGCTATTATTAATTCTTTTATATGGTCGTCACTAACGCCCACAACCCCATCCCTCTCCACATTCTTTAAAAGACAGAATTTCAAATATCATTGTGAACGTGTTCCTATTTTCTGCTTGGGAAAGAACTGTAATTTTGTAGAAGGGCTTTTTTTTTCTTTAAAACCGTTTCTCTTCTGTGGAGGATGTAATGTTTTTTCCCTATGGCGTTTTTCAAATTCTTTCGGCTATTGTCGTTCCGGCATAAGACTGACATGTAAAGTGCGCCAGATTGAATGCTTTTCGGGAAAACTTTTGTTGACGGCAAAATATGTAAATTGGGCTTTGAATTCAAATTTAGTTCCCATTCTAAATATGGTTCTAAGTTGCATTTGAGGTCAGGTTTCGAACTATTTCTATATTCATACTGGCAACATTATTTGCTACTCTAGATTGCGTAGTTGCTCTAGTTTAGGAAACCTTTTGTTGTCGTCCACCTCTTTGCGTTTTAATCACCATCTTTAGTGTAATCAAAAAAAACCATACAAAGTGCCTATCTCACATTCTGTTCAAAGTCCGCAACGTTCTGCAAGGTCTTTTAATTTAAGTTATAACCTCACAGGCAGCTAATGTAACTCCCGATTCATCTGGCCCACGACGGGGACATTATTTTTAGTACAACTTATTATTTTATTTCAAAACAATGTGCAGGTTATACATTTTTACGATTTCCCAGTTTTGTCTGCAATTTTTATATAAATGATCCGACCTCCCACAAACTAATCTTTTAAACTGTAAATTAGGGAAATTGTATAATTTCATAATCGCAATATGCAGCTTTCCTGATGGAAGAGCTCTTAAAATAGTTGAGGGCTTCCATCATATAAGTTTTCATCAGTGCTCAGCTCATCCAAATGACATAAAGTAATGAATGTCATGCAAGATCGGCGGATTTACCCCTCATAAGTAGTTTTGTTTGGTGTAACTCTTAAAAACTATGAGGGGTTGATTGTCTGTTGTAAAGCCTATACATTTTAGCTAGCTATTTATCAAAATAGTAACCTTTTTCTTCTTTTTCAGGCTTGAATGATAGCATGTTTTCAGATTTGCATTGTTAAGTTTGAGAGTAATGTCGAAGTTTCTCATGATTCTTTTAGTGAGACCAAAACCCGTAATATATTAAACCAGCCAGGTATTGTTAAACTGGCTCATTTTGTTCCTTAATTTGTCAACTTTTTGAATCTTATTATTCTTCTTGATTCACTTATATTTAAACCATACAACTTTGTAAAAAATTTCAAGAAGTGCAACTCATTCTGTTTCAGCAAGTGTTATTAATTGCATGTTCTAAATTGAAGGACGGTCTTGAGTTGTTATTGTTTACAAACATTTTTTAAACGAAAATAAATAATGAGCGCATTCAAATATACGATGCAAAATATTCTGTTGGCCGCACTACAATCTTTATAATAATATAACAATGAGACTCTTGTTCATTTCTGTGACCAAGACTGACACCTTTCAAGTAAAGGTGGTACGCCATTAAGCAGATATCTTAACCCCCCTTTAAAAAGACTACATCGCAAAAGTGTGGTTCAGTCATCCGATGCTGTTTTATCAGAACAAGTTAAAACTTTGCCGTGTTTTGTGCATCAACTGGGTGAGAGGGTCGTATGTGATCATTTAAATCATCCTGATCCTTTGGATTGAGGTCAGTGTATAGATTTCATTTTTATACACCTTCAGACGTATTTTGACTGAACTTGCAAGCGCCCTTGCCAATTGACAACCGTTTAATCTTTCAGCAACAGAATAGACATGACGGCTTTGGAAAAGGAATCTGTAACGAATTCAATATTAAATGTTAAAGGGGAAGACTTTAGACAAAAAGTTGGATTTTAATCATGGCTATTAGGCACCCCTTATTTAGGGGGCGTGCACAGAAATATAACTATTGCTTGGAATCCCCCTTACACAATATTTACTCTTCAAGGCACAAACTGTTCACCTAGGGTCCATAGAGCAAGAGCATTTAAACAGAATGGACAACATTTATCTTAGACTCTTCTAAGGGCCTAACCTAAAGCAGAATAGTAACGAATAAACGACTCTATTCGTGTACGTCGCTTTGGTGTTTGCTTAGGTTCGCAAGCACGAC
Source organism: Conus ventricosus (assembly GCA_018398815.1). Classification (NCBI taxonomy): domain Eukaryota; kingdom Metazoa; phylum Mollusca; class Gastropoda; order Neogastropoda; family Conidae; genus Conus; species Conus ventricosus. The sequence goes on along the minus strand of CM031629.1, from coordinate 42,396,630 downwards.
AAGGTCGAGCTTAACTGTTCCTTCTAACTGGCTTTTGAGCACAAAACAATACTTAGCATATTTAGTGACGCCATAATTCTTAACCAGTTGATTTGCCCTTCGAGTATAAAAAGGTACCAAATGTTTTACATACGCAAGATCAAAAGTAGACTTTGCTGTTTGGCTTCCTTGGTTATACATGCTACTTTGACCTCAGACTCAGGTAGGAACATTAATGAACTACATATAACGAAATTCTTGTTGCAGGAAATGAACAGAAGGTTGGACAAAACGACATAAATTCTGAGCCAGTAATATTGCAAGCAGTAAAAAAACACCCAAGAATAAAGTATCATCCCCGCGGCCCAAAGCCCGAAGGCCGTTGAAGAAGTCAAAAAAATAATGACCCATGAATATGAATAAGGACAGCACTTGTTCTTGGCTTAACTGGCCTGGGATTACTGGTCTTTATTTTACTAAAAATAACCGACTTATTTAATAGAACTAAATGTCCATAAGTGCTCAGCCATAAAGCCAACTACTTTTGCTTGCAGTAGACAAAAGCCAGTAACAACACCCCTTTAAAATATTACCCGGTAAAGAGTCTATAGCTTTACTGGCTAATTTTTTTTAATAAACCGCATAGATGATCAAGTGGTTTTTTTTACCCATGATTTATTCAGGCGGTGATGGAGGCCGATGGCGATGAGGCACTGGCCTAGACACCGCCACCTGTAATAGCATCACCAGTGTACTTATTGCAATTCTAAGTGGCCGGTTATAAGCTTACTAATGTGACTCCTTGCTCTCTAACAGTGTTCGTATTCGTTTGCTAGCGTGTGTCTTCATATAAAATTCTTTGGATAGATTTCTATTATTCTGCTCACTTGAGTTCTCAATTGTTCTGGTTAGTAGACACCACTTCTAGTATTGCTGATCTTTCCTTGTTCAAGATCTTTTAGTCTTTGGGTTATTCTTCTTTAATATCATGCCATATAGTGGCGTCATCAGACCTCAACGTGTTTTCTTTTTCTCTTTTTTTATGCTCATCTAGTTCAGCCTTGTTTTGCTAAATGTTTGTTAATTCGCTCGGATGCTTCTCAAAGCATGATTACGGGCCGTTATTTCTCGCTGGGGAAGCGGGGAATCATTAATTGTTTTTAATGCTGTTTCTTCGGAAATCTGCGTTTCTGCTTTATTAATTCACCCGCTGTTGGACTTAATCTTTAAGTTCCATGTTTTGCAATTTGGTTATCTGTTGGAGTTCTTGTAGGTGTTTTAAGTTTAGCAACTGAATCCCTATCTATTTTGGTTTTAGCAATGCCAAGACGATTTCGATTACTCCCACCCTAAGTCTTTGTTTAATTGTATTCATGCTTACAAACTTTGATGGGTCTGGTTTAGTTGTAAGCTAACAGGTTCTCCTTGATCGTTTTTCACATACAAATGGCCACCATCTTTGACTTCAAAATTAAGGTCTATAACATGGGGAGGTTCTAGGCCTAAACTTTTGTAAATGATTCGGGCCTACTTTCTGTTAATTTCGACGAACTTTCTGCTAATTCATACTGGCATGAAGCGCGATGGGTGTATTAAAAGGAGCCGTTTCACTCATGTCGTTCTCCAGAATCAAAAAGAATCATAATATTCTTCACCTTCATTCCTGCCTGTTTCTTTTATATAAACTTTTTAATTTTGTTTTATAAAAATGTCACAAACATATGGCTCGATTCTTGACCGCATAGAACTGGACTGAAAGAGCCCTTTGGCGTGAGGGGAATAAGCGGAATTTTTCTGTTCCAAATATTCCATCTACTATTGAGCGGATCAAAGTCTTACTGTTAAATTTCCAGACCTAGGAGAGGGATGAAGTGATTGTGCCAGGCTTGCACGTCTTACTTTCAAATAGAACTCGCTTCAACAACAGACCCATACAGGACGGTTTGTACAGAATCTGGGGGCGGCAATCGTAAGAAAATTCTATAAAACTTGAGGGGCAAGAAATATTTTCTGTACACAATGCAGACATATTTTTAACCTATTCTGATCTATGGCTAACGCGAATGAAGGGCTGATCTTGCGATTCCCAAGGACTCCCGAAAATGAAGAAGCAACGAAACATAGAATAGGCGCGCAAACGCTAAAGACAGGCAAAAGTTTGTAGCCGTAAGTTATGCGTATGGAAACGCTTTTTCATACCTAGATTTTGTGTGTTTAAAAGCGGCATGCCCCATACTTTCAAGGAGCATAAAAGACAGATTGTCATATGAACTAATTTTATGAATACAAAGTTGTTATTATCAATCAGACACGATGCACAGTACAGCATTTCTGACATTCTGTTAGAGTAGACGTTGTTAGACCCTAATTTGCAAGGCTGATGTGCAACAATATCAGGCAAAATTAGCAATATATTACGAAGGTAGTGATTTCAACATTCTAAATTCTCCTAAATAAGCAAGGCAGGACACTATATTGGATTTTAGTTTTTTTAGGCCACTGCAAGAGCGCTTAAGGTATTATTTTATTGCTGTGTGAAAACGAAGAAACCATTCGAAAGGACAAACTGAAATTGTGTTAATCTAAAATAACAAAGTGCAATGTACAATTGAGGCGGTAGTCCTAACCAAAACTACGCTAGCGGGCTTAAACTTTATCCAGCATTTTGTCGATGAATAAGAAAACTGTTTGAGGCGGGAGGGTGTAGAATCGACAGTTGACCTTTGTGTCTAATAGATCTGCATTTCACCGTGTTAGACTTGATCATATTTAACAACGAAATACGGTTTATGGATTGACTAAGGTCAACGGAGGATAATCGGTTACATGGAAGCGGGAGAACTGTTCAGAGACATAATAAACATTTCAATGATAAAGGAAGGGAAGAAGTCGATTAATAACCACTTAAGTGTATTTGTTTTTTCAATATATGATGCGCAGTGAATATTCAAGATATCAGATTAGAAAATAGACTTACTATTATTTTTTCATTTTTAAAAAAGCATGTCTGTTCAGCATTATCCGAGAGTACTACAGCGCCAGAGTCGCCGAGAGAAGAGATAGTAGAAACCCCAGGCATTGAAATCCTTTAGATTAAACCAAATACATTACACAAATGCAGCAAAGTAACTAGAGCAAGGCCTTTTCAAAATACAGTCAAAACCAAACGAAGGTATTCTGCTGTCATTAATGATGTTGCTATGTTAATACTGGAGCATCGACTATAGTGCTCTATCAGCAGGATCGAGTGTTGGCCTCTTAGCAAACAGGCGTAGGCGCACCGCAGAACTTTACTCTAGGCGGTTTGTCTTTAGCTCTTGGACTGTTCTTTAGGTGTAGGTGCTGCCAGCAAAAAAATAAAAAACTAAACTTCAAAAGCACACAGCTATGGTTCAACTATAACAGCTAAACTGAGTTCTTCAAGCTGATAATAAATAATGCGCTCTAGCTGACTCAAACAATCACGGATGAAGAATTTAGTCGTTTACAGGCCCGATTTGATGACTACAAAAGGACAAAGTTTGATCTTCAAAAAAGGCGGAGGGCAAGTTTTTTCTCAACAGCAGACGCCGGAGCAGATTAAAAAGGAATGTTTAAAAAAAGTAACGAAAACATTAAACTCTGTTCTAAACAGTCACATTTAACAACGCCAAAGGGTGTTTTTACTTTAGTTTATGAGTCCAAGCACAAAAAGACCGGTGCTATTGATTTTATTATTTTTTTTTTTAATTTAAATAAATATTTTGAGTTAGAAATGAAACTCAGCATGGATAAATTATATGAAGGACCTGACGAATTTTTTGAAAGCAATGCAAGAAAAATTATCAAGAGCATGTAATGATAATGATTTAGAAGTCATTAACCAGCAAGCGTACGGGAAGTGTTGCTCATGCTATTCTCAAGTTCCGGGTAAACTAACAATAGACCACCAGTTAAAGTAATGTTAGTGTTATTTTCGACTTATGTTGTAAATTAAATGAGTAACAAGAAGTTGGGTCTCGACTAAACAGCAGACTATTCTTTCTCTATGACTTAAACAACAGGTTGGGCAGACAACTGCTTACACAGTTTGATGTGGCTGCTAGAAGAAGCCAAATGAGAGGGCTCTGGTTGGTCAGGAGGGCGAATGTCTTAGAGATCAGATAGAAAACAGTCCTAAGTATGCGCGATGTTGGCTAGGTCTTACATTCCCACTGCCTCAGGCAGTAGTTGCCAAAAAAAAAGCTGTCTAAACATAAAGAATACAGACACAAATGTTTCGTGTGGTGTGTTCTTGCAAGGCTGCATCAGTCGCAAAAACGCAGAGAGGGAGTGTTAACTATCAACCCTTACATCATGATCTTAACTTTAGTGGGTGTCTTTCCTGTTAGCGGGATTCCATTGAATCAGTTTGAAGAACAAAACAAACCAATAACTGTTAATGTATTACACATGGGATGAGGAAACAATTCTACAACCCATTAAGTGTCAAGAACAGCCCAACAATTGGCGAACCAGACAAAAACTCATGTTGACTTACTGCTGATGTTTCACCAGCGGGGGGTCGCATTACACATTGAATACGAACAATGAGTAGATTATTGCGGCTGACGTCAAAGCATACCATAAACAAGAATCTGCAGAAAAATGTTTACAAGAATTCCATCTGCTCAAGCCGCAAGCGAATAAGAAACATTGTATCGGCCAGTTTGTCAGTAATACAGAACTAATTACACCCCCACCCGGATCTAATAGTTAGTTTTAAGAATGGAAAAAAACTGCAAAATTCTCCATACGGTGTTTACGCAGACTTCGAGTGTTATTGTTTCCTTATGAAGGGCCAGCGCCACAAAAAAACGTCGAAAAACAGTCTTAATGAGTAATCACCAGATTTGTTATTTGCATTCGTTATTGCAGGTCGGATGGCGCTCCATTCACGCCCAGAATTATATAGAGGACCAGATGCGGCTAGAAGTATTTTTACAGCGCATTCAGCAAGTGCCAATGACGTGTTCTAATAATCTGAAATTTATCTGAAATATAATGGACGCCGAAGACCAACAACAGTAGGATCAGCCACACAGTGTTGGATTTGCGGTTTAGGCCTTCATCAGACGTAGCAAATCGACAGTAAGAGACCTGATCACATTCGTGGAAAAGTTCAGAGGTGGCAGCAAATCTAGTAAATGCATTTTCAACTAATGTTTGATCCAAAGACTGATGCTGCCATTTCTTCTTAACTGCGAGGTTATGAATATACTTATATGAAAGCAGAACAGTAACAAACTCCTTTAGGTGTCATGCATTGCCCATTCATCAGAAAAGTACATGTGTTTCACTTTAAATAAACATTGTCTTTTTAGGATCTATGGCAGCACATGATGGGTCATGAGTCACTAGCTATGTCCTTAAAATCCTGCCCAAAATAACGGAAAGAAATTTTGACCAACTAGCGTTAGAAAATGGGCGTTTATCCTTATGGAGTACTTGAACTGTTGGGAAAGGTTTGGCGAGATTCTCTTCCTCCTATAAAGGCGCGTTCTTTTCTAGTTCTTGAGGAAAGGACATCTGTGATTATGATTACCAGCTATGTCAAGGATGCGTGGCAGACGTTAGATTGTAAACGATGGTGAGACTATCATGATTCCTACTTGATGGCTGATGTGTATGTTGTTGGCGGAGTCTTTGAAAAATTACAGAAAGACCTGCCATGAAACATTATAGCCTGGATCCTGGATTATTTTTCTGCCGCCCTGGGATGAGGTTGGGACGCTTTCTTAAAGTTTACTAAACGTACAGATTGATTTATTGTCTGATTTACCAATGATTCGATGATTGAAACGGATTGGTGGAGGAATATTAGTATGGCGTCGCATCGCATTTACGTAAGAAACAACAAATACTTGGAAGACGATGATCCGAGTAAAGGTCTAACTTTCTCATGTATTTAGATGCAAACAATCTGTATGGATGGGCCAATGGCGCAATTCACGTCCATTAGTAACTTTAAAATGTACACAGTACGATAATATTCAAAAGGCATTAAAGTGGTTTGAACAGTTTAACGCCGATCAGCAGTGTGGATACATTTTAGAAGTTGACTTAGAATATCCTCATGACTCCATGGACCTGCATATGTCTACCCATTAGCTGCAGAAAGTCTAAGACGATCCAAAGAGAGCCGCATAAAACTTGTGCCTAATTTCGGGGCAAATAAAAATATGGTCTGTCATTACAGACTTCTACAATTTTATTTAAGACATGGTTTGATGTTAACAGCTGTCATCGATATATTGTTTCGATCAAGAACAGTTCATGAACCATAACATCATGAAGAAACTGATCTCAGAACGAAATCCACAGATGCTTCAGAAAAAGACTTTTTCAAGTTATGAATAAACAGCTGTTTTGGAAAGATATGGAGAATCCGCACAAGCGCAAAGACGTTTAGATTGGTCACCAAAGAGAACGAAGCAATTAAGGTGGACTTCAAACCTAATTATCAGGACTTCAGAAGGATTTCATGATCGCTTTTTGGCTAACGATGAAAAAAAAGAAGTCATATTGGAACAAAACCTGTATTTATTGGGTTTACCGTTTTGGATTATCAAAGCTTTTTAATGTAGAATTTCTTTATGACTACTTTAAACCCTTGTATCCAGAGTCAGAGGGATTTACACAGATACGATAGTTTGTTTTAGATATCCCTACTGAAGACATCTAAAAGACATGGAAAACGAAGTAGGCTTAAAGGACATGCGGGATGGTACGACACATCCGATTACCCTAAAAGAGTCACCTTTACATTCACCGTTAACAAAGGTTTTAGGACAGATGAAGGTTGAATTATTGGACAAGTGGTGTGATCAAGGTGTTTGTGGGGTTAAGGTCAATAATGTACGTATTTCGAGCAAGGAGATAATCATTAAGAAAGCAAGGAATATCCCGCGTGTTGTGCAGGTTCAACATATCAACATGACAACTTTAAAGAAGTTTGTTTGACAATATGACTTTTCATTCATTGACAACGTAAAACTGCGATCTAATCTAGCATGAGAAATCAACACAACTGTTGTACAAAAATGTCATTAGATAGAACAAACCACAAAAGTGGGTTTTGTTAATCCAGAGTTTTTTTGCAATCGGGGGCATGGAGGACCGAAAAACAGGGGTTGTTTTATATTTTTCATCAACTTTTATTATAAGATCAATCATAGCTCTCCAATTCATTTAAATCTTTTCTCATGTTTGCTTGATGCGTTCGAATTTTTTTTATTATTTCAAGATTTTTCCAATTTGGGGGTTAGAGTTGTAGGTGATCTGGTGATTTTTGCATGCATGGATTAATCTTCGAAAATGTTCCCTAATAGCATTACACGCATCAAATGATTCCCGTTTCATTTTCTAGGTCTCTTCCTTTACCATTCTTGTTTCGTTTGCACTTCGTCCTGAGCTTCCAGTTTAAACTCTAAATATATTTACGTAAATTAATAAGCGGAACTGTGTTGGTGGGATTATCTGCAGTTCTTCCTTCACAAAAGATCTTTGAGGAGCTGGTTGTTTTGTGTGTCAGTTTTCGTATATAATACACGGGCGGATTATTTTTACAATTCTTTTTTATTTTCATAGATCACACTCCGAACTGGATCTGTTGCCCTGATGCGGTTTGTCCCCTTCTGCTTCCCGGTAAATATAGGTACCTTACTTTTAAACCCAAAATTGGTATTAGTTTGCCGGATGAACTGTGTTCCTTCAACAACATTTATTGTTTTTCTTTTTGATGCTTGTACTGGTTTTAGGCCCTTTAATTCTTCATTATTCATTGCGCCGTAGATACTCACGAGGGCCGTCTCTACCCATCTGTGTTGCCGAGAATTGTCAATCAGCTCTCTGTGATACTGTAGGAGAAAATCTTTCAGATAAATGTTTGTTAAAGTTTTCAACTAAAGCCTTGTGATCTGTGAACTCCTGGAATGCCTCTTTAATGGTGACTCTATGTTTTAACAATAAATTGATTCACTGCTTTAAATTCTTTCCATCATCGACTTGTATCTTGCGATGGATAAGTTAAGGGACGCGCTGGTATATCAGTTGTATGCAACGCAACAGTAGAAGCACTCTTTTGTGTTATATGGTTCTGCATCTTTGTATCTTGAAGCCATGTCAATGACTGTAAGTGTGTACTTAAATCTTTTTGTCTTATGTATCTTGGGGCGCTTAAATATAGAAAGATCATTTGATGGGTGTTCGTTCGGTATTGTGTTGACCAAAGTGCGGTTCTTTGTATTCGTCTAGGCGCTGGATAAATAAATTTGACACAAATCGCCTTGTTTAGAGCAAGAGCATAAATCAGCATGACAACATTTATCTAGACATATCTGAGGCCTAACTAAAGCGGGAATAGAACGAATAAACACTCTGTTCGTACTTACTTTGGTGTTTGCTAGGTTCGCAAGCACAGACAAGGTCAAGCATAACTGATCCTTCTACTGTTTTGATGCTCAAAAACAATACTTAGCAAATTTAGAGGACGCCATAATCTACAGTTGATTTACCTCAAGTATTAAAAGGTACCAAAATGTTTTACAATACCAAGATCGAAAGTAGACTTTGCTGTTGCACTGGTTTATACATGCTGCCTTCTGACCTCAGGCTCCAGATAGGCACAATAATAAACTACAATAATGAAATCCTTGTGGCAGGCAATGAACAGAAAGTCGGAAAAAACGAAATAAATTCTGAGCCAGTAATATTGCAAGCAGTAACCAAACAAGATGACACCTCAAGAATAAGTCATCCAATCCCTGTGGCCCAAAGCCCAAAGGACGTTGAAGAGTCAAAAAAATAATGACCATGAATATGAAAAGACAGCACTTGTTCTTGGATTAACTGGCCTAGATTACTTGTCTTTATTTTACTAAACATTAACCCGACTATTAAGAGAACTAATGTCCATAAGTGCTCAGCCATAAAGCCAACTACTTTGCCTGCAGTAGACAAAAGCCAGCTAACAACACCTCCTAATATACCTGGTAAAGCATCCCCGCTTTACGGCTAATTTTTTTAATAAACCCGCAAGATGATCAAGCTGTTTTTTTACCCATTATTTATCAGGCGTGATGGAGGGGATGGTGGTGGAGGCACTGACCCAGCACCACCGCCGCCTGTAATAGCCATCACCAGTGTACTTATGCAAATCCTAAGGCCGTTATAACGCTTGCTAATGTGACTCCTTGCTCTCTAAACAGCGTTCGTATTCGTTCTGCTAGTGTTGTGTCTTCATATAAAATCTTTGGATAGTTTCTCTTTTCTGCTCACTTGAGTTCGTAATTGTTCTCGGTTAGTAGACAACACTTCTAGTCTTGCCAATCTTTCTTGTTCAAGATCTTTTAGTCTTTGGGTTATTCTTTCTTTAATATCAGGCCCTAAGTTGGCGTCATCAGCCTCAACGAGTTTTTCTTTTTCTCTTTTTATATGCTCATCTACTTCACCTAGTTTTGCTAAATTGTTTGTTAATTCGCCTCTGATGGTTCTTAAAGCACGATCAAGGGCCTCTAATTCTCGCGTGGGTATTGGGGGGTCGCGTATAGTTTTTAATGCTGTTTCTTCTGAAAGACTGGTTTCTGCTTCTATTGCATTATTATTTTCATCTGTTGGTTGATTTAAATCTGAAGTTCCATGTTTTGTATTTGGGTATCTGTTGGGAGTTCTTGCAGTGTGTTTTGAAGTTTAGCAACTGCCTCCCCCCTTAATTTTGGTTTAACAATGCCAAGGCGACTTCGATCGCTCACACTGAGCCTTTGTCTAATTGTATTCATGCTTACAAACTTTGATGGGTCTCGTTTAGTTGTAAGCTGAACAAGTTGTCCTTGGTCGTTTTTCACATACAAATGGTTATCTTTTAGTTCAAAATCATCAGGGTATATAGTTTCGGAAGTTCTTGTCCAAACTTTGGTATAATGATCTGACCTTACTTCTGTTAATTTATACCGACTTGTTGGTAATGTACTCCCGATTTCTGCTAATTCATCATGCAATGAGAGCCCCGAGCGATGCTGCCCAAGGGGAATCACTCATGTCCGTCTCCAGGATTAAAATCATAATCTTCATCTTCAATGCCTGCCATGTTTTTAAATAATTAACTTTTTATTTTTGTTTTATAAAAAATGTCACAAGTATATGGTTCAATTCTTGACCCCCATAGAAGACTGAAAGAGCCTTTGGCGTGAAGGAAATAAAGGAATATTATTGTTCCAATAATCCATCTACTATTGATGCGGATCAAATTCTTACTGTCAAATTTTCCAGACCTAGGAGCAGATGAAGTGGTTGTGCCAGCTCTGCGCGACTTACTTTCAAATAGAACTCGAAGCAGCAACAGACACAAACAGGACAGTTGTGCAGAATCTGGGGCGGGCAATTGTTAAGAAAATTTCTATAAAACTTGAGGGACAAGAAATATTTTCTTTACACAATGCAGACTATTTTTAACCTATTCTGATCTATGGCTAACCGGGAATGAAAGGAATGATCTTGCTTTTCAAGAATCGAAAATAATGAAGCACTAAAACACAGAATAGGCGCTGAAGATGCTAAAACGGCAAAAAGTATGTAGCTGTAAGTTATGCGTATGGAAATCGCTTTTCCATCCCCTTGGATTTTGAGTTGTTAAGTGCGCATGCGCCGTACTATCAAGGAGCATTAAAAGACGATTGTCATATAGAACTAACTTTTAATGAATACAAACGTGTTATCAGATCAACAGACACCGAAGCAAAGTACAGCATTTCTGACATCTCGTTAGAGTTTGACGTTGTTAGCAACCCTAATTTAGCAAGGCTGATTGAGCAGAAATATCAGTCAAAATTAGCAATATATTACGAAAGAGTGATTCATCATACAACATATCCTAAAAGCAGGCAGACACGATATGAATTTTAGTTTTAGTGCTGCAGCAAGATCGCTTAAAGGTATTTATATTGCTGTGCGAAGATGAAGAACCATTTAAAAGACAAACTGAAAAGTTTCTTAATCCTAAAATAACGAAAGTGCAATGTACAAATTGAGGGTAGTCCTAACCAAATCTACGCTAGCGGGCTTAAACCTTATCAGCATTTTGATGAAATAAGAAAAATGTTTGGTGGTGGGAGACATAGAAGTCCAACAGCAGACCTTGCGTCTAAAAATCTACACCTTCACAGTGTTAGGCTCGATGATTATTTAACAACAAAATACGGTTTATGGATTGACCTAAGGGCAACAGAGGATAATCAGTTGCATGGAAGTGGGAGAACTGTTAGAGACGTAATAAACATTCAAATTGACAAAGAAAAAGATGACGATAAACCGCTTAATGCACATTTGTTTTTAATATATGATGCGCAGCTGAATATTCAAGATAACAGATTAAAAGATATACAATACTAAATTATTTTATTTTAAAAAAAGCATGTCTGTTCAAGTTTATCAAATGTGCCTACAGAGCCGCCAAAAGAAGATAGTAGAAACCCCCGGAATAAAAACCTTTAGATTAACAAACATTACACAAATGCAACAAAAACTAGAGCAGGACCTTTCAAATACAGCAAAGCCAAACGAAGGTATTCTGCTGTCTTTAATGCTGTTACCTATGTTAATACTGGAGCATCAACTGTAAGTGCTCTATCAGCAGGAACAAGTGTTGGTCTCTTAGCATCAGGCGTAGGCGCACCCGCAGCTTTACCTCTAGGCGGTTTGTCTTTAGCTCTTGGCCTGTGTTCATTAGCTGTAGGTGCTGCTAGCAAAAAAATAAAAACTAAACTCCAAAAGCACACAGCTATGGTTCAACTAATAACAGCTAAACTTAGTTCGTTCAAGCTGATAATAAATAAAGCGCTAGCTGACTCAAACATCACGGATGAAGAATTTAGTCGTTTACAGCCGATTTGATGACTACAAAAGACAAAAGTTTGATCTTCAAAGAAAGGCGAGGACAAGTTTTTCTCAACAGCCAGACACCGACAGATAAAAAAGGAATGTTTAAAAAAAGTAAACGAAACATTAAACTCTGTTCTAAACAGCTCACATTAACAACGCCAAAGGGTTGTTATACTTAGTTTATGAGTCCAAGCACAAAAAGACCGTCGATATTGATTAATTATTTTTTTGATTTAAATAAATATTTTGAGTTAGAAAAGAAACTCAGCATGGATAAATTATATGAAGGACCAGACGAATTTTTTGAAGCAATGCAAGAAAATTTATCAAGAGCACTGAATGATAATTGATTTAGAAGTCATTAATCCAGCAAGCGTACGGGCAAGTGTTGGTCATGCTATTTCTCAAGTTCCGGGTAAACTAACAATAGACCCACCAGTTAAAGTAATGTTAGCTGTTTTAATCGACTATGTAACAAAAATGAAGAAAACCTAGAAGTCTGGGTCTCGACTAAACAGCAGACTATTTTTTCCTCTAATGACTTAACACCCAGTTGGGCAGACCAACTGCTTACACAGTTTGATGTGGCTGCTGAAAGAAGCCAAAATGAGAGCTCTGGTTGGTCAGAGGGCGAAGTCCTAGAGATCAGATTAAAACAGTCTAAGTATGCGCCGATTGTTGGCAAGTCTTACATTCCACTGCCTCCAGCATTAGTCGCAAAAAGAGCAGTTCTAACATAAAGAATTCAGACAACAAATGTTTTATGTGGTGTGTTCTCGCAAGGCTGCATTATATCCGCAAAAACGCAGAGAGAGTGTCTAACTATCACCCTACATCATGATCTTAACTTTAGTGGGGTGTCCTTTCTGTTAGCGTGGATTCCATTGATCATTTGAAGAACAAAACAAACCAATAACTGTTAATGTATACACATGGGATGAGGAAACAAATCTACAACCTATTAAAGTGTCCAAGAACAGTCCAACGATTGCGAACCAGACAAAAATCATGTTGACTTACTACTGATGCTTTCACCAACAGGGCTACCGCATTACACATTGATACGAACAATGAGTAGATTTGCGGCATACTTCAAAGCATTACCATAAACAAGAATTCTGCAGAAAATGTTTAACAAGAATTCCATCTGCTCAAGCCGCAAGCGAACATAAGAAACATTGTAATCGGCCCAGTTGACTGTAATACAGAACTAATTACACCACCAGAAGGCAGTAAAGTTAGTTTTAAGAACTGGAAACGACTGCAAAATTCTCCATACGTAGTTTACGCAGACTTCGAATCACTCATTGTTCCTTATGAAGGGCCAGCGCCACAAAAACTTCGAAAAACAGTCTTAATGAGTAATCACCAGATTTGTTCATTTGCCTTCGTTTTGTCAGGTCGGATGGCGTTCATTCAACGCCAGAATTATACAGAGGACCAAATGCTGCAGAATACTTCTTAAAACGCATGCAGCAAGTGCGTAATGATTGTTCTAATAATCTGAATTATCTGAAATCATGATGACGCCTGAAGACCAAGAACAGTATAAATTAGCCACACATTGTGGATTTGCGGTTTAGAACTCAGTGAAGAAGCAACAAATCCAAAAGGTGGCCTTGGTGGCCAGCGGGTAAGAGACCATGATCACATTAGCGAAAGTTCAGAGAGCAGCACACAGTAAATCCAATCTTCAACTAAAGTTTGAACCAAAGACATGGAAGCTGCCTGTATTCTTTCACAACTTGCGGGGTTACGACTCTCATCTTATAATGAAAGCAGTAACCAACTCCTTCAGGGTGTCATGCATTGCACAGTCATCAGAAAAGTACATGTGTTTCACTTTAAATAACATGTCTTTTTATGACTCTATGCAACACATGATGGGATCATTAGAGTCACTAGCTATGTCCTTAAAATCCTGCCCAATAACGGAAGAATATTTTGACCCAACTCTCGTTAGAAAGGGCGTTTACCCTTATGAGTACATGAAACAGTTGGGAAAGGTTTGATGAAGATACACTTCCTCCTAAAAGGCGCGTTCTTTTCTAGTCTTAGAGAAAGGACATCAGTGATTCTGATTACCAGCATGCTCAAGATGCGTGGCAGAAGTTAGATTTAAAACGATGGGAGACTATCATGACTCCTACTTAATGGCCGATGTATGTTTGTTGGCGGACGTCTTTGAAAAATTATAGGAAGACCTGCATGAAACATTATAGCCTGACCCGCGCATACATTTCTCGCGCCCGGATGAGACTGGGATGTTTCTTACGAAA
>CM031629.1:42377258-42381477 GCA_018398815.1 Conus ventricosus | reverse complement strand
GAAAATGAGCAAATAGATTGAAAGAGGAACAAAAAGAGGACTATTGGGATCCTGATCCAGTTGCAGATCATTTTTTGAATTCTCCTATCCAGGTTCAGAATGGTCAGAAGCTTTATTCATCGTCTCATCTCAGAACTCAGCAGTTGGTCTAGAGGGCATTTCTTATCAGAAGCTAAGTCATCTGCCGTTTTCCCTGGAAACATGTATACTCTCGTTGTTCCAAAAATGTTGGAATAATGGCGCTCTCCCTAAAATTTGGAAGAGTTCGGTGGTCATACCAGTTTTGAAAGAAGGCAAGATAAATACTTCTGTAAGCAGTTATAGACCAATCTCTTTGTCTTCTCATGTCGGGAAGCTTCTGGAAAAAAATGTATTGAAGCGTCTGATGTACTATTGTAAAAAGAACTATTTGCTTCCAGTCCCGCAGGCTTGTTTTAGAAAGGGTCGATGCACTACAGACCATCTTGTAAAACGTACAAATCAAATCTTAAAAATAGTTCCCCCACAGAAGTACGATGGCTACATTTTGCTATGTTTAAAAAAGCCTATGACAGTGTTTGGCTGCTAGGTTGCTTTACAAATTAAAAATTGGTGTTTCAGGCAACATGTATTCTTACATAACAAGTATTTTAATGGACAGACATATATGTACAAGAATTGGTAAAGATGTATTCTTCCTTCAGGTACTTAATATGGGTATCCACAAGGATCAATTATTGCCCCAATTTTGTTTTCAAATCTCCTTTATGATCTTCCTTCTGCGCTGTCCAAAAAATATCCATGTAGTTCAGTATGCTGATGACATCGCAATTGGATCCATACTAGTTTAAGAAAACATCAAAGAATAGGTCAATTAATCATGTGCAGAAGTCATATCAATTGAATTGGACAATTTATCGGCATATATAAAGAAAATTGGCTTCAATTATCTGGTGAAAAAAACCTGTTTAATGTTTTTTTAAAAATGGAGAAATCCACCTGTTTCTCCCATCCTTGAATATAGATGGCACTTTGTTGCAATGTCAGAAATCTGTCAATTTTGGGGAGTCTTTTACACCAAAACTAAGCTGGAAAATGCACATAAAAAATTGTTATCTAAAGCTAGAACTAGACTAAATTTTTGGGTATAAAAAGTTTTTTGACTGCCTGGGTTCTTTCACAAAGGAATTAAAAAAAGGTGATAAATCACTTGAACCCACTTGGGAGGAGAAAAGTTGAGTACTTCAGTTCGTAGAACCTTCAAAGCAACTGAAGAGACCGGGTGCAGCTTCTGTGGACGTGGTGGTTGAATTGTGTTCACTCACTGATTTCTTTAAACACAAATCACTGTCACTGCAGAAAAAAAGGTGGTGGTGGTAGTTGGAAAAAGAGGTGAGAAAGAATCTAGATAGTGAGGGAAGGGGGATGGGGAAGATGAGGGGGGGGGGGGGGAACAAATAGGAAAAAGGGGAAGGGGGGGTTAGGGATAGCTGTGATTTGATCTAGTCTTTAATTGATGAGGCCATCCGGCGCTTCAGTACCCAGATGTCGGATGATCTTTTTCTCCATGTTTTTTCTCTTCAAGAAGTCCCCCATGCTGTTGCACCAAACCACTGCAATAGAGAAGTGGCTGATGCTGTGGAGGTCGGTGTTGAAGTGGGCTGCCACAGGGGTTTGTTTTCTCTGGAGGATGCCGTCCCTGTGCTCCTTGCAGCGCTCCTTCAGTGTACGGTATGTCTCACCTACATAGAGACAGCTGCATAGGCTACAGTGGACTATTTAGACCATGTTACTGGTCTGGCATGTGAAGCTGCTCTTCATGGCGACCTGGCGTCCTGAGGGCCCCTTGAAGGTGAGTGTCTTTGTATTGAGAAAGGGATAACACTTGTAACTTCAGTTTATCACAGCAGCTGTTGCCCAGGGGGTGACGGTCCTGAGAGGCTGTAAAGGTTGAAGGATGACCTAACTAGAAGGTCGCCAAGGTTTCGATCTCGTTTGAATGCCATCTGGGGGGGGGGGGGAGGGGGGTGGGTTCTGGAAGGTCTTTCCAACTCTGGGGTCAGTCTGCAGGATGGGAAGGTTCTTGAAGAGAATTTTCTTCACTTCCAGGTTGTGAGGGTGGTAGGTCAGCGTCAGGAGGGTGCGATCATTGTGATCTGCCTTCGTTTTTGGTGTTAAAGGCCTCCTCTCTGGGAGATGTCCTTGGCCTGGTTCAGTGCCTGTTTGATCAGCTTATCGAGGTATCCTCTTGTTTTGAAGAAGCTGATCATCTGGGCTGCCTGGGTGTGGAAGTCTTCCTCGTTGCTGCACAAGCGTCTGAGGCGGAGGAACTGGGAGAATGGAAAATGGCGCGTTGGTGGCAGTTTGGATGGCTTGAAGAGTAGAGAAGGTAGGAATGAGAGTCTGTGTTCTTGTAGTGGACTGAGGTGGAGATGGTTTGGTTGCCAGGTGTGATCATGAGTTTGATATCCAGGAAGGGAAGAGAGCTTCAGATATTTCGTACGTGAACGTCAGAGATGGGTGAAAGGCATCAGCAAAGCTGATGAAGGACAGCAGTTCGCTTCTGTCCCCTGTCCACAGGCCCACAACAGTCGTCAATGTAACGGCGAAAGAGGGCTGGCATGGGGCCACTGTAAGTTGGAAAATTTGTGACTCCACGTAGCCGACGAACAGGCACGCATAGCTGGGACCCATGCGTGTTCCCATGGCCACTCCACTTGTCTGCTGATAGTGCAAGTGATCAAACTGGAACGAGTTCAGCGTGAGTACCAGTTCCGCAGGCGAAGGATGGTGGGCACATGGACCTTGTATGTGCTGTGGTTCAGGAAGTGCTTGAGGCAATGAGACCATCCTTGTGGGGAATGTTGGTGAAGAGTGAGGTGATGTCCATGGTGAAGAGCAGAGGTTCTCGTTGATCTGGTAGACGGAAGTTACGGAAGAGATTCAGGGCAATGGTTTGTGTCCTTGATGTATGTGGAAAGTTTCTCCCCTCTTACCTTCCAGATCCCCCCCCCCCCCCCCCCCCCCCCCCCCCCCGAATGGCCTTCAAACAAGATCGAATGATGAGATGCATTATTATAATATTATTGACCAATCATTATCTAAACAAATCTTAAATAAAATGTTAGTGAACCGCCAAGAGAAAACGTGGACAGAGAAGTCACAAGACAAAACTGTTCAGAATGTGTGCTAAATTTGCCATTACATCCTTCCAAGTGTAAAATACTATTCAACCTGGAAACACTACGTTTACAAAACCTTTTCTGTGAAAAATGCTACACACTGCCAAGCTGCTCACTCCATCTGGCTAAGATTATCACAAAATTAAGGCTGAACACATGGAAGACCAAATTTTCCTCCTGAAGTTTTGTGTGTGTCTGTGAAAAATTTCATCGCTGTGCATCACCTTCTATTAGATTGTCCAGTTTTAACTAAAATGTATAAGGCGAAAGGTATCAATCTTGACAAATATGAAAATGAGAGTCATGTTCTGTCTGACTCATGCATAATTGAGTTTGCCGCCACTTTAGCTAGTTCTTATGTAGCTAGACTATTATGAGGGTCCTTAACTGATATGCTGTTTTCTTTTTCATAAGTGTATGCAGATGTATGTGTTTGAAATGACTTGAGTGTTTTTTTCCTCTGTTTTTTTTTTTGTTTTTTTTTTGGAGGGGGGGGGGGGGGGGGGGTTCGTCTAATATCATCTGCCGGATGAAAAAACGTAAAATTAAACCCCCACCACACATCTTCACGTCATCAGCCATGACGATAGACGATAGATAACCATAATCCAAGCATGTGTGTGCGTACACGCGCGCGCGCACACACACTTCACACACACACACACACACACACAACACACACACACACACACACACACACACAACACACACACACACACACACACACACACACACACACACACACACACACATACACAAGCACATAAACTTCATACACACGTACACACACACGTACACACACACACACACACACACACAACACACACACACACACACACACACACACACACACACACAACACACACACACACACACACTGCGCAGTAATAATAATGACAATAACATAATAATTGTGATAATGAATATCATTATTGTAATGTTAATGATAATAATAATGATAATTAAAATTGATGATGATGATGCTTGATGATGATGATGATGATGATGATGATGATGATGATATGATGATGATGATGATGACATAGTCATACAGAAAG
>CM031629.1:42362258-42372258 GCA_018398815.1 Conus ventricosus | reverse complement strand
AAATGGAAAATCCGTACCTCACTTATTCATCCTCATTCCATACGATCACAAAAAAAAATCTCAAATTTTTTTTGTGGCCCTTCATGGGGGCCCCCTGCTCTCATGTGACCCTCAATTTCGTGTCCTCTCCACGTCTTGGCCTTGGTTTTTTTCCTTCGGTCACCTCATTTGGCATGTCCATGGGGTTGTCGTTGGGCGGACGTGGTGGCGCCCCCTCCCGAGGGAAGAGCTCACTCACCCTCTCTCGCGACTAATCAATATTGTCGTCCAGTAGGGGGCTTAGTAGGGTGTCCTGCTATTTTAGATCTAACAGGCCAACTGAACACCACACCGAATGACGCGGCAGCATGGCAGTGTATCCGGTGGTTGCCCTCTTGACGATTTGTTGAACATTGACTCTCCCTGTGGATTGTCGGTGCCAGGGCTGCGGCGGGGGGCCGACCGGGCTGTGCTGTGGACGTTGTCGAATGAGCGGCGTGGGTGCAACTGCCTTTTCCCTTGAGTGGCGTGGAGGTGGGACGCAAAAAAAAAAAAAGAAACAAGAAAAAAAAGTACTTATAGCTTCTCACATTTATCATCTCATACATATGAGTTACTTTTGAGTCAGTCAAACATAAGCTAATTCTAAAATCTACATAAAGATAATATGGACCATCGTGAACCGTACCCTACGCTCACCTCTTACCTCTTCCCCTCTCCTACCCGCTCACTCCTCTCTTCCCGTCCCCTACCGCTCACTCCTCTCTTCCTTCCCCCTAACCGCTCACTCCTCTCTTCCTGTCCCCTACCGCTCACTCTTATCTGCCCGTCTCTACCGCACACAACCACTCTCCTGTCCCCTACCGCTCACGACTATATCTTCCCGTCTCCCTACCGCTCACATCCTCTCATCCTTCCCCTACCGCACACTTCTCTCTTCCCTTCCCCTACCCCCCCCCGGCTCACTCCTCTCTTCTGTCCCCTACCGCTCACTCTTACTTCCCATCGCCTACCCGCTTCACATTCCTCTCCGCCGACTCCTACCACACACTCTTCTCTTCCCAGCCCTACCGCACACATCCTCTCTTTCCTTCCCCTACCACCGCTCACTTCCACTCTTCCCGTCTCCACTGCTCACTCTTCTTCACTTCCCAGCTCCTACCCTCACTCTTATCTTCCCACCTCCTACCACTCACATCTTATCTTCCCATCTCCTACCACTCAACTCTTCCTCTTATCCCATCTCCTACCACTCACTCTTCTCTCCCACTCCTACCGCTCACTCTGTATCTTCCCATCTCTACCACTCACGACTTATCTTCCCTCTCCTACCCACCACTCTTATCTACCCATCGCCTACCACTCACTCTTCTCTTCCTCCATCCTCCCAACCGCTCCTCCTTTATCTCCCATCGCCTACCACTCACTCTTATCTTCCCATCTCCTAACCACTCACTCATTATCTTCCCATCTCCTACCACTCCACTCTTATCTCCATCTCCTACCACTTCACATCTTAATCTTCCCATCTCCTACACGCTCACTCTTCTCCTTCCCGTCTCCTACCGCGTCCTCTTCCGTCCCCTACCGCTCACTCCTCGCTTCCCGTCTCTCCTAACCGCTCACTCTTCCTTCCCGTCCCCACCGCTCACATCCTTTCGCTTCCGTCCTCTACCGCACACTCTTCCCTTCCCTGCCCCTACCGCTCACATCTTCCCTTCCCGTCCCCTACCGCTCCTCCTCTCTTCCCGCTCCAAACCGCTCAACTCTCTCTTCACACATCAAACAATTCGTAGTTTTCTACTTTCAATCTTTACGTTCTTGGTTCGTTTGGTTTATTCTTGGGTTGATGGGATTGGGTTTTTTTTCTAATATCACTTAAAGTGGATAGCGTTAATTATTGAAAACACACCCACACACGCCGCGCAACGCGCGCGCGCGCGCACGTGCACATACACACACACACACACACACACACACACACACACACACACACACACACCACACACACACACACACAAACACAACACACACACGCGCACGCGCACATACACAACACAACACACACACACATACACACGCCACACACACACACACACACACACACACACACACACACACACACAACACACATACACCCACACACTACACACGACCACTCACACACACACACACACACACACCCACACACCCACACACACACACACACTCACACGTGCGCTCGCACACACTACACACACTCACACACACACACACACACACACACACCACACACACACACACACACACACACACACACTCATCACACAGATTAAGAATATAGGATGACGTCCTTACTGCTTTCCTCTCTATACCTTTTATATCTCACATCTCTCCCCTTCCTCCTCTCTCTCAGCCCCCTAGCCACTGACCCCGATTTCTGTGATTCACCTGTTATCGAATCAGACAGACAAACCGTGGCCGCCCATCACAGAGTCTCCCCATTGTTTATCCTGGCCTCTTCAACCGCTTAAAAAAACACAACTGGTCACTTAACCCACGTGCAATGATATCTCAATGAACCTCAGTCTCAGTCCACATCATGCCCAGCCTTACCACCACCACCACCACCACCAACTCCCCCCCCCCCCCCCACCCCACTTCCCTCCACTGACCATTACCCCCAACCCACTTGTCCATTCTCGTACGATCTTTGTCGTCATTGACAAGTTTGGAATTGGTATCAAAATGTTACTCTTTCGCCACCTTCAACACTTGTCGTCAGAAACACCGTTTTGGAATTGTACCAACATGTTCTTTCCTTCGATCTGGAACCTTTGTCTCATAAAACAACCGTTTGGAATTGTACCAACATGTGTTCTTTCCACCCTCTCCTCCCTCCTACCCCCACCTGGGGGGGTCCTCGCTCCTCCCTCTCTCAACTCTCTTCTCTCTCTCACTCTCTCGCTCATCCATCGTCATCTCCCTCTCATCTCTCCCTCTCCACTCTGCTCTCCTCACTTCTTTTACATGCCATTCTTTCCCATGACGAACCACTGTAAAAAACATGCATGGGGAGGGAACATCGATGATGGGAGGAAAAGCAGACTTACACACAAGTTGTATAAAACATACAAGGGATATCGGATGATGGGAGGAACAGCAGACTTATCACACAGTGTGTATAAAACCATACAGGATATCAGATGAAGGGAGGAACAGCAGACTTATCACACAGTGTGTATAAAACATACATGGGGATATCGGATGATGGGGAGAACAGCAGAACTTATCAGCACAGTGTGTATAAAACATACATGGGGACATTGAATGATGGAGATACAACAAGCAGACTTATCACACAGTGTGTATTAAACATACATGGGGACTATGAATGATGGAGATAAACACAGACTTATCAGCACAGTGTGTATAAAACAACATGGGATATCGGATATGGGGAGGAACACAGCTACTACCAGCACAGATGTGTATACAACCATACATGGGGGGAATATCGGATATGGGGAGGAACAGCAGACTTAACAGCACAGTGTGTATAAAACAAACATGGGGATATCAGATGATGGGGAGGACCACAGACTAATCAGCAAAGAGTGTATTAAACATACAGGGACATTAGAATTATGGAGATAAACACAGACATCTCAGCACAGTGTTTAAAAAACTACATGGGGACCTTGACTGATGAGATAAACAGCATACTTATCACACACGTGTATAAAACATACATGGGACATTGAATGATGGAGATAAACAGCAGACTTATCAGCAACAAAGTGTGATCAAAAACATACATGTGACATTGAATGATGGCGATAAACAGCAGACTTTCACACAGTGTGAGAAACAGACATGGCCATTGGATGCAGGAGTAAACAGCAGACTAATCAGCACAGTGTGTATAAAACTACATGGGGACATTGGCTATTGAGATAAAACAGCAGACCTTATCACACAGTGTGTATGAAACATACATGGGACATTGGATGAGGGAGATACACACAACATATCACAACAGTGTGTAAAAAAACATCACATGGGAACATGGGGATTATGGATACACCGCAACTTATCACACGTGTGTATAAAACATACATGGGGAACATTGAATGATGGAGATAAAACACAGACTTTAATCCGCACAGTGTGTATAAAACTACATGGGACATTGATGATGGAGATTAAACACAGACTTACCAGACACAAGTGTATAAAACAAACATGGGGACATTACTATGGAGAAAAACACAGACTTATCAGCACAGTGTGTATAAAAACTTACTGGAACATGGATGAAAGGAGATTCCCACAGACCAGACTATCAGCACAGTGTTATAAAAACAACAAGGGACATTGAATGATGGAGATAAACAGCAGACTATCAGCACAGTTGTAACAAAACATACATGGGACATGATGATGGAGATAAACACAACTTTATCACACAGTGTGTATAAAACATACATGGGACATTGGATGTGGAATACACAGCAGACTACAGCACAGTGTGTATAAAACATACATGGGACATTGGATGATGGAAATACACAGCAGACTTATCAGCACAGTGTGTATAAAACATACATGGTGACATTGGATGATGGAGATAAACACCAGACTTCATCAGCACAGTGTGTAAAAAACATACATGGTGAGCAATGATGATGGAGAAAACACAGCAGACTTATCAGCACAGTGGTATAAAAACATAAATGGGGACATTGATAATGGAGATAACAACCCAAACAGACTTATCACCAGTGTTAAAAAACATACAGTGGACATCGGATGATGGAGATAAACAGCAGACTTATCACACAGTGTGTAAAAAACATACATGGGACTTCGAGGATGAATAAATTCAAAAAACACCAGGCCCCCAAACTTATCAGCACAGTGTGAATAAAACATACATGACATTGGAATGATGGAGATAAACCCGCAACTTTACAAAGCACAGTGAGTATAAAACAAACATGGGGACATTGGAAGATTGAATACACACAGACTTATCAGCACAGAGTGTCAAAACCATACATGGGGGCAGTGAATGATGGAGATGAAGCTGAAAACAAAACAGGAGTACAAAAAGAAAAAACATGAGGGAACAAAGTTCTTGAGAAGGACATCTTTTCACCAGACCAGAACAATAAGATGTAACACTATATTGTGGGTTTGTTAAAGTGGAGGGGCATTAAGATTAGGGGGGAGAGGGATGGGGTTAGAGAAACACCCATACCTGTTCTTCCAGTGCAACATAACTTCGCTCACTACACCTTGAAATTGTTTATTTAGATGGTGAATGATATGGTAACACACCAGCACACACACACACACACACACACACACACACACACACAACACCCACCGCACGCACGCACGCACGCACGCACGCACAACACACACACACACACACCACACACCCACACACACCCAACAGACAACAATCACAACTGGTAACTGCTCGCTGCTGATGATATTATTATTATGAAGCTGCAGCAGCTGCTCTGCTCTGCTACTGGCTGCTGCTGCTGCTTTGCTGCTGATGGTGGATGAGAATGCTGCTGAGATGATGATGATGATGATATGATGATGCTAGAAGATGAAAATGATGATGAATTATGATGCAAGTACTATTATTGCTACTAATGACAATAAAGATAATGCAGTCCACTAGAATTTAAATTAAAGACCATCAATTGAACAATGTTTCAGTTATATTGCTTTGAGTTTTGCCTGGATATGTTTTCACAAGGCTGCCACTTTTTTGTGACTAATTGTGCCCTCTATCCATAACAGGGACGTCATTATTGATACAACGTCACACTTCAAAATGTTTTGCTCTCTCCATGAACATACGTCCATTATTGATTCAACGTGAACACATCAGAATGATTGTGCCCTCTCCATGAAACAGTGACGTCAGTTTATTGATTCAACGTGAACACTTTCAAAATGATTGACTCTCTCCATGAACAATGATGTCAGTCACTGATCAATTTCTACATGATGACATAATTGCGTACTCATACGGATAATGACGTCATTCACGACCTAGTGTAGAGACCTTCCAAAATTATTGTAACTCTTCAAAACAACAATTCATCATGAAGCAGTAATACCTCTTCAAGTGATTGTGCACCTCTCCATGAGCGATGGAATACTCCTCTCTCACTCGCTC
The DNA here is from genome assembly GCA_018398815.1 of Conus ventricosus. Taxonomy (NCBI): domain Eukaryota; kingdom Metazoa; phylum Mollusca; class Gastropoda; order Neogastropoda; family Conidae; genus Conus; species Conus ventricosus. The sequence continues at coordinate 42,366,095 of CM031629.1, read as the reverse complement.
TCATCCTCTCTCTCTCTCCCTCTCTCCCTTCGCAATCCGTCTCTCTCTTCCCTCTCTCTCCTCTCTCTCTCTCTCCTCCATTCTTCTCAAACTACAACTGTAACTCCCTCAGATTAAAAACTTGTTAGACATTTTGCCTTCTAAGATGAAACTCACTTAAAACAAAGCAATTTTCAATGTTTCAGATATGTCCAATCAAGCACACCAACTTTGAAAAATAAAATTTAAAACGAACCTGATCGCAATCAAAAGATTCTGATACCCCTACCGAGGATGATCTTTTTTAAATCTAGCCTCATTACTCTGGGTGTTGTTATGTGGAATGACCTTAGGTCTTCATTTACTGTAATTACTAGTCTAAAACGTTTTCAAAAAACAATACTTCCTATATCTGATGCTACCTTCCTAAAACAGTGTGACTAATGAGAACATCCATATATAACCTTCTTTATACGTTATTTCAAAAAATATTGTTTTGATTTAAGTACAAATGATGTTTAAATGTATTTGAATGTTCATTTGTAAGCCTTCGTTACCACCTTCTCTATCCTTGTCATGACATCCTGTGCACCTGTCCACCTTTCATTGACGCCTTCATTTCTCTTCTTCCTTTTTTTTTTTTTTTTTAAATGTATTTCTGGAAGATGTTTCTCTTTGTGTGTGTGTGTCTGTGTGTGTTTGTGTGTATGTGTGTGTGTGTGTGTTGTGTGTTGTGTGTGTGTGTGTGTGTGTGTTGTGTGTGTGTGGTGTGTTGTGGTGTGTGTGTGTGTGTGTGTTGTGTGTTGTGTGTGAAAGGTTGACAGTCATATTTTGGATGCCTTTTGTATTTTCAGGCTAATATTCTCTCACTATTAAGATGGTTTGGTTGATTTGAAGTCACATATTGTTTTTTTTTCTGCTTCATCGAGGGTAAGATGTAAAAAGCTGAAAAAAAACAAAAAAATATTGTGCTTATTCTTAGCCCTCATTAAAAAAGATTCGTTCGGTTCGTTCGTTCGTTCGTTCGCTACTCCACCTCCTATCTTCACACACACACACACACACACACACACACACACACACACACAACACACACACACACGCACACATGCACAGATACAATGGACGCGCAATGCGCGCGTGACACACACACACACACACCCACACACTCACACACACACACACACATTTTGTAGCCTATAACACCTTTTAAGCAATGTATTCTTGAGATAGAACGTTTCAGTTATTTTTTCTTGAAGTACGCTTGTAAAAATTGTCTCATATTCTAGAGTGCTTTGATAATAGTTAATAGCATAATATGTCTTGGTTTTTTTCATTCATCAGTTTTACCGTTTATGGTATTGATCCATTTGGGGGATCCTTCCTCTGGACAAAAGCTGAGAGAAAAATTACCCATGTCCAATTGACCGAACCATTGTCTTTTACTGAAATTGCTGTTTAATACATCATAAAAACCCATTCCTCACCATTGTCTTTACTGAAAATTTCTGTTTATGAACACCAGAAATGCCCATTGTCACCATTGTCTTTACGGAAATTTGCCTGTTTATTAACATCAGATATACCCATTGTCACCATTGTTTGCTGCAATTGGCTGTATATCAAACATCATTTTATAGGCATTGACACCATTGTCCCCCTTACTGAAATTTGCTGTTTAATCAATATCATTTTATAGGCATAGTCACCAATTGTCTTTCACGAAAGTTTGCTGTTTGTTTGAACCATAAAATACTCCATTGTCACCATTCTCTTTACTGAAATTTTTGGCGTTTTATTAAACATCATAATAACCCATTGCATATTGTCCCTTTACTGAATTTTGGGCTGATGATCAAATCAATATATAACTTATTGTCATTATACTTTACTGAAATTGGCTGTTTATTAAAATCATAATATACCCATTGCACCATTGTCCATACTGAATTTGCTTTTATTAACATCAGGTAGGAGGGTGTCAATGGAAGGGGAAAACCATGATATTGGGAACAGCAATATTGGGCACTGAGAAGATAAGAGAGAGAAGAAGAGAGAGAGAGTGAGAAGAAGAAGAGAGAGAAGAAGAGAGAGAGAGAGAGAAGAGAGAGAAGTGGAGCCAAAGGTGTGTTGGAGTGGGTGGAATGGAAATAGAAGTGAACAAAGGGGACAGGTCAGCTACAAAGACAAAAGCTGAACACCACGGTTTAGGTAAATAAAGACGGTGTCACCAGGTTGAAAACAGCCCCCCCCATTTAAACTCCCGGATCAGTCTCGACTGTCCCAGATTAACTCCGGAGTTAATCTGGTTTGCGCCCCAATCAGCCCGCCAACAGATTAGAACAGCCCCCCCCCCCCCCCCGCCCCCAGCGAGTTAATTTGGCATTGACCCAAAACAGGCCCCTCCCCTTGAGGAGTTTAAACTGGGACCTGCCCAGAACAGCCCGCTAAGACATCTGGGAATTAACTGGCACCGGACTGGAACAGCCACCCAATGGAGAGTTGAACTAAAATGGCCCAGCAACAGCCCCTTCCACCCTCATGGAAGTTAAACTGGCCCAGGCACAAACAGACCCCCCTCCCCCGTACCCTCCCCTTCCCTGGGGAGTTTAATGCTGGCACCAGCCCAGAACAGCCCCTCTGGAGAGTTAAACAACACCTGTCCTAGAACCAGACCACCTTCCCAGGGGAGTTAACTGGCACCGTTATGGAACAGACCCCCCAGGAGAGTTAAACTAGACAAGTCCCAGAACAGCCCCCTCCACCTCCTGGGGAGTTAATCTGGCACGGCCCAAAACAGCCCCAGAGTTAAACTGCACCTGCCCAGAAACAGCCCGCCTCCAAGGGAGTTAATCTGGCACCGTCCATGGAACAGTCCCCCCCCCCTCTCCCCCTCCGAGAGTTAAACTAAACAAGGCCCAAACAGCCCCCTCGCCCCCTCCTGGGGAGTTAATCTGCAACTGGCCTGGAACAGCCCCCCCCCCCCTCCCCCAGAGAGTTAAACATGGACGTGACCTAGAACACCCCCCCCCCCCTCCTGGGAGTTAATCTGGCCTCCAGCCTGTACAGACCTCCTGAGAGTTTAAACTGGCCTAGGCACAAAACAGCCCCTCCTCCCCTCAATGGGAGTTAATCTGGCACCAGCTCCAAACAGCCCCCCCCCCCTGGAGAGTTAAACTGCACATGCCCAGAACAGGCCCCCCTCCAGGGAAATTAATCTGACACCATCATGGAACAGCCCCCCCCCCCCCCCCCCCCCCCTAAACTAGACAACCCACCCCCCCCCCCCCCCCCCCAGAGAGTTTAAACGAGACGGCCCAGAACAGCCCCCTCCCCTCCTGGGAGTTTAATCTGCATCCGCCGTAAAGAGCCCCTCCCCCTCCGAGAGTTAAACTGGCCTTGGCACAAACAGCCCCCCTCCCCTCTACTGGGGAGTTAAATCTGGCACTGACCCAGAACAGCCCCCCTCTGGAGAGTTAAATCTCCCACGTCCTGGAACAGCCTCTTCCAGGGAGTTAAACTGGCACGTTATGGAACATCCCCCCTCCCCCCGGAGAGTTAAACAGACATCCCAGAACAGCCCCTCCACCTCCTGGGGAGTTAATCTGGCACCGGCCCAAAACAGCCCCAGAGTTAAACTGCACCTGTCCCAGAACAGCCCGCCTCCAGGGGAGTTAATCTGGCACCGTCATGGAACACCCCTCCCCCCCCCTCCCCCCCCCCGAGAGTTAAACTAACAAGGCCCAGAACAGCCCCCTCCCCCTCCTGGGGAGTTAATCTGCACGCGAAAACCCCCCCCCCCCCCCCCCCCCCCGAGAGTTAACTGACTGACCTAGACCCCCCCCCCCCTGGGGAGTA
>CM031629.1:42357506-42361258 GCA_018398815.1 Conus ventricosus | reverse complement strand
TCCCGGTGCGTGCCTGTACCCATCGTCAACACAGCGCAGACAGGCCTCCAAGGGTAGGTACAGGACTGCTCTAAAGGCAGGCGAAGACAGTGCTCTCTGTGTCCTCCCAGCACCTTCTGGTGTTTCTTTTTCTCTTGCTTTGGGGGGGGGCCTTACTAGGCTGACCCTGGCAGAAAGGTCCAGTGACGGTGAGGAAAGACCCACTGACCCCAGGGAAAGTCCTGTTGACAGTGGGAAAGACTACAACTTGGAGTCTCTCTATGAGGGGCACATAAGACCAAAATGCGAAAGCTTGGCGTGTCTGGAGGTGGCACTGTCTTTCATCTGTTCCGTGGGCCAGGGGTGGTTGGGTCTGTGGGGTGTGCTCGGCAGCTGGAGGGTGGTGTTTTTCGCCGTGGCTCGGCCGTCATGAAATACGGGGGCTGGAACACCCATGGGGAATTCTACTGTTAAGGCTGTTAAGAGCTGCATCCTGTAGTCTAGTTTACCTCTGTTCAGGAGCAGTTTAGTCCCTTGATATCTTAATGGAGTGTCCTTGTGCGGTGCCTGTACCCATCGTCACACAGCGCAGGCCTCCAAGGGTGGTACAGGACCTGCTCTAAAGGCAGCGAAGACAGTGGTTCTCTGGGTCCTCCCCAGCACCTTCGGGTGTTTCTTTTCTTCTTTGCCTTTACAAGGCTGACCCGGAGAAAGTCATGACGGTGAGAAGGACCCACTACCACAAGGGAAAGTCCTGTTGACAGTGGGAAAACTACAACTTTGATCATCTCTGAGGGCACATAAACCAATATGGCGAAAGCTTGCTGTGTCCTGGAGTGGCCACTGTCCTTCATCTGTCCGGTGGGCATGGTGGTTGGTTCTGGGGGTGTGCTCGCAGCGTGAGAAGTGTTTTTCCGCCGGTGGGCTTGCATCAAGAAATAACGGGCCTGTACACCCATGGGGATGCTACTTTAAGGCCTGTTATGAGCGCTGCATCCCTGTAGTCTAGTTTAATCCTCTGATCAGGTAGCAGTTATGTCCTAGATATCTTAATGGAGGTGGTCCTGGCTGCCTTACCCATCGTCAACACAGCGCAGGCCCCAAGTGGGTACCAGGACTGCTCTAAAAGGCTGACAAGACAGTGCTTCTCTGGGACCTCCCCAGCACCTTCGGGTGTTTCTTTTTCTTCATAGTCCTTTTAAATTGAACCGAGCAATCCAGGGAGGCACGGAATCATCTGCCATTCGTGTCTGGGTCTTAAGTGTAAAGTAGGCAGTGGGAGTGGACTTGCTATACACACTCCTGGCTGTACCCGTGTCTTCATAACAACAACATTGCAGTAAAGGAGGGCAGCGGGATTGACTTGCTATGCACACTCTGCTGTGGTCCCGGCAGGGTTGAGGTCTTCAATAACAACAACATTGCAGTAAAGGAGGCAGTGGGAGTGACTTGCTATATACTAAACACACTCTCTGTCCCCGGTGCTTCAAACAACAACATTGACGTAAAAGGAGACAGCAAGGAGCAACTTGCTTTAGACACTGCTGTGCCCCCCAGGGCAGGGTTGTGTCTACATACAACAACATTGTAGTAAAGAGGCAGTGGGAGTGACTTGCTATACGAAACAACCAGCTGTGCCCGGCAGGTTGTGGCCGTCATAACAACAACACAGTCAGGCCTTTAAGTCCACAGCTGCAGTGGACGGCAAGGGTTGTGGCCTTCATAACAACAACACAGTCAGGCCTTTAAGACCCCCAGCAGCAGTGGCCGGCCAGGGTTGGTGGCCTTCATAACATACAACACAGCAGGCCTTTAAGGCCACAGCTGCAGTGGACGGCAGGGTTGTGGCCTCAAAACAACAACTACAGCAGGCCATAAGGCCACAGTGCAGTGGACTGGTTTATGCCGGTTGGATTCATTTTCCCACTTTCTGGAGCACAACATGGAGTACGTAAGTCGTACTGAAAGAAATGGTTCGAGCGAAGTCAAATCTTGTGCCATTTAAAAAAAAAGAAACAAAGAAACAAGGTTATGCGATAGAACACCAACAAGTGAAAACTCTCTCAACACCGCACGATGGCACGCGATTTATAGCTGGGTGTGCTGTATTAGGTTCAAGGAGCTCTGTTTCTCAACGAGGATGGGGCCATTCAGGGGGAATATGTACGCTGGTGGTGTGGGGGGCAGTGGATCACCAATAGGGTGCTCCCCCTTGCGCCATCCTAGTCTATGGTCCCTTCTTGGGGCCACAGCGGGTTTCCATTGTGGTGTAATCCCTCCGGACATAGCATATCTTTTTCTCACCCAATAGACCGTCCCCGTGCGTGGTCATAAGCCACAATCCCTCGCTCCGAGGTGGCACCAAAAACTGGTAGGCGCGAGCCCCCAGCTACAACACGGCGGATCTAGATGAGAAGACCTCGATAAATAATCAGGAGACTTGGAGAGGGAGATTGGCGCACTACGAAAAACCTAAGCCCCCAGAAAGACATGAAGGACACAGCCAAAGGACACAGCATCGGTTCGGTCGGGCCCGAACTCCAACGACCGACTTTCCACTGTTGTGCTCCAGGAGGAAGTGACAAGTCAGAGCTACTAGAGCCAAGGAACCAAGAAAACCTCAAGTTAGCATCCGAGGAAGACCATCATCAGCACATGGAATGTCCGCACACTACACGTCTTGGGCAAAGTGAAAGATTTAGAACATGAACTGCAACACTTTTTTACCAGTGGGGACAACATTGGACTCGCTGAGATGGATGGAACAGGATTTGAGAGACAACCACAGAAGACGCCATAAGATTTGTCACACGCGGAGAGGAAACGCAAAAACAATGAACACGGCGGAGGCTTCATCTACGCAAAGAAGTCCTGGATGCATACAAAGCTGCATCACACCAGTTCGAGCAGGATGCATCTCCATTCCGCGTGTCAGCCAAACCCAAAACATCACCGATCATCCAAGTGTATGCTCCAGACAAACGATCAATTACGAACCAGGGAGGTCGAAGACTCAACAACAATGTGGAAAAAGTCATAAGGAATCGCCCAAAAAGACAATCACCCCTATAACAGGGTGACTTCAACGCTAAGATCGGACGCCGTACCTGATGAGATCTGGGCCAGTGACGGACAAAGGAAGAAGAAGCAAGTTCATGATAACTTCACGGAAATCATTAAAAAAAAAAGAAATTGCTATGAAATCTGGAAGACAATCTGGACAAGACAAAGTAACAAGACAAAACACGACGCGTTATTTCGACTCACAGGTCTTCCTCGGGTAAAACAAACAACAATTCAGGACACTGAAAGCAAGAACGAGGAATCACGTTGCTTCATCATATTCGGTGCCTAATTGTTTTGAAACGAAAATGAAGCCCTTGGGAAAAAAGACAATGGGATTTTTAAAGAATGATGGTGACAATGATAATAACGATATCCAATAGCATTAATAGTATTGAAGGTGATATTGATAAAAAAAATCTGAATAATAAAGGGAGAATACTACCACTTTTTTGTAACAATATGACGATAGTGAATGCAGTATTAAAAGTGGCTATATACAGAACGGGAAAAACCATAAAGACACAGATTGCTGGTATGTTTGTTTGTTTTTTGTTGTTGTTTGGTTGTTGTTGTTGTTTTATAGGTACTCAATGAACTAAGGAGAAGTAGAAAAAAGACGCCCTCCATGTGAGCCGATTTATAAACGACAAACAAAAGTGAATGGGCAATCTAACTAAAATGGCCCAAAATTAAAAATCGGCGCTACA
>CM031629.1:42340006-42352506 GCA_018398815.1 Conus ventricosus | reverse complement strand
AATGACAACAACAACAATAATAAAAAGATAATAAGATAATGATAATTATAAGTGCTAACAATAATACTAACCAATGATAATAATGAATTAGAAATGATAATAACAACAACAATAACAATAATAATAATACCATTAATATTGATAATGATTGATGATAATAATAATAATTTATAAATAATAATAATAAATGAGAATAATAAATTCTATTCGATAATAACAATATAAATGATGATGATGAGATCATGACAAGCAACACAACATTAAGAACATTAATATTGATAACAACAACAACAACAATATTAATAATAATATAAAAAATAATAATAATAATATAATAATAATAATAATAATAATAATAATAAATGATTCTATTCTGATAAAAACAATAATAATGATGATTATGATGACAACAACAAAATAGACAATAATAGTAATGACAACCGTAATAACAATAATAAAAAATAATAAATAAACAAAAACAATAGTAATAAGAATAATAATAATAATAATAATAATAATAATAATAATAATAATAAATAATAATAATAATCAATAATGATGACAATAACAACAGCATAAGTGATTATGATGATAACAACAACACCAATAACATTAACAACAAAAGATAATAAATAACTGGTATGGTCAAAGAATCATGGAATCTATTACGCCTGCAATACCAAAGTAATCACGTCAGCTGCAAACAGTAAAAAGAAAACAAAAACAAAACTCGTCATCAATGACAATGAATCAATCAAATAATTAACTGAGAACATGACAGAAAGGTATTTCAAAAATATACGTGGCCTGCTTTGTTTGTTGTGCAATGGACATTAAAATTCTTTTTTTTTCAAATCCTTCGTAAACCATCATCTTTGACTTGACCCAAGATAAGATCCTGCACAGAAATAAACAGTATGTATTCTTTAAAAAAAAAACAAACACAGATGAGATGTAGGGCAAATGCCGTATACAAATCCCTTTTGATGTAAATGTCTGTATTGTGGTCCGGTTTAATAATAATTGTCTGTACAGTGCCGTTAAACCTTTTCTTTCAACAAAAATGTATACGCATTCCATCCCATTTCTTTAGGCCTCACATTTCAGCTCTGGGGAATACAAACGAAAACCAAAGTGAAATGGCGGAAAAAAGAAAACAAAACACATGAATAACAACGTAAAGGCAAGAAAGCATACTCAATTCTTTCTATCTTGTTGTTGTTGTTGTTGTTGTATGTTGTTAGTTTTACCAACCTTTAAAGATCAAAGCAAATGCTTAACGTCCGTACTGTAACCCGGAAGAACGCTTGTTATCTGCACACCAGAGTTATATAATCAGACAAAATGAGGGAAAAATCAAGTCTATTGTTGCTTTAAAAGATCTGGTTTTCTTTTACGGCGCAGCGTTACTTTGGAGTTTTCGTTTTGGGCCAGACATCTGTCAAAACTAAGTCAGTACGATTGAATATTATGAATACTGTAGGCATGTTTGTGATTATACATCACACACAACACAACACACACACACACACACACACCACACAAGAACACACACACACACACACACACACACACACACACTCACACATACACACACAAACACACACTACACACACACACACACCCACACACAACACACCCACACACCACACACACATTACATAGACCATTTACAACTGGATTCACAACTTTGAATGCACAAATGCATAAGGTTTGATTTGCTTTCAGATTGAACAGCCGCTTGCTGGGTTCTGTGAAAAAACTGGTGGAAGACTACAACATTTTCACACACAGCACCACAGCACACACACACACACACAACACTCACACAGTGACACACACAGCACACCCACACACACACACACACGATAAAGTTGACAGTTATGTAATTGGCATGTATCAGAATGGTTGGACTCCGGAGGGGGGAAAAGAGAGAACGTAAATCTCCCTTACTTATTCAATTGTAAGCTGAGATAATGGCTACAATGGATTCGTAAAAGCCAAATACATACACATGGAATCAATGCTGAGATGACGCAGACCAATTAAAACTTACCACTGACGCTTAGTTAATGAAGATTGAAGAGAAAGAAATGTCTTTCAATTAAAGGAAAGCTCAGACCGTTCCTCCTGGTTTACACATTAATGTAGATTAAAAGCCCGAGCAAGTTGCTGGAACGCCATGAAAAACAAAATAACAAACAAAAAATCTAAAACAAAAAAGTACTCACCATGTTTGAAAAGAAAAGTGGGACCCTGGAAGTACCAGCACATTGGGCCAACATGTGATGTAAAGCCTGGCCAAACACTTATTTTGAACGACACAATGAAGAGTTACAGCATTGATTAAGTTATGGTCAGCATGTGAGTAAAAGCATTGACAGACACTGAATTGAACGGACACAAATGAAGAGTTGAATAGCATTGTTTAAGTTCAGTTGAAGAAAATATTACCGTTGCTGGGGCGGGCTTTGTTCGAAATCGTTGATTCCTGTCAAAGCTGAATGCCCAATGGATTCAATTGCCTGATTCTTCTGAAGACTACACGGAAATCTCCAGTCCCAGTAATCCCACAGATTGAATTTGGCCCACACAGTTTTTTAATTGGTCCTTCCATCCACCAATTAGATTAGACCATAATTAAAAAACAACACCAGAAATGAAACTGCCGACGTTATAAGAAAAGATCAATCCTGACAACCACCAGAATGAATTAGGTTCAGGACTGTAAAAGGTCAGTCTCGCTGGTAACCGAGTGATTCATTTCCATGGTTTCCAGCCTTAAAGGGTGTGAACATCACACTCCCAAGAGTACTGGCCTTATTTCTTCCTCTACTTCTTCTTCCTTCTTCTCTTTTCTTAATTTTTTAAAAAATAATCAGTGTTTACTAACGCGCTGTAAAGGAGAGTACGCTGGAGTTTTCAGTACACCAGCAGGCATATTCGTCAGTCATACACATAAACATATCCTACAATTTTTCACTGAGCATCAATGGAAAAAAATGAAGTTAATAGATAAAGAAAGTAATAATATCAAATAATAATAAATAATTAATAATAACGATAATAAGGTAAATAACATTAATAATAACCCCAAATAAGGATAATAATCCCATGAAAATAATGACCAATAACAACAATATAATAACACTACTACAACAACTACTACTACTACTAACTACTAACTACACTACAACAACAACACAACTCATCCTATGAAATGATAACAATAATAATCATATCAATGATAAATAATTTTTTTATTAATGAAGATGATGATGATTAAGAATCATCATCATCATCACATCATCATGATAGTCAATACTGTAATAATAACAATGAACAACAACCATAATAAACATAGTAGTAGTATAATAATAATAATAAGAATAATAATAAAAATAACAATAATAATAATAATAATTAATAATAACAATAAAATAATAATAATAATATTAAAAGTAATAAAAGTAAAATTAATAATAAAATGATGATTATTATGACAATAACATTGAATGATACAATTAATAATACCAATATTAATAATAATGAATCATGACAATAATAATGGCAATACAATAATGGAATGATCTAATAGTATAATGAATAACAGAGAATATGATACTAATAATGATAATTATCATAAAAAGGAATGTAATAATAATAACAGTTATGTAATAGTAATAAAATAAGAATAATAATTTATAAATTTGAATAATAGAGATAATAATAAATGATGATGAGAACAACAACGACATAAGAACATTGATAATGATGAAACAATACAGTAATGATAATAAATAAAAAAAAAATAATGAGAATGATAACGACGACAATAATCATCATAATGATAAACAATAATAAAAATGACGATGCTGATAATAATGAGGATGATGTGATAATGATAATAACAACAATAATAATAAAATATAAATGATAATAATAAGAAATAAATACAATACAACAACAACATGACGAATGATGATAAACAACAACAATACCAGAACCACAATAATCACATTAATGAGCAACAGTCAATGCAATAACTGCTAGGGTCAAAGAATCATGGTATCTATTACGTCGAAATACCAAATGAAATCATGCCAGCTGGCGTGGAGTTGGAAAAACTAGTTAAACGATGACAACAATTCAATCCATAATTAAAGAGACATGACAGAAAAGTATTTCATTCCCAATGACAATGACTCATCAATAATTAACATGAGACCATTACAGAAGCAGGTATTCAAAATATAATGGACTGCTTTTGTTTGTTGTGTCAAACGAGATTAGCATAGTTCAAAATTCCTTTCAAAACATCATTGACCCAACAAATTTCGTTTGCAGAAACCAAAACAGTATGGTATTCATTTAATTTCAAAGAAAAAAAAACTTAGATTAAATTAAGGGCAATGCCCACATACCAATTCCGTTAGAATGTAAATGTCGGTATCGCGCCATTTAATATACATGTCCTGACTGTGGCCTTAAACATTTCTTTCCAACAAAAATGCATACACATTCCATCCCATTCTTTATGCTTTCTCACATTTCAGCTCAGGGAAAATTACAATTATATCCATAGAGGGAAAGGAAAAACGAACCAAAATGAAATGGGCGTGAAAAATAAAAAAACAAAAACAAAAACGGAACACACGAAAAACAAGTGAAAGGCAGAGAAGCATAACTTCATATTCTTTCTTGTTGGTTGTTGTTGTTGTTGATAGTTTTACCAACCTAAAGTTCAACAAATCCTTGGACTGTCTGTCCTGGTAACCCGGATGAACGCGGTGTTATCTGCACACCTGATTAATACAATCAGACAGAAGATGGAAAAATCAAGTCAATTTTGTTTTAGAAGATCGGTTTTTCTTTTCCAGTGTAGCGTTCTACTTTGAGAGATTAGTTTTCCGAGAACCCTATCAACAAAGCAGTACATTGAATATTTGAAGGCATGTTTTGTTATTAAACATCACACACACAACACAACACACACCACACACACACACACACACACACACACCCACACACAATATCTAATATAAATATAATAATAGTATATATATATATAATATATTAAAAAAATAATATATATATAATAGATAAATATATATATCTTATAAACATTTTAAAGTTATGCCTCTTGTGTCCTGAGCTCTGCACCCTGTAGAATTGACTGAGGTAAGAAAACCATAGACGGTAAAATACAAGAATAAAAACAACAGTCGGTTCATGTCTCACTTGTATTTTTAACAAATTTTCGCTGTTAACAGCTTCGTCAGCAAGGTCCAATGATAAAAGGCCTCACATCAAGTAAATGACATATCGTGATGTGAACTCCTATTCAGGCAAACCAGTAAAATCAGGTAAAAAGAGTCAACAATTGGCCGCATGCAGGAACATTATTCACAGCAATAGGACCTCCAACCACACACGTGGGGGGTTTAAACCGCGTAAATTGTCGAACAAAACTAAGGGAGTAGGGGGTAGGGAGGGGAGGGGGAAGAGATAAGTGAGGCGGAGGAGAGGGAGGTAAAAGCGAGGAAAAAGGGAGAGGGGAGGGCGGGTGAGATTATAAATATTATCTATAAATATATATATATATAAATATTATATATATATATACACTATATATACATATAGTATAATATATATATATATCTATATAATATATATATATCAAATACATATATAATATTATAATTTCATCATTTATAATTGCCAAAAGAAGTCAGTCTGTATTGGCCTTCAATCACCCACAAGGATCAAACAAGTTTAGGCAAACCATTACATTCGAGAAAATGTATGGACCATTCCAGCTGGATTCGCAACTTTGAATGCTAAAAAGCACCTAAGTTTGGTTTGGTTTTTCCGATTGAAACAGCACTTGCTGAGCTCTGTGAAACGATCGGAGCAGATTTACAACTTTCACACACACACACACACACACTGCACACACCCACACACACACACACCCAAACACACACACACACACACACACACACACACACACACACACAAAAAAGATGACAGTTATGATAATGGGCATGTATCAGAATGGTTTAACTCAAGATGGGGGTGTAGAGAGGGGACCTATATCTCCCCTTACTTAATTATCATGTAGCTGAGATAATGGCAACAATGATTGTAAAAAACAAAACATACAGGGAATCATGAATGAAGATTGGAGAGAAAAAGACATGTCTTCCAAACACAAATGCTCGGACAGTTTCTCTGTTTTATACAATACTAGTAGATAAAACCTGAGCAAGTTGTCTAGGACTCCCATGAAAAACCAAAAAATCCGCCAAAAAGTACTCTCACCATAACTTGAAATAAAGTGAGACCCAGATCTATTAAAGACACCCACTCTTGGGCAAAGTGTGAGGTAAAGCATCGCCAGACACGTAACTGTAACGACAAAAAAGAAATGGAAAGATTGAATAGCATGTTAAGTTTGGCCAAACAGAAATATTACCTCTGTGAGGGTTTTGTTCGGAATTCGTGATTCATTTCAAAGCAGTTGATTCCCCAATGGAGCCCAACTGCCTGATCATCTGAAGACATCACGGCAGATCAGAAAGCAAGCACGTTTAGGATTTTTGCAGAACAAGAAAACACGACAGAGTTAGCAGAAGACGATGTTTTAAATGTTGTCAAAAGATATACTTTAATGTTACCCAAAATTAAAGAGCATGTTTAAGACATGCTATAATAAGCTATAATTACATGGATAAGAAAGTGTATTAGTCTTAGCAAAAACGGAAAGCTTTTCACCTATTTTTTAACCTTCTTTTGTTTTAATAAACTGGATATTTTGGAGTATCCTATATAATTTGAAACAAAACTGAATAAAACCCATCTTGGACACAAATTTTCAATGCACATCCACCTTTGTTGAGTGACAAAGTGCCATCGAAAAAACAAGCAAGACTACTGGCTGAACCTTTTCTGTATATGAACGCATAAACATCATAACGAAAGAGAAAAGAGTGCAGCAAGCGTAATGGTAAAGAGGTTTCTGAAGCTGATGTGTATCAGAAATTTTGAGTGGTAGCACAGAAGTAGGAGGTTAGTTTCATGTGCGCCTTCGCTTCGGCAGCAAGGTCTTGAAAGACAAATACATTTTCCATTCTAATACTTGCACGCCCCCAAAACATCATTTCAGTATCAGTGCAATACATTATCATCCATGTTCAGAAATGACACACTAAGCCCAACACGTTTTGATACAAAATGTTTGAATATCTCGATTTCTTCATTAACAACTCAGGATTTCTGAATAATCTTTAATCAGGGAAAATCAAGAAACATTCATAGGGTTGGCAGCTACCTAACATGTTTGAGGGAAATGTTGGTCTGAAGAACTGATAATGCATGTCTATGAGAAAGACGGTGCGAATTGACTCTCCTCACGTTAATTAATTACATCTTGAATCAGGAACTTCATAGTGGCATTGACACTTTCGAACAATTTTTCTAGTGTTGAGAGCTGTGAATGAAAATTCTGACCATTAAAACGTGAACATCGAACCGAGATTAAAGAAAAAATGAAAATTAAAAATAAACCTACCAATTTTGTCTTTGAAGAAAACAAACCTAACGCTGTTTAGAACTGTGAAGGGTCACAAAACAGGCGATTGAATACACTTCAGCTGGTGTTTGACAAGTCACTGAATGCCAGCCCCAGGTCTTCCGCTGGCTAGTTGAAGAGTTGTACGTGGTGACGTCACCCAATGCGGCCTACGTCTGTCTGCTGCTGGTTTGAAGAGTTGTACGTGTGACAGTCCACCCAATCCGGGATGCCGGGCCCCTACGTCTGTCCGCTGCTGGTTTAAGAGCGTACGTGGAGACAGGTCAGATGCCTGCTGGCGGGCCCAGGTCTGTCTGCTGGTTATATAAGCGGTTGCAAGAGTGACGTCAAAGCCACGTCCGCCATAGTCTCCCGCAATTGACCCACTGACCAGGATGGTGCGCAGGCATACACCAAGACCAGACATCACTCACTATGTGCCAGCACACTTAGAATCGTCACACCCTCCTCCCCATCCATGCTGATGTACACACACACCCACACAACACACACACACACACGCACGCACGCACGCACGCACGCACGCACGCACGCACACCGACACACACACACACACACACACACAACACAATCACTACACACGCACAGCACACACACACACCGTTTTTTGGTTTCGGTCCAACAGCGGTAGTAGGCATTACGTTTGCCAAATAAAAAAAAAAAGATAACATATTTGCTTTCCACAATCCCATATCTCTCCGATGGTAAATGTCATATCAGTATCAGAAACTTTATAAGTGTAAAGTATAGAAAGATGGTAAGAGTCAAAAAACACATTTTTATGGCAGTTATAACAGCCTCAATTTTTGGTCTCCAGTGACATGTGTGTGTGTGAGTGATGTGTGTGTGTTTGGGTGTGTTGTGTGTGTGTGTGGTGTGAGTGGTGTGTGTGTGTTGTGTGTTTGTGGTGTTGCACGCAATGATTTGTTATCGGACCTCATTTGGCATGGGGGTTATACTGACTCAAAAAGCTGGCCCGTTGTACGTGTGAAACCGCCCCCCTCCTCAGTTAACTCCCGGGAGTCATATGGCACGGTCCTCCAGATTAACTCCCGGGAGTTAAACTGGGTCTGCATCAAAGGCAGGCCCCCCAACAGGTACAGAAAACGGCCCTCCTATCCTCTCTTTCTGTTATTAGCCCCTGTATCAAAATGAACCCTACAGTCTCAGAATAACTCCCGGAGTTGTTTTGACCGACCAATTTGTGACTCTAAACAAACTCCCGGAGTACATATGGGGCAGTGCCAATCAGACCCCACCCCCTTGAGAGTTTAAACTGTTGCTGTTCCAAACTAGACTCCGGAGTTTCTTCCTGGGCCCAAACTTTTTTAGTACATCAAAATGAATCCCTGGGAGTTAAAACTACCCGCAAGTGGAGAGTCATTCCAGATAGGCCTGTAAAGCCCCGCCCCCCCCCCCCCCCAGGAGATTAAGACTGACGCAGGCACTATGCCCAGAAATAACCCCCCAACCCCTCCCCTCTGCTCACTTAATGAAGAAAATGGCCAATAAGCCGCTTCCAGTGGAGAGTTAATCTTTCCACGCAAGAACAAACCCACCAGGAGAGTTAAACTGCCCAGGCCCAGAACAGCCCTCCCTTGTGGAAGACTTGCATTAAAACAACAGGAGCATTGTGCTTCGAAACATCAGAACATGGAGCACAACAAGCGAAAGCTTATTTGGGGAGTTATAATCCGACACCCTGCCTCAAATTGACCCCCCCCCCCCCCCCACCCGAAGTTACTAGCCCGAAAACAGCCCCAGTATAAAGAGTTTAAACTGGACCTGTCCAGAAGAATGCCGCCTCCACCACCTCCTGGGAGTTAATCTAGACCGGGGGGCGCACGGAACAGTCCCCCCTAGAGAGTAAACTGGACCTGGCCAAAGCAGCCTCCTTCCTGGGGATTAATCTAGTACTAGCCCAGAGCCCCCCCCCCCGGCCCCCTCCCCCCGAGAGTATAAACTGACGCTGGCCCAGAACAGACTCCTACAGAGATAAAATTGGGATCTGCCCCGATGTCAGCCCCACTGGTGAGTTAATCTGCCACTCAGGCCCAAACAACTCACCAGAGAGATAAATTGGACCTAAACCCAAGAACAGCCCCCTTATGGGGAGACTTGCTTTAAATAAACCTTATTCAACCGAAACATTTTGGCAGCTAACATCACAAAAACACGGAGCACAACAGAGCGAAAGCATATGTGGCATCCAGCCCAGAACAAACCTCTCCCACTCACCCCCACCCCCAAGAGAGTTAAACTGATTCGAAACTGCCCCCCAGCTTCCTAGAGCTAATCTGGCACTGGCCCTGAACGCCCCCGAGGCCCCTCGCGCCCCCCCCCCCCCCCCCCCCCCCCCCCACCCCCGGAGAGATTTAAACTGGACCAGGTTCGAAATGTGCCCCCTTCCTGGGAGCTAAGCTGGCACTGAACAGCCCCCCCCCTCCCCCCCGCCCCCCCCCCACACACAGCACACCATGAGGAAAGTCTGAAAGTTAAACTGACCAGGTCCAGAACAGCACCCACTGTAAAACAGCTGTTTTGATCGCACCCTACCGTTTTGTCACACATGCGACTAAACGGCGGTATAGCACAAAACAGCGGCTGAAGGTCCACCATTTTGTCTCTGTGCGACAAAACAGCGGAATCGTGCTCAAAACATTGGTTTTAAACTGTTGTAACAACCCAAAGTACTCACGGTCCATAAGTGCTCCGGGGGGCACTGCCTGGGGCCACGCCTGAATGACACCCAAGCAGGGTAGCAAATCTGGGTCCTCCGTGTAAAAAAATGGACCCCTGTTTATCAAAAAGTACTCGCGGGAGTCATTCTGGGCCGGTCCCATAATATAAAATATACCCCCCCCCCCCCCCCCCCCCCCCCTCGGCATATCTCCGTTAAGATTTGAGGGTTGTTTATTAGTAGCTCATAAAGTCAACATGCACAATCTATCTGAAACAACATTAAATAAAGATCTGAATCAACGTGAGGGGGAGTACTTCTGGGCCGTCCCAGAAGTACCCCCTTGAATATTCACCTTTATTAATAGTGTTCAGGTTGTTATTTACTGGTCAAAACTCACACATGACCTTCAATCTGAATCAACATTGAAAGACCAGTCCTGGAATCACTTTAGGGAGTACTACTGGGCCGTCCCAGAAGTAGCCCCTTGCATGTTTCTTTATTCATGTGTTCAGGTTGTTTTTTTTTTTACCTGGTTATAACCATACATGGACGATATCTATCTGAAGCAACATTTGAAATATATCTGAATTAACTTAGGGGAGTGATCTTGACAGAACCAAAAGTACCACCCCCCCGCCCCCCCCCCCTTGCACATCTCCTTTACAATGTGCTCAGGGTTGTTATTTAATGATCATAATATCACACATTGACATTCTACCTAATCAACATTTGAAAACGAGTCAGATCAACTTTAGGGGAGTACTACTGCCAGTCCCAGAAGTACCCCCCTCGGCATATTCTCCTTTATTAATGTTACAGGTTGTTATTTACTGTCATAACTCCACATGGACATATCTTAACTGAATCAACATTGAAAACCATCCGTATCAACATTAGTGTGAGTACAACTGGGCCGGTCCCAGAAGGGCCCCCCTTGCGAATCTCCTTCATTAATGTGTTCAGGTTGTTATTTACTGGTTATAAACACACACTTGGACATTCTGCCTTAAGCAACCTTGAAATATAGTCTGAAACAACATTAGGGGAGTTGTTCCTGGGCCAGTCCAAAAGTACCCCCCTTGTGCATATTTCCTTTAGCAATGAGTTCAGGTTGTTATTTAATGTCAAAGCTCACACATGGACATTCTACCTGAACACATTGAAAACCAGTCCTGAATCAACTTTAGGGGAGTACTTCTGGGCCTTTCCCAGAATAACCCCTCGCATATCTCCTTTATAAATGGTGTTCAGGGTTTGTTATTTACTGGTCATAATAAACGTCACACAAGACATTCTTATCTGAAACAACATTGAAAACGAGTCTGAATCACAATTTTAGGGGAGTACTTCTGGCCGATTTTTTAATCTCTCCAAGGCGAGGGGTGGGGGGCTGCTCTAGGCCAGGTCCATTAAACGCTCCAGGAGGGCCTTTTGGGCTGTGCCAGTTAAACTCCCAAGGAAGGGGAGGGGGCTGGTTTCTGGGCCTTAGTCTAGTTTAACTCTCCATTTGGGGGGGGGAGGGTGTTCCATGGACGGTTGCCAGATTAACACACTGGAGGGGGGGGGTGTTCAAGACAGGTCCAGTTTTAACTCTCCAGAGGGACTGTTCTGGCTGTGCCAGGATTAATCCCCAGGAAGGGAGGGGGGGGGATCCCAGTTATGTGCCAGGGCCAGCTAACCCCCCTAAAGAAGGGAGGGCCTGCGACCAGGCTGGAGCCACAGATTAACTCCCCCGGAGATGGGGGGGGGGGTGGGGGGGGATGTCCTAGGCCCATTTTCAATTTAACTCTCTAGGGTACTGTTTTGGGCTAGTTGCCAATTAACTCCCAAGAGGGGAGGTGGCTTGTTCTGGGCCTTGTCTAGTTCAAACTCTCCGGGGGGAGTGGGGGAGGCCTGTTCCATGACTGTGCCATTTACCACCCTTGGAGGGAGCTGTTCTATACAGGTGCAGTTGTAACTCTCTGAGGTATGTTCTGTGCTGGTGCCAGAATAACTCCCCAGGAGAGGGCGGGGGGGGGGGGGGAGCTGTTTTTTGGTGCCATGGGCCCATTAAACTCTCCAGGTGGGGGACCTGTACCAGGCTGGAACCATTTAAACTCCCTCAGGAAAGGGGGGGTCTGCTCTAAGCCAGGTCCAGTTTAATTCCTCTGGAGGGCAGGATTTGAGGCCGGTGTCAATTATCTCCCTAGAAGGGGAGGGGCTGTTCTGGGCCTTGTCTAGCTT